>OZ038508.1:45992628-46005128 GCA_964036315.1 Acanthosepion esculentum | reverse complement strand
TCACACCGCAAGACCGCCTACGCACCCACGCAAGATTATGCTTTGTGTCTGGTGGACAGGTCGTCAAGTGGTTCATTATGAACTGCTACCAACAGGCCAAACGGTCACTGGTGACCTATACTCGCAGCAATTGAAACGTGTGCAACAGGCATTGCGCCAGAAGGAGCCAGCACTGGTGAATCGCAAAGGTGTGCTTTTCCTCTATGACAACGCCAGGATGCATGTCGCGCGAGTGGTCAGGGATACCATACAGCAACTTGGGTGGGAGACTTGCGCCATCCGATTACCACCTCTTCCACTCCCTGGATAATCATCTTCGTGGGAAATCCTTCACCAATGAAGCAGACTTGCGCAAAGCCCCCACGGACTTCGTTGCGTCAACCCCTCCCCCCGAGTTTTAACGTAAGGGCATTGAACAGCTGGAGACACGTTGGCAAAAGGTGCTGGTTGCCGATGGCGATTACTTCGAAGACTAAATATAAGTTACACATACTGTGAAGCGTTTTCTTTTTTTCCTTTAAGAACGGACATAACTTTTTGGGTTACCTTGTACAAACACAATCAAGACACAATCAAGACACATTAATAAACGAGTGTTGAGGGAATTATGGAAAGCGATTAAATAAAATTTAATTGTAAATAAATTCACGAATAAAAAAAAATACAAAATCCCTCAATCAACTGTAAGGAACGGATGAAATGCTCCTTTTGTTTGCATTGTCTCGGCGGGCAGAATTTGATTCGCACAGTCTCGAGAACTCTGAGATGGTAAACCGAGTGAACACTATGTAGAATTGAAGAAAATATCAGCATAATCAGAATTATCCAGCAAATGCTGCCTGATCACTTTGTTTTAAGACTCAGTATCTAATTTTACAAGATTCTTTAGACACAGCAGAAACACCAAACCAGATGAACAGACCTGACAAAATCTAGATGCTGGAAAACTTGATGAGTGGAAACTCATTCTGTCTTGCTGTTAAAATCATATCTTGAGTGAGAAGAGATAAAGAGCTATACCTTTCTCAAAGTTCTAGAGTTCACAAGTATATGTAGAAATCAGCACTTTTGTAGCAAACTCATTTCATGTTGTTCTTAGGATGTGTATAAATATTGATTATTCATTAATAATCACACTGATCAATTTACTTGTAACATTATTCATATCTGTCATGCATTCAATATATGGAAACGTATCCATTTTTAATACCCATTTATATCACGCTATCTTTTGCAGAAATAAACTGACACAGATGCCGTGAGGTAGATACGTGGCGCTCACAATAAATGAAACATTCAAACAGTCACATGTACATACCAACGACGATAAGAAAAAATTATCACGTGAAAGATACCCAACCAATGAAAAAAAAAGTTTTAAAATCTTAACAACATTACTCTTACCTTTCTATATATAATAACAGATTCTATTACTCATTCTCCTGGTAAAAATACAAAAATCGACTTTCTATGGGTACGTCGATTTTTTGCCTCGTACTATATATATATATATATATATATATATATATATATATATTTATATACATACATACATACATACATACATATATATATATATATATATATATATATATATATATATATATATATATATATATATATATGAAGAAATACACTCTTAAGGTGTGCTATATTTATGGGATAAAGTGGTCAATATCAGAGATAGAGCGTGTGTAAATATAAAAGTAAACATTGAAGTCAACACCTAGAGGCGACAGGTTGTTTCATTCTAGACGCAATCGTCAGGCCTAACGATTGCGTCTAGCATGAAACAGCCTGTCGCCTCTAAGTGTTGTTTTCAATGTTAACTTTTATATATTGGCTCCCGAAAAAATTAATTTCGGTTGAGCTCTTTGGTTTGAGGTGTGAGTTTGTACATAGTGAGTATTTAAGCTAATATAGCATGATTCTTCGGCAGAATTGAGTCACTGTCAGTCACTGTGTTTATCTATATATACGGTAAAATTAACCTTCATCCCTGCCGTGAGCGGACGGCTTAGTGGTAGAAGATCCGACTGACGCCAATTCAGTCGGCCTAGCTAGAGGCAACTGGACGTCTAGCCACACTTATGAGCTGTGAAACAGCGAAACAGTCTGTCTGTGGATGACAAAATATATATATAGAGAGAGAGATTACAACTAGTATATATATATATATATATATATATATATATATATATATATATATATATATATATATATATATATATATTCTTAAATTGTGGTATATTTATGGGATAAAGTGCTCAATATCAGAGATAGAGCGTGTGTAAATATAAAAGTGAACATAGAAGTCAACACTTAGAGGCGACAGTCTGTTTCATGCAATGATCAGGCCACGATTGTATCTAGCATGAAACAGACTGTCGCCTCTAAGTGTTGACTTCTATGTTCACTTATATATACATATATATATATATATATATATATATATATATATATATATAAGAACATGTAGCCACTGAAACAGAACGTAGACTTGAACAAAACAGACATCATTATCTTACCTTCAGGATCCTTTCAACCAACGTTTTTCAAAAGTAATTCGTTGGTGATATTCAGGCACAGTCAAGACTCATTAATAATAATGTCTGGAGGGAATGTTGGAACGCGATTAAAATGGATGTTAATTGTAAATAAATTCACGAATAAAAAAAAAAATGAAGTTCCAATAGATTATATAATAGAAAAAAATACACAGTCCATCAATCAACCGTAAGGAACGGGTGAAACGCTGCATTTGTTTGCATAGTCTCGGCGGGTAGAATTTGATACGCCCAGTCTCGAGAACTCTGATATGGTAAACCGAGCAAGCAGTACGTAGAATGGAATAAAAATGTGTCTTCATACTCTGCGGGATAATCACGATTATCCGGCAAATGATGCCCGATCAATTTCTACTAAAATTTGAAAAACAGAAGAACTGAGATATTGTGTGCTGAGAAGACATTAGCCAATCGTTTAGCCTACTCATTTTGCACGCAATCTGTACCTGCGTATTTGCATATAAGTAGTCAAAGCCGAATATTAAGAACCACTCAAGCAGTTCACAACTCGATCATAAAAGAAGATATTCATGGAATTCTTTTTCTCAATACATGCAATTAATTGGCATTAGTTTTATATTGTTTTATGTTACTCAATTTCTTCCTTGCCATAAATGTTGCGGAATATATGTACCAGGAATTATGTTTCTAGGTAAACACACAGGTATCACGTAACACAGGTTCCTTATTGGTAGATAGAACTTTATTATCAGACTGCCCTGCGGGGAGGAGGGCGATTGATCGTGGCTGATATTGCTTTGAACAATAGTTCATTTCGTGTCGTTGCGGTTTATGCGACCAACGATCAGGGCAGCGCGTCTCGTTTTTTCGGCAGTTGGAGCCGATCCTGGTTGATTCTCGGCGCTTAGTCTAAGTAGTGAACTTGCCATTTGGACCCCAAGATAGATAGGGGGTGGGGGAGATTTCTGGAGGTCACTGGAGGATCGTAGCCTTGTTGATCTGATCGATGCGTTTGATCTCATCAATGTTAGCAAAAAAGGCCAATATAGTTTTGCTAGATTGTCCCACGTTCAACTGGTTATGGTATTAGTACCATAGACTCGTCTATGCCCGGATGGCGTTAGATGCTAGGCCCAGAATGGCTGGACACTGGAAGTTCAATCTGTCTTTACTGGACAGGCGGGACTTCCAGCCACAGCTAATTAGACGAGTGCAGCGAGAACTAACAGGGGCGGTTATTGGGAATAGGTGATGGGAGAGGCTTATGGGTAATATTAGGTCCTTCACGACCGTATATAGCCATCGAATCGCACTAGATTAGGTTAAAAAGGTGAAGATATTTAAAGATAGTCTGTGCCGGGCGGTGGCTGGGGAGCCCTCATTAGAGATAAGTTTAGCATAGCAGGGTGATGACCGCGCGTCTAGCAAGCGCTACCAGTGTCAGGTAGATAAACAAGATGTCTAACGAAGCCGTGAACATGGGCGCACAATTGCGCAAAGAGATCCGTCGAGGTTCCGATCTTTACATTCGTAAAGTTAAAACCCCGGAAGAGCCTACTCTGAGGTCGACTGACGACATGTGCGAGGCGTTTCGGCGGCATTTCGAGAGCCGGTAAGGAAAGTATCCTGGTCTCAGTGGCGATGAGTTTCGTAGCTCTTTGGTTGACATTCCTCGACGTTTCGCCGACTGAAGTGGCTAGCTGCGTGAGTGAGATCACGGAGGACGAAGTCTACTTGGCATTGAAGAGGGTCGGCAGTGCCAAGTCTACGAGACTTGAAGTTTTACCCTATGAATTGTACTTGAGGCTGTCGCACATCTTTGTGCCGGTTTTGACTGTTGTGTTCAGGCAGGGGTCCATCCACAGTCAGATCACCAAAAGTGTGATCACGCTGTTGAAAAACGGCAGGGATGGTGCGTGGGATTTAGATAATTACAGGCTATAACTCTGCTAAATACAGAGTTAAATATTTTGGCCAATATCCTGACGGAGCCTTTGCAGTCAGTTGCTGAGAGTCTGTTGGAACCCGATCAGACTTGTACTGTGAAGGACCAAACAATTCAGAGCAGCCTGCATCTGACCCGGACCATCCTAGAGGATGTAAATACGACGATGAGACGGCGCTGATAAATTTGAATTAGTCCAAGGTATTTCATAGGGTCGACCATCGGTATCTGGCTACTATCATGAAGGCAGCCGGATTCGAACCCGACTTGTGGATTAGCCTGCTGTATCTGTGCCCCAGTGTTGTGGTACAGGTGAACGGAAAGAGGTCGCGCGCTCTTGCGCTGTCTCCGGACGTTTTGCCAGGGTTACCTACTGTCGCCCCTCCTTTATGCTTTGGTGTGGAAGCCTCTTCTTCGTCGAATTTGCGGTTTGCGGTTAACCTTTTTACAAGAACTGACATAAATTAATAGCAATTCACTATTTTGAACAAAAGTTCATCGATTTTGGACACAGGAACATAATTTTACAATAGTGTCATAACCCTAATATACATACATACACACACACACAGACACACACACACACACACACACACACACACACACACACACACACATATATATATATATATATATATATATATATATATATATATATATAGTATTTACATTAGTCGGACTATTGTCCTCATCTTTGTCGCCATATTTGTCACAACGTTTCGGCCGTTGTACGCTCCGGCCTTCTTCGGGTGGTTGGAAATTCGAACTGAACCCTTTATTTCGATCACTGGGGTAGACTGTTCTAGTTCCACGTGCCATGTTTGATGGATGTCAGTTATCAGTTATCTCCTTCTAATTTTCCCTCTGAAAGTTCTCCACTGCCTTAACCGGGTATTGAACTCACACTCTATGTGTCTGTCACTGGATCTATGAAATGCCTTGGACTAATTCAAATTGATCAGCGCGGTCTCATCGTCGTATTTACATCCTCTAGTATCGTCCGGGTCAGATGCAGGCTGCTCTGAGTGTTCTTCTAGGGAGGCCCCCTGCCTTGAGCGCCTTTTGAAACTTAAGCTGAACCCAGACATCATAGAAATCGTATATACAATCCATCTCTAAACAGGTTGGAAAATGATTTCCATGTAAAATGTTCAGACGAACTGCATTCCTTAGTTCCGTCAGTTCTAACCTTCACGGTTCAGACCCGTCATACTAGCCACATTTTAGCGACCCACCGTCATTAACTTCGTATTCAATTAGTGTGATGTCAGTCTCACTCGAACTCTTGCTTCTGACAAACATCTGCGTTTTGGAACCTACTCCCTGCAGAAGTCAAGTGACTTACCCGCTAACATGACTTCCTTTTTGTGTCTTCTTGGAAAAGCAGGCCAGCTTTACCTCATTTTATAGGAGAGTACCTAATACACCAGATGATTCTTTCCCGATCACTATAATCTTAATTCTACTGTTAAAGGTTATTTTTTCGACATACCCTTATAATCTCTGTTTATTATTTATTACTATTTAACCGTCTACAAAGGGTGGTAATTAGGCTTTTTACAGGGTGTATGTCTTTGTTAAAAATATATCTGCTCGGGTACACCCTAATGCTTAGTTTCCGGCATTTGGATTGTGAAGATTACTTACCATGCAACACCTTTCCGATAGATGAAACATTACTTAATTACTGTAAAAGAAAATGCTTGTCGCACACCTTTTCATATTTCCAGTGTAATTAATTCGTCGTCAATTCTCATATATATATTATCAAAATGAAAAATTCTACTATTAGTCTAAGAATGTTTGGAAATACTCTTATCTCACAGTATATCTATTGTGTTAGATTTGTAAGCTCGTTGTATTTAGTGAGGCGACCGTAAGAACTATTCTGGCATAAAGTTAATACTTTCAAATCGAAAACACGTTTTATGAGAAGACATTCTTGCTGGATTTGTTATATTTCAAAGTTTCTCTTAAAAGTGAGACAAAAAATTAGTATAAACAATTGCAAACAATTGCGAGAAAATTTATATGTCGTTCGCTCTCTCGTTCGGTTTTCTATTAATTCCCAACCTCCTTTTGTTTAGTCGACTCGTGAAAACCCCGTGAAACGGCTTTGTGCTCTATTGTTAGTGGTCGACCATTTTGCGTAGAGGAAGTGCGATAGGGTTCTGTTTCTATGGAAGCGTGACTGCGCATAAATGTGCCTACGTTGCGACGCTGCGTGCATACACTTCATCGTGCTCATTGTATTTAGTGAGGCGACCGTAAGATTTGTGAACACTGATTCCATTTCGTCATTGTTTTCTTTCACTATTGGCAAGCTTTTTTTTAACACACGAACTCTCACATCGATCTTAATTCTTTTCTCTTCTGCTAAAAAAAAAACTTGAGTTTCGATTTTAACCGCGTTTTTTTTTTATTTCACAGTGAATTTGCAAATAGACTTAGTGAAAGAAACTAACAATTACTGATTGAAACATAGAATTAGTTGGTTCAACGATTGTGCATAATGCAGTTAATTTCAAGGTCAGTTTATAAACTGCAAAATATTATCGCTTGCCTTGATTTGAAAAACTTCTCTTGAGACGCGATAACCAATTTCTCTATTCAAGGAAGATGTTTGCCATGTTCTGTCATAAATATTAACACACAGGTATTTTATAAAGAACTCTTAGGAAATCTAACAATAAGCAGTGTATATGTCTAATATTTCCTATGGCAGTGGAATCATGGATACTTTCTTCACTGATGAAAGAAGTGACTTCAAACGGAAAACATTTGATTCCATCAATGACAGCTGAGAATAAAATTAACGGAGCATATGAGTAACGAGGAGGATTTAAGAAGAATAATATGTACTATGAAGAAACTGTAGTTCGTAACCAGAGAGAAAGATGCAAATTCTGGGATACGTAATAAGGAAAGAAAGTTTGGAAAAATGAAGACTCATGGGGCAGGTTAAATGCAAAAGAAATCGAAGCAAATCGTAATGAATCTGATAAAAGACGGATTCCAGTGTGCGAATGGTAGATTGCGAACAAAATATAGAAGAAGAAGAAGAAGAAGAAGAAGAAGAAGAAGAAGAAGAAGAAGAAGAAGAAGAAGAAGAAGAAGAAAGGTTCTTGTCAAATAAATGAACTCACAGAAATGACGCAATTAACCAATTAAGAGTTCTTTGAACGGGTAATTTGCTTTCAGTTATATTTTAACTTTTCATCTATCGAATTCAAAGAAACATCTCTATTACAATAAGAGGTTAACATTGTAAACAGGCGTCAATTTGGTTAACTTTGTTTTGTTTTGTTTTTTTGCGTTAATGCATGTCATATTATTTTTCGAATAGACCTCATTATTGTTGGATGTTTCTATTTTTATTATTTAATTTATACGATACAATTCTGTGATCTGTTGAAAGTTAACCCATTATTCGAAATATTGAATTCATTCTTTTTTTATTTTAGATAATTTTCTGGAATTATCATTCGGTGTGTGTTTGAAACTAGAGAAATAGTTTTCTTTTTATTTAAGATAAGTCTGTCATTTTTTGTTATTCTTCGAAATATGGTTCAAACAGGGAAAAGTTCTTTTATTTAAAATAATTGTGGCATTTTCATATTCATTATTTTTTTCCAAATATGGTTCAATCTACATAATACCTTCTGCAATATTTCTCAGATTTACAGTTATTCCGAACTTATTTAAAATACTGAGCCCTTTCTTTTTTTATTTTGATTACCTTTTGCAGTTTTGGGATAATATATAAAAATTTCACTAATTCTTCAGCCTACAGTCCTCATATCTTCTGCTCGAAGCATAATGTTTCTGCTGGTACATTCAACGACTTTTTTGTCAAAAATCTATACACACCAAGCCCACAAATGAATATGAATACACACAAATATCAGCAAATATCAACAGAAAAAAAGCAGACACACTCGCACAAAGACAAACACCTAACCACGACGTAAAAAATCAAGTTGACATAAACATTGACACGGTAAAAAGAAGGTAGCTCGATACAGTAAAAAGTAGCCAATCCTATATTAAACAATTAAGTGAATACGGTCAAAAAGGGGTTAACATATTACAAAGCAAACCATCACCAAAAACACCATTTAAGAAACAGCAAAAATCCTAAAGATAAAAACTGATACTGCGACACCCATTATGTGAGAAAAGTATCACAAACTCATGCAAAGATATCAAATTGTACCAAACTATACGCAAATACAAAACACTGAGAAGTAGCAGCGGAGAAGCCAGTAGCCCTGAAGAGTGAAGGCATTACAACAATGCGCTCGCGAAACTTCAGAGTCGCCATGATTAAATAACACTGTTCAATTAAGTGATAAGTCCCTCCATTTTAATTATGTTAACGCTCTATCCTAACCTTTTGATATTGAGCACATTGTGACAAAACCTGCTTGCCTTTGCACCAATAACTGCGAAAAAAGAAACAGAAAAAAGAACCAGCAATTTTGGCAACTAAACTAATTAATGTTTTATATATATATATATATATATATATATATATATATATATATATATATATATAGTGTGTGTGTGTGTGTGTGTGTGTGTGTGTGTGTGTATGTGCGTACGCAGGCATGCAATCACAAACACACTGTGAAATGAAACAAATCAACCATGCTCAAATGAAAATTGCACATAAAAAAACGTGAAATATATAGTCAATTAATGGACTAACGATTGGACAGAGTGAATGCTACCGGATCCGCCTACGAATCAATGGGGTTCGGATGCTGTTGGTAAGAATAATCAATTAAGTGGCACATATATATATATATATATATATATATATATATATATATATATATATATATATGTATGTATGTATGTATGTATGTATGTATTTATGTATGTATGTATGTATTTATGTATGTATATGTATATGCAGGTACGATGAGAACGAATAGAGCACGCTTCCAACCTTGGTAACATTTAATTTAAAAGAGGCCTCAATACATCGAATATGACCTACGTTAAATTCAAACTAAACAAAAAAGAAAAATTAGAAATTATCTTAGAAAATTACCATAGCTAAGATTTGATACCTAACAGCAACTATACTTTAATTTAACGAATGTTTGCAACAAATGCACACATATTCGATTGGTTGATCCGGGTAAAGTTCCCAAGCCTTATATATTTTATTCTTCAAAAAATGAGGATATATTTTGCTTTTAAAACCAAATTAATCGTTTACTCGCCAGTAATTTACAATTACCTGAGGAGACACATCGTTATGTGCTGAAACTGTGCAATAATTCTTACAACTTTTGGTACAATATTTTAAAATTATATATATATATATATATATATATATATATATATATATATATATATATATATACTATAAGATGTATATATTGTTTTAAAAATGACAGGGCGTATTCTTTTTCTTTAAAAGGAACCTTTTCCATCCAATACTTCTTCAGAAACATACTTTGGGGGAAAATAAAATCATACAAAAATAATCATAAAGGGCGAAACTTGAAAAAAAGTTTTTACATGTTTTAAATTTCCCTCAGAGTCAGACAAAGACAGTTATTTATTTTAGCGACCTGCAGATCATAAAATTTGGACAAATTCTGATGCAAAGCTACTGGAAGTCGACTGCTGTTACGCACTGACATTATTTCAGCAAACACGCATACGTAACCAATCTAATACATATATATTTATATATATATATATATATATATATATATATATATATATATATATATATATATATATATATATAATGATTGTCGCAAATCGAAATCTTGCGGATTGTTTGATATACTTTCTATTTCTTTACGGAAGACGGACTTGTTATTCAATACGAGAATGTCAGGCCCCCAAAAGCATAAACACGTTGACATTTCAAGATGTGATCGCCGTGAAAAAATAAATTACGTCTTTTCCTTAGGCTGAAAATAAAACCGACGCAAAAGAAGAAGGGTTAATTATTCGAAATAAAAGCGTGTTTTCTGTTACTGTAGATCCAACTTGCTCATATGGTAGCCTGCATTCAAATGAAACGTTTATTTCTTTGCTGACTTCAAATGGGATGTTGTCATTGAATTTATATCAATCGACTTTTAATGAACTGATTTTTAAAAAAAATTACCGACTTTTTTCTTTAATGGAAAAATAGAACTATCTTGAATATTTAGCTGATTTATCAGAAATCCTGCATTTAATTCCTTTACCTTTTATTTCATTAAACGTGGAGATCCATGCGAAATATATACAACCATTTTGAATATCTCGTTCATCAGTTGTTCGGTTTTGATTACTAATCATATGAAACGTTCCTGCGCACGCATAGATATTCGTTTCTGGAGATAGGGAAAGTCTGTGTATTGCGTCGCAGTCCCGAAGAATATGACTGGTTCTTGCATGACTGTTCAAAAGGCAGTTTAAAGTTTGTATATTAGTTTACCCTGATAATAATACTTATATTTATATTACAATAACCATATATTTGTCAATTGTCATTATTTGATTAAAATGCATATATTTTTAATAATAATTTTAAATGTGAATTATGTTTAAGCGACTAATGATTATTTTCTTTTTCTTTCAGATATAACAACTTAAGTCTTTGGCAGTTTCAGTCATAGAAAGATTAACAATCAAACAACGTGTAAAAGTTGTCGAAGCCTATTAAGAATATGGACGTTCAAAGAGAAATGCAATGAGAAGTTCCCAGGTTGCATCATCTCTCGAAGCAGCCAATACAATTGGATACCAAGATCATGCGAATTTACGCCTTTAGATTTCTTCCTTTGGGGTCATCTCAAAAGTAATGTCTATGTAAACAAGCCAACAAGAATTCAACAGCTGAAGGATGAAATTATAAGGCATATTGGTGAGATCGAGGAGTGACTATGCAGAGACGTCATCAAAGATAAAATATGATCATCGAGTAGTGATGTGCCGCCGAAGACTTGGTGGACATTTGGAGGATATTATATTTTACACATAATTGCTATGACTTAAATAACATGATTCAATAGAGAAATGTTTACCAGTAACACTGATTCATTTACTGCTGACATTGATCCATCATAATGAAACAACATTTATGTTATTTATTATTAATATAAAAACTATTTTAAGTGTGTATGCCTCTCTGAGATGCTAATGAAGGTAGCAGTTGTAGATTCATAGAATTCCCAATGCGAATTTGACTTAATTAATTAAGGAATAAAAATCTCGCATTGGGAAATCTATGAATCATAGCTGAAACGTAAACAACATTTCCTTTTCAAGGGATTTTTTTATCCGACATTATTTCTTATTACTATAGACGTTATTTGTAGTTGGCACTGTTATGAATAATTAAGAGTGGTCTCCCCTTATTTTGTTACTCTCTTATTTAAGGGAGCTATTTCTGTTTACTGGGAATATAAAAGGACACTATACTCGAACCTTGTATTCTCAGTTGAATTAAGCTTTCTTAAAGCCTACACTTGCGTACTTATGTCATTACAATACTACTAATATTACTATTACTACTACTGATAATAATAATAATAAGAAAAACATCAACATCAAGAAGAATAACAAGAACAAGAAGAACAAGATTGGACCAAGTGAAAGCAAATAAGAAAGAGAAGAATAACAAAATGGAAGTGAAAACGAATAAAATATACTGAAGAGCAGGAAATAAAGAAGCAAAATGAAATATCAGAAAGAAGCAAAAGAAATAAGAGGGGGGATAGTAATAAAATAATAGTCATAATGAAGAGTGTATCAATTCAGAGCGTTTTAATGAAATATACTTGTTATGAATAATCACGAGTGGTATCCCATTGTTTTGTTACTCTCCTATTTTAGAGGCCTATTTATGTTTACTGGGACCATAAAAGGACACTATACCTGAACCTTTTATTCTCAGTTGAATAAAGCTTTCTTAAAGCCTACACCTGCGTACTTTTGTCATTACAGGCACAACGTTTGAGTTGCTATCCATGTCTGATAAAATAATATTCAGAGATGCATGCACACAA
>OZ038508.1:45975128-45987628 GCA_964036315.1 Acanthosepion esculentum | reverse complement strand
AATGATATATGTATATGGATATATATATATATATATATATATATATATATATATATATATATATATATATATATATTATTACGATGTAAATGTCTAGACAGTGCGATAATCGCAAGATGATCTTCAGTAAATTTGAAGCCTGGCTATCTAAAATTTTCCCATTTCTCACAGATCTTCTAATCTCGCAATATGGAAAACCGACTTACAAAAGTGACATAAAGAAAACGAAAAAAAAAAAAAATTCGACGCGATAAAAAACAACAATACTAATTTCCCAGCATCCTTCTGCCGTGGGCAGGTTTAGCTCTTCAACAGAAAATTAGTCCCATGATGTCCTGAAGGATGAAACGCGTCGCAAGGAAACATTTTCCATTTTACCACACAATCCCCCCACCACAGCCACAGACACACACACATACACCCACACACACACGTGTGTTTGTGTGTGTGTGTGTGTGGGGGGGGCTGTGTGGCTGTGTGTGTGAATCATTGCGCAACCTGGGTGTTATATTCTCGGTTAATATGAAGTGGAAAGATTGTATTAAAATCATTCCTATGACTGCTGCTAATAAATTTGGTTCACTATGTCTTGCTAGACAATTTTTGGCTACAGAATCCTTGTTACATATTTATAAGTCTACCATGCGTCCATACTTTGTCTACTGATGCCACATGTTCTAGGGCTACACTGTATAATTAAACAATATTTATAAAATCCAAAGAATCAGCAATATTATAGGTCCTAACTTGGCGTCTTGGCTTCAGGGGAAGGTAATGTAGCTTTCCTGTGCTTTGAGTATAAATACTTTCACGATAATTGTTCGAATGAACTCTTCGCTAAGGTACATAGATTTATGAATTTAAACATTCTTATAGATTGGCGGCAAAGTCTCATCAATTCACAGTTGAATAGGCTACGTGTAACCGGAAGTTTCGCATTTCTCGTTCGTGGAACTCTCTTCCGGTTCCAAGACTATGTGCTCCTGCTTGTATGGCATGGCACAGTGTCCTGGTGAAAGACATAGGGTCTTGCAGCAGCCACCCTCTTGGCCCAGGGTAGCACCACCTCCTCAAAGGACACTTGATGTAGGCCTCTGTGTTGAGTGTGAAACCCTGTGAGAAGACGAATCGAGACACAATGACGCCATCACTAGCGATCACTCCAAACACATTCGAAATCAGCATTAGATTCATGCAATTCATTCCAAACCCTCCAGATTGACACACAAACAATCTAAAATGCACGTATTGGGGGATTCCGGTGCGAATGCCTAGCAGTACAGTATGCCGTTTCCAAATTTCTGCCGGAGTGAATTGCGTCATAGTACTTTTTTGTCGCAGAAGGGGCCCAATTGACTCTAATACAATGTGCAGTTGACAAAATCAATAACAAACAACGCGCATGCGTTAAATTAAAAAAATATATAAAATAGCGATAATTTATCCATCGCATCGGAACCCTATATGCGTGCGTGTGTGTGTATGTTCGTGTGTGTGTTCGTGTGTGTGTGTGTTTGTTCGTGTGTGTGTGTTCGTGTGTGTGTGTTCGTGTGTGTGTGTGTGTTCGTGTGTGTGTGTGTGTGTTCGTGTGTTCGTGTGTGTTTTCGTGTGTGTGTGTGTGTGTGTGTGTGTGTGTTCGTGTGTGTGTGTGTTCGTGTGTGTGTTCGTGTGTGTGTGTGTGTGTGTGTGTGTGTGTGGTTGTGTGTGTGCGTGTGTGTGCGTGCGTGCGCATGATATTGTTTCTCCTGTATTACGCATGATGTATATTAGATATATTGTCCAATATTATTTGAAGACAGTTACCTTCAACACATCAACATATACAAATTCGCGCACAGAAATAACCGCGTGCTAATAATTCCCAAACTTTATTCGTCATATTCGTCTGCATTGTGAAATACACTTAATAAATATACCTGCGCAATGAAGCGTGTTTACGCATGCTCCTAATGGGGCTTTATCTGTCTGCCAAAGTCCCCGTCTTCGTTTACTGCGCGTTAATTCGTTTGCGCATGCGTCTATCGACTGAATCAGCTTGTTGGCAGTTGGCCGCCATTTTGATTCTCATAAGCATTTCACCACTGACAGTTCACGCAATGAACCCCCATCAAGTTGAGCCTTACTGAATTAATATCGGAATAAATAAGCAATGAACTGAGCCATCAGCCAATGTGTTGGCCGAACGTGTGCAAAGAATTCTGCCTTTCAGTACTGCAGCGTAGACAATCGCCAAGTAATTCGCACAGCGCTCAGCCAAAAAATCTTTGCACAGTACACACTTTACAGTAAGTGCAAAGAAGCGTGAGCTGTCAAAGTTCTAGACACTTGGCGTGTTCTCTAGAGGATTTTCTTATTTACTGATAAATATATAACTCATTTAGCAGGATAATGAAAACTAACCTTTTCTCATATCGTGATACATATATATATATATATATATATATATATATATATATATATATATATACATATATATATATATATATATATACATATATATATATATATATATATATATATATATATATATTTTAAATGCTATCAAAATAATAATATTTTAAACAAAATCATTTGCAATACAGATTGTTTCTTATTACGTTAAACACCATTTTTATTGGATGCACCCGTTTGAATAATTATCCCCTTTTTTATACTATCAAAATAATGTCCACCGACTTAAGCAAGTCTTATTGAAGAAAAATTGCCTCGCGGAAACTATCAAACCTGTGTTAACCTTTCAGACACGAATAAAAAATATTAGGAGTTATAGACATCGAACATCCCAATAAGTGACGTTCTAATTGATCTTTTCTAAAATGGCCGCCATTAT
Source organism: Acanthosepion esculentum (assembly GCA_964036315.1). Classification (NCBI taxonomy): domain Eukaryota; kingdom Metazoa; phylum Mollusca; class Cephalopoda; order Sepiida; family Sepiidae; genus Acanthosepion; species Acanthosepion esculentum. The sequence goes on along the minus strand of OZ038508.1, from coordinate 45,984,798 downwards.
ATACTTATAACGGCTGGATAAACCGTAATCTCCCAGTATAATGAAAATACATAAACGGACGATGCCAAGCCCTACATCTTCTTTACTAAAAATGTCATTTTTCTCAGTTGGTGTACACCAATTTAATAGTTTGATAAAGGGGGCATACTCTCAAACACGTGTATCTACATTACAAAGCATCTATTAACTAATTAATAACGAATTTACCAAGAAAGTGTTTATATAAAAAATAATTTAATTTTACCGCCATATTTTATTAATCGCCATTTTTGGTGCATCTTAAATCAAAGTTTTTATAAAATTTATGTTAAAACATATAAAAATATATGGTAATTAATTTAAAAATAAATATAAAAAAATAATGCAATAGACTAGGTTTTTTTAATACATTTTCTATTGAAGGGATTGTTTAAACATTTATTTTAAAAAGGGCGTCCATAACACGGATTCTTTTAAAAGAAAACATAAAACGAAAAAAAGTCGGTTTGTAAAAACTGCTTGAAAAAAATCGGTTGTGTAAAGCTTTGTATATGTGATGCTCAAGGCTGGTATTGTAAAGTAAAATCTGTCGAAATGAAAACTGCCAGTTTAAAAAAAAGAAAAATCACATGAATATAAACTTTTTTTTCAAAACATCTGTCAAAAAATGAGGCTCAAAACTGGTGGTCTCAAATCCTGCGAAAATAAAGTTGGCAAACAGTATTTGTTTAAAGAGATGTTAATATATTATGATATTTTACCCAATAGTGACAGGAAGTTAAACCTATGGAATCGATTTTTGATTAAATTTGGAGTTGATTATATTTCTATAAATTAGAATCCTGTTTGTATAAAGACCACAGAGGGAAAACACGTCCTGTCTCTAGCAACTGATCGAAGAGGAAAGAAAGAAAAGGAGGATGAAGAAGAAAAAAAAAGAAGAAAGAAAAGGAATAAGCAAAAGAAAAAGAAAATGAAGATACTACAAACTTAGATATACAAATGTCTTTCTATAGTTATCCTAATTTGTGAAATTATGTTTGTTGTATTAATGCTAATTTTGAACTTAATCTAAAACTGCAAGTTTTAGTGCATCTATTTAATCTCTGTTTGTGAAACTGAAGGATTTCTTAAAAAGAAACACAGATTTCCTGTGAAAAATATCTTCCTTTTCATGTCTTTTCGACATTCCAATATAAGTAAATAATTTGTTGATAACAAGTCGTTTTGATTTCAGAAGTGAGTTTAGAATTGTTATTTTGACTAAACGTTTGGCGCACAAAGAAATCTGTTGTGCATTCTTGTTTCGTAATTTTTGTAATTTTGAATATTATTTTTGTCATTTAATAAAGTGTTTTTAAAATATCACGTTAGAGTAAGATAATTTTTTGCGTTTGCACCATTAAATACTCCAATAATTCGCTGAAAAAACAGCATACCATGATGAAATAAGGCCCGAAACTTATGATTTATCTGAAAATGTTTATGATATTGTTAAGAAGAGAAAACTATATTTGATTATTTTATTAAACTTTAATCCTTTCTAAGACGTTCAAAATTTTGGTTAAATTCTTGTTTTTCTTGCGTCAGTGTGGGCACCAAAGTTTAATATCAGAAATTTTAGCGTTTTTGTTTTGTGGTAATAAACACCTAGATTTGGAATTTCTCGAGAAATCAAATAAGGGTGGGATTTTAATGAAACTTTCAGGACTTATTCACAGAATAATCTTTTTCTGAAACAGTCTTTTTAGAAAATCTTAGTATTTATGTTTCCATCTATTACACCTACGTAATTAATGCAATTTCATGAAATAAAAATTCCACACTGCTCATATTTATATTAGTTAAAGGCATGAAATGGAAAAATCTTAGTACAAATGATCAAACACCAATAATCTTAAAAGAATTTTTAAACTTATGTGTATAAACGTGCAGTTTTTATATACGGCCGACTACGCACGAAATTATCAGAAAATAAGAGAGATAACTATATAAACATATAGAAAATAAGTATTAAAATTCAATAAAATATTATGTTATGAGAACGTTTCTTAATTTTTACGAATACGGAGTCCTTAAATATGATATATAGAAGGAGCACATGCTAATTCAATTACTTTTTAACGTCTAAAGCCCCTACAGAATACCATTAGATTAATATCTGTTGAGTCTTGACTCATTGTTGAATCTCGCCTAATGCATGGAATAATAATGCAACACAAAATGTACTTAGAACAAGAATGTATTATAACAAGAAAGTGTACACAATAAGTACATATAGTATTTCTGTATATTTCTGGGAAGACGTTCCTGGAGAATGTGTTGACTAGTCGCAGTCGATCAGAGTCTCTAGTTGTATCTCGTGATTCCTTCTCCCCCGTCTTCCGGTACCAACCATTATTTATATAGTTGGTTGTCACCTATGCAGATTAGGTGGATCCTACCACAACACCCCCCTCCCAAGCCTTGGAATCCTTTTGGATTTCAAACTGGCTTCTATATGGGATGATGATTATGGTTATTTCTTTGTAGATCCCCTTTGCATAGTTAATATGTATATCTGTTTTTTTTTTCAATATCTTTTCCGTTTTGGATTCACGTCCAATGGGTCCGTGAACTTTCGTTTCCTACCGGATCTTCTCGGTTCATGAGCACTCTGCGGAGGTTCTAATTGAAAAGTATCATACATTACATCAATGGGATCTTCCTCCTCATCCGGTATACTCTCTTCATGCTCTAGCACGTAGCATTTTTTGAGTTGGTTCTGGTGCCTCTTATGAGTATTCTTCGGCCCTTTTATTTTGTAAATCAGGTCACCGATTCTCTTGTCCACTATGCCTCGCTCCCAGAACTCAATGTTGTTTCTATAGCACTTGAAAAAGACCTTCTCTCCGGGGGTGTATCTTCTTCTAGCTGTATACATAGTGTTCTTTATTCTATTTCTTCCTGGCAAAAGCTTGTCAAACACTGACTTAACTTTCCTAGCAAACATTAGTTCAGCTGGTGCCATGTTTGATGGTGTTCTCTGGTTAGGCGTGATTCTGTATACTTGTAGGAATTGCTGAAGCGCCTTTTCCGTTGGAACTCCTGAGGCTTTCTTCAGAGCGCGCTTTAACGTATCTACAAATCTTTCTGCGAGTCCATTGGATCTCGGATGATACGGCGGCGTCGTTATGTGGTTAATTTGATATAACTCACAAAATTCCTTAAATTCGTCAGAAGTGAATTGTGTACCATTGTCACTCACAATATACTCTGGCACACCGAACCGTGCAAATAGTTCATGCAAAAAAGTTGTTGTGGTATTGGACGTAGGCTTTTTGCAGCGTAGTACTTCCGGCCATTTTGTAAAGCTATCTACCACTATTAAGTAGTAATAATCTTCTACTGGACCAGCGAAATCAATGTGTAATCTTTCCCACGGATGATCCGTCTTTGGCCATGGTTTGTGTACTATAGGTGGTGCCTTAGCTGCTAATGCACACCCTTTACATCGATGAACCATGTTTTCGATATCCACATCCATTCTTTTCCAATATACAAAGCTTCGCATTAAGCTTTTTGTTCTATTAATCCCCGGGTGACCCATATGAAAGTCCCGTAGGATTCTTTTCTGCAACTTTTTTGGTACTACTACTCTCTCACCATATAATAAAATTCCGTCACAATATTGTTGAACAAATAATTAAAAAATAATAATTTTTTAAAGTTTGTTACCTTTCAAAGTCGACACGGTGTATTTGTGCTCCTTTTAATCCATGCATGTTTTTGTAGTCGGCCAATTTTTCTTTTTAGCGGGTGTCTCGTTGTAGATAATTTTTTTAATTTAAAATTACCGTTATTCGTTTACGACACCTTTCAATTTTTCTGAGTGAACGTTCCTTTATGCTTAGTCGTCTTTTAACGAGTTCTACATATCCAGAAGTTCAGAATCCTTCGTCGTTATGTTAACGTTGGACTTTGAATTAATAGTTTTTTTTCAGCCTGGGTTCTTCAATGACTTGTCCCAATTGTTGAAAACTCTCACTATTAATTCTTTCTTCTTTCCGTATGGTTCGTTCTACTTCTTTGCCATTGTTGAAACTTGGCGTATGATTCGTTCTACTTTGTGGCCATTGTTGAAACTTGACGTATGGTTCGTTCTACTTCGTCGCCATTGTTGAAACTTGGCGTATGGTTCGTTCTACTTCGTCGCCATTGTTGAGTCTTGACTCATTGTTGAATCTCGCCTAATGCATGGAATAATAATGCAACACAAAATGTACTTAGAACAAGAATGTATTATAGCAAGAAAGTGTACAAAATAAGTACATATAGTATTTCTGTATATTTCTGGGAAGACGTTCCTGGAGAATGTGTTGACTAGTCGCAGTCGATCAGAGTCTCTAGTTGGATCTCGTGATTCCTTCTCCCCCGTCTCCCGGTACCAACCATTATTTATATAGTTGGTAGTCACCTATGCAGATTAGGTGGATCCTACCACAACAATATCAATCTGTCAAACCCGAAAACCCCTTAAATAAACAACTAGTGTCGGGTTAAAATGCATTTCTGTGATATCTTGAACTTAAAGTAAATAACAGTTGTTTCATAGATTCTTCTTTAGATAATAATGTTCAAATATATTTTCAGAAATGTATATTTTATTTTTGGTAGATTTTTAAATAATTTTGCAATAAACACGAGCTAAAAATGGTGCTGAATTCAATATTTTAGCAATAAAGACAAAACCATTATAAACAATCTCCCAGTCTTTTAAAATTAGTTTTAGCTAGAGTGAAATATTTTGCTTATTGGAAATATTAAATTTAATCGGATATCTTACAACAGCGGAAAAGTTGCAATAATAAAAATGACAGCGGGGACAAAAGTCATAATATGAATAATGGCAATAAAATAATGAAATGGGTTGAAAGAGGGACTTATCGTTCAAACAAGGAAAGGTGTGAAAACCCTAGACATATGCATTTCGTAAGCAGTTAACGAGGAAAGAAAGCTCGGTGAATCTAAAAGTCAAGGTATGCATTAAAGTCAAGGCAGGGAGAAGGAATGATTGATTGACTATTTGTTTGCAGGTTATTTAAAGCCAGAAAATACTTTTAGATTTTAAGAATTTGGATGGGGTAGACAATAATCGTTTTGTGATACAAATATTATTATTTAACCCATAGCGGGGTGGAGATGTAGATTCATACTTTTCCCAAGAGTATTTGCTCGTTAGTGAATGTTACTAACACACCGGTAACTGGAACTCGGCTCTCCGATTAACAATTCCGAGCCACTATCCATTATACCACCCACACAGTCAAGCTTACAGAACTTGTTATTCGCAACTAGTCAACCATCTAGCTACTGACTATTACCCTATCCATAGTTTTGAATTCAGAGTATCATTTTTTTATATCGTGGCTGTGACGCTAGCTATCGTGCTATTTAAGAAATAGGTAGAAGTGGAAGAGTCTTTTTCATACTATTGCTAAGCCAATACAAGAATCAATAACCACCCAAAGGACAGAGTTACTGAATTAGTATATGTCTATATTTCTGAGATGAGGCATTACGTACACTATTTACATTATTCGGACTATTGTCCTCAATTTTGTCGCCATATTTATTACAACGTTTCGGCCGTTGTACGCTCCGGTCTTCATCAGGTGGTTGGAACTGTACCATTTATTTCGCTCACTGGGGAAGTCTGTTCTATTTCCATTTGCCATGTTTAATGGATGTCAGTTGTCAGTTATCTCCTATTAATTACCGTCTCATAATTCTCCACTGCCTTAACCGGGTATTGAAATCACACTCTTTGGGTCCTCTCACTGGATCTAACTAACTAGACTGTTTCAGAAAAAGATTATTCTGTGAATAAGTCCTGAAAGTTTCATTAAAATCCCACCCTTATTTGATGTGCCATTTGTCCTTGAGGACATCCATTAAATATGGCACGTGGAACTAGAACGGTCTACCACAGTGAGTGAAATAAAGGGTTCTGTTCGATATTCCAACCACCTGATGAAGGCCGGAGCTTTCAACGGTCGAAACGTTGTTACAGTATTAGGTTGTTGTAAGAGCGTAAAAGTGAGGAGTAGTGGGTATTTTGAGGATATGTAGGATAGATTATGGTTGAGCTTAGACTTGAAGGGTTTTAGATCGTAGTGATGGGGCAAGGATCCTCTCAGGAACCTGTTCTACAAAATGTCGGTCATTCCGTTAGTGAGGAAGCCTCTTGTTAAGAATGGAATACGAAGTGGATGGCGATGTTCCGTTACTGTGTACGTGGCAGGGGGGATCCTAGTTGTGAAAAACAGGACAGGAGGCACTAACGAATGTAAATTTGCCTTGGAAATAACGATAGAATATGGAGAGGCTAGCAACGTTTCATTTATGGGAAAGCAATCTAACCACTATCAATACCGACTACTACATGAATTTACGCGTGCTACTCGATTGGCATCTAGCCTCTCCTCATTTTACTGTTGAAATAGTTAAAATCAACCATCACTTCTACTCCAACAGCTTCTTTTCTCTGACTTCCCCACAGTGGATCTCCCTTCCGTTTACTTGCTCCCCTGATAACTATAATGTTAAAAAAATTAAATACAACGCCAACCACCATCTTTTGTTGACTTGAAGCCCGTTCATTTTTTTTCCTTTGATTTACCCCCAGTCTTTACTCTCACTTTTACTCTGTGCATCCTCCTATGTACTAGTGGCTCTTCTGCCTTCCTCGTGCGAGAAATGATTAAAGAAAATGAAGGAAGTATCAGTCCAGATACTTTTCTTTAAATTGCTATTTACCCTCTAAATGTTCTAAGAGCCACTCAATGAAGATTGTTACAGAATAAGAGGTATAGATTATGGGGATAATGGCGAAGATAACGGTTGAATCTATACTTTAACGGCTTTAAAATTGTAGTGATCCGTTAACCATCCTCTTGGGAGTCGGTCCCACAACTCAACGTTCGTGGAATGAAGCTGTTCGAAAGGAACTTACATCTCATACGATGGGATTAAAAGGAATGAAGGGGATTCACTACTATCTATATAGTATGTCGGATGAAGTAGAACAGGTTAAGCTAAATAATGCAGTTCGTCTGAACACTTTACATGGAAATAATGATAGAGCAGCGAGAGGCTTGCAACGTTTCGTCTATGGGAAGAGGTTTGTAGAGGGGGGGGAACAATGCGTCTCCCGCAGGTACACGGAGACGCTTTTGAACTCTATCGATACTGTAAAGTGAAGACTTGGAAGTTCTTGCCTATGTAAAGCAGCGCCAGTCCATTTTTTACCTGATCTGGCTCTCGTCGTAGAGTTAAAGGCTAGCAGTAGGTGTCGAGTACTTACTGCAGCGGTACAGGGAACCGATCATTTTTTTTCCCCAGCACGTTTAGAAATGTATCGTATGTACGAACTCTTCTTGTGGTCAGGGTTGAGTTTAAGTCCCAAGAGGCGCTCAAGTTACGGGTCCACATGGCAGTAATAATCCATTGTTGAAATTATGCTTTTTCCGAAGGGTGATCGTTCTTAAATAAGCGCAGCATTTGAGGGCGGAAAGATACTGTTTTAAAGTATGCTAAATTTGGCTACAAGTAGAGAACTGGTTTTCATTTTAGCAGCCTAGAGCTAATCATTTTTTAGTTGACGTTCTCCTCATGACTAGACCAAGGTAGCGCGGCTTATTTTAAATTTAACTTTAAAAAGGGGAAACAGAAAATGTAATGGCATTGGGCTTTCACCTCTAGCGCAATCTACCAATCGTGTATTTTTGGTTAGCTGGTGGCTATTTGCAGATCTGCTCGCTATCAACCAAAGCTCATTTATTTCTCCTTTTAGAAACGTAAGTAATTTCCATTTAGACGAAATGCAACTCTCCTGACATTTATTCAATATATTCTTTTTTCTGTTAACTAGGATTCCAATTTCAAATTTTACAGTGGCTATTTTTAAACATGTTTGAGAATAAAACACTTTAAATATACTGAATGTTTATACATGTTTAAAAAAGTAATTTTATTATACACTTACATTTTGTAAATAAGTTCACAAAAAATACAAATCAACAGCAATTATATCTGATTTTCTCAGACAACGTTAAAATAATTGTTATTCATGCCAAATGTTCTAAATTGGTTTTCATTTAAATCAAAGAACGTGGCATCCTAATATTTAAAATCAAAATGATATTAAATGTTCTTTCCGACAATTGTAACAATCTGAATATGATGCAAAACAGTAAATTTAACTGATAATGTTATAAAAATCACAACAGTAGGCCCAGCGTAGAATTTTCACCATATGAGAACTAGTGACGAGAAAAAGAAAACAGACATCCGGATAATGCATCCAGATTTCTATCACTTGAAGGATATCAGCGTACTTTCTGTGTATTTAGTTAATTGGTTCCCATGAGTTCGTTCTCTAGCCAAGTTAGTGAAGGATGTTCTTGTGGAGAAAACCAAAGACCAAACGATAGAATACATATAACCAAACCTCGCTCAAATGTGGGAGTGGTAACGATGGTTAAAATACGTAAATTTAATTTGAAAAGTAGATATGAATGAGCTATCAAATCGAAAAGATTCTGCTAGACGTACTAATATACAAAAATATGTTAGGCGATAATAATATATACTCAAATGTAGTGTACGAAATCTTTGTAACCTAGGGAAGGTTACTGAATAGAAGAATCACACGAAGGTTGGTAATGTACGATAATACTAAGGACAAGAACAACACATATAAGAACCGCCAGCGGCCCGTAGAAGAAGTAGTCAACTGCTAGAAGTGAGTCAAGTGAGTTCCACAATGAATCTCCAACTGCTCACGCGGTCACAAGGCCGAATTTAATATAGGGTATCAAAGCCCGTAGGCTCGGCCAAAAATTCCCCCTTCTATTTTTGCATCGCATTGATAGAAGTGATGAAAAATGGGTTTAGCAGAAAACGCAAACGACGTTGCTTTTGAAAAAAATGAAAACAAAATGTGCCAATTCCAGAATCAGGAATCTAAAGACGTGTTTTCTTTGTCTTTGGTGGAATATGAAAAATATCGCGCAATTAGAATATGTAAGAAACATTATTGCAGACCTTTATTTGCCAGCAAGTGGATGGGATAAACGAAGAATTCCTGCGAAATTCTCCTACGTTTTAAACAGAAAATGGTATCATTTAATAGTTGGAAAATAGAAAATCACACTCTGAAGAACAGACAATAGGAGAAATAAGATCGTTAGGATACACTGTTCTTCCACATTATCTAACCCCACCAAATTTAGAAGCTACAAATTTCCATTTCTATCAGTCCATAAAATTATTAATTAAGTATCAAATCATTCTGAAATATATTCCAAAATGTCTTGAAGAAGAAAAAAGCAACAACACATTTCATTAAGTGTTAAATTGAAAATGAAGTTGATGTAGTTTCTAATAAATATTTAAATGAATATAATTTGTATTTGTTTTTGCATAGTTTTCTGGTAAAACGTAATTACATTCTGAATAGCATTTTATGTCGATACGACCATGGAAATTGTTCGGGCAAAATATATCTTTTGGTTCCACCAGTTATAATATTCACGGTTGGGAATCATCATGACACTCATATTGGAGCAAACCAAACTCATTCCATCAGTACTCCATTGTTGTGAAGTAACTGAAATGCAAAGGCTGAAAGATTCTGTAACACTCAAGA
>OZ038508.1:45960128-45970128 GCA_964036315.1 Acanthosepion esculentum | reverse complement strand
CATTTTTTAACTCAACGGTAGCACAACTTTGGTTCTATGCACAATATAATCTTCAGTTGCTGACCGTTACATAATTTAAAATTTGTTATATATATATATCGCCTGGTGGAACAGCTCCTATTTTATACGGACAATGTTGTTTAAAAAATGAACTTTCCTTTTGAAATAAACATAAATATAGGGGGAAAATGGATTTTGTATGTAAAATATCAGGAAAAAATGACAAAAGGTGTACACATCTCAATTGAAATTATGTAATATTCAGTCTCAATTCAGCACCATAAGATTGCTTTGTACATATATAATCTTATTATAATAATTATAATTTCCAATTCTGCCATATTTTCTAAATATACTTTTAAAATTGTCGGTATCGTTTAACTTCTCATTGTATATAGCTTAATTTTACTTTCCTCCAGCTGTGATCTAAATGCTAATGTCGTTGTTATTTGAATGACTAAGCAATGAAAGCAATAAACAATTTTATTTATGTCCAGAAATATAACCCTTACCTTTACCGTAATAAAGAGCTTCAGAAGACGAAACACGTTAGTGAAGAAAAGTTTTCCTTCTATCTTTATTCAGTCTTATTTATAAATATAAGAAAATATCAGTTTGAAAACAAATAAATACAAACAGACTGAGTTAGACAAAATCTGTCAAGTATGCTGGCAGTATTAAATTATAAGTATATCCTTGTTATCAGGTAGCGGCTAAAATGGTGTAGTTGAGGTCACTTCTTTATACCCAAATTTTGATAATATGGAAGCACCGAGTGGCAAGATTGATTGATTTGGCATTTCACGGTTTATAAACATTTTTCAGGTTATTTAAATCCAGAAGCTTTTTTACATTACTGTTGTGGATTCAGGGATGAAATCCAGTATCAAATAATAAAAAAACGCCAAGAATGAACATAGGAAAAGAAATGTATTAACGTAATAATAGAAACTGGTAATACAGGTTAGTAGTTCCAGGAATGCAGGTTAGTAGAAAAATATATATATAGTCTTTGGTATTGACGTATCGCTGTATGACGTCTTACTGAGTCTACGGGCTCGTTAATGTGACTCTTGCACCCTCTGACTGCCCAAACGTTCTCCTACCTACCGACTCTACGTTCGACTACTACTGTCCGTGTATTCACTGGTAGTAGTATATACCTTGGCTGAGTCCATTTGTGTAAAAAGGGGAGAGCCCTCAACAGTTACACGATTATTTTTAGAGATAATAATGATTTCCTGATACAAGTTCTACTTATTAAACTGAAAGCCGGGAGGTGAATAGATGAATTCATACCTTTCCAGAAGGTTATTTGCGCGCAAGTGGATATAACGAATACGACTGGAATTCGAACACTGCTTCCAGATTTCCAATTTCGAGCCGTTATACATTGCACCACTCTCACATCCACGTGACAAATGAACGTGTTGAACTTTTACTTTAAACGTGTCCGTTTGCAAGATAACGTAGGTTTCTCGTTGGTTTGGAATTCAGTTTTATCCTTCTTGTAGACTGGTTACTAGACAAGGTTAAAACAAACATCGCTTTATTGCCTCAGTTTTGTGTAATATGTGAAGGCATACACATAAAGAAAAAATAAATTTAATATATTTATATAATTATCTGGATTTAGGGTGGATACACGCAAGAGAAAAAAATGTACTTTATATATAAGACGGAAACTGTATCTAATTAGATGTATACATTTTCACGTCTAGTAGTTATTTACTTGTTCAATTAGGACCCTGATTTTCTTTTTCATTAATGACTCAAGACCTTGTTTATTCTGTGTAAGGCTAATAAACGAAAAAAAAAAACGCTATGAATTTCAAAATCAATTAAACACTTAACTTGTCAGAACTGAAATGCTTCAAGGCTTTGGAAACTTTGGACATCATTTCCTAAAATGTTTTTATATCTGTAAATATCGCTAATGGAATGAAAGCAAAATAATAAGAGTAATATTATAAAAATGATAAAATTAATATTAGAAAATAAGACGCCCGAATGAAGCAGCACTTATGTTATGCTTTAAACGTGAAAGTGAATATAGATAATGATATATGGGTGTAAAGAATTTGGATATAACACTAAAAAGTCTCCATGTAGCACATGGCGCAACATATATCTCATCTTGTTTTCTCATGATATTCAGTTAAATCCCTTAGTCAGGTAGTATAACATTAACGCAGATTAATCAAGTATCCACCATGAAAACATATGTTGATTCTCTGGATAAATAATTAGAATTCATAAGCACTATAACAGATATAGAAGTACTCGTTTGTAATGCATTCTACAGATAATTACCATATTTGACTTACCCAAAAATACCGTTTGGAAAAACCTGATTCGAGTAGAAATATTTTGTGTAGTTGTAATTCAAATGTTTTTCAAGAAAAAACATTTGAATGACTACCACAAAAAAAAAACGTTTTCGTTTTATCTTCTTTTTAAAATATACATTTTTCTCTCTTTTCTTGTTTGAAATGTGGATTTTTATTTTAAAATATATATTATACTCTATTTTCCATAATTCTGCTATACGCTGGTTTCACGACCTTCTTCAAGCAAAGAGTAGATATTTACACATATTATAAAAATTAATTTAGAGACGTTGATTCGAATTGAAATTTCTTAAATTATATACGCTTAAACTTTTCCAGTGCAGTTAGAGTTAACAGTATGGGGTTGATTAAATTGGATATTACCGATTTTGGAAGATGACAAAACTACGCTAAAGGGTTTAAGTGAAAATATTAATTTCTTTCGACAAGAAAATGTATTTTCTCATAGGTGTGAGGACTAGATAAATTGGAAAACAGTACTAATGATTTGAAACAATAGGTATTTTGAATTCCGATTGGCAGGGTCAAAAGCTAACAATTGTCAAAGCCTGATAATGTCCCGAGTCTCGCAATCACAGACACAGTAATTGCGTGTGTGAAAGAAATTGGGGAATCCATAAAACTGCTTGTGTGCCAGATCTGGAAGGTCACAAGTGCGAGGAAGACCACTTCTGATGGATAACGTGGTGAGAATTGACCACTCGAGATAGGATAATTTGGAAGAAACCCAAATTTATTCTTGTGCGCAGCAATCACCAGTAAGATGGAGAGACACATTTTTAGCCATTCGCCATTAGGGGTCGCAAGAGCTGCCAGGAAAAGTCGACAAGATGAGTCATCAAAAAGTCTCATTAAAAGCAATCCCCACAAATAATTACTTTGCCACGAGTTAGTCCCGAGACGTACGCGTAGGAAAACCTATGGTCACGTATTGTTTTGCTAATGTTCGGACTCACAGTATCAACAGAAATGAATATTGCTGAAATCAAATTAAACTAAGTTATTGATTATAATAAGAGTATTGTCTTATTTCTTGGCAGACATTATTGAAAATACTTGTAATCCGACAAGAATGGTCGATTTTATTTTGTTCCAAAGATATGACAGACTTTGTCGGGTACATCCTTTCCGGGATCTCAGAAGCATAAAGTTGACATGTAAAGACCGATAGAGGAGTGTCGAATTGACTATCAGCTAGAACGATGAAGTATTAACTTAATAATCTAGAAGCAACGACCAGAAGTGATAAAACACCAGCGAATACGTGTCGGAGATGCAGGGGTGTTATAATTGATGCTATCAAAGAGCAATTTACGATTTCGGAAAGTGGTGTTATGATAGGTACCTTGACAACAATAGTCCCTTAGTAGAAGTGTTATAACATGTGTTTTTATGCAGATCTAATTGTTGGTATGAAACATCGTGCAAACTATAGCATGTTCATTTCCCCCAGTGCGCCAATATAGCCAGATTGCGTTTTCGTTAAAAAAACAACCTTTTATGACTAGGAATAGTATGGCTGATGCTAACCTCCAGGAGAGCAACAATCTACACGACTTCTTGGGCTCACGTTTAACACTGATATGATGAGGAGCAACTATACTGAATCAATTGACACGCCTACTGCTAGAAAATTTGGTTCTCTCTGTCGTAACGGAAGAATTCTCGTTCAAATCCATCTTGCACATTTGTAAATCTAGAATTCATTGAATTGAACACTGATGCCATATATATATATATATATATATATATATATATATATATATATATATATATATATATATATATATTAGGACGATTTTTGAGATAATTATAATTAAGCAATTCATCGAGTCTAGAAGAAACCTCAACAAAATGCAGAAATCACTAGACGGCTGTTTTGTCCTATATTATATCGATTCTGATTCGCTACCTCTTCGTCACCGAGGCCCGTTGGAACAGTTGGTATGACGTTTTCCTGATAACGGAATTGTCGAGGTTTCAATTCTCAGTAGTGGATACGCACTGCTGATGAGTCCCAAATATAGGACGAAACGGCTGTCCAGTGCATTCTGTTGAGGTTTCGTCTAGACTCGATGAAGTACTTAATTATATATATATATATATATATATATATTTGTATTGTATATTTCGAAATTGTTGATAAATTTCGAAGAAGGATCTGTTATGTGATCGATTCTGATGTGGCATGATGACACCGGGCAATTTATCATTGACAAAGGTTTGAACTGACTGAATGTTTGAAATGACTGGCAGAAGCCACTTCTGCCAGTCATTTTTTAAAATGTTCTCATTACAGTTGTTCCAGCAAACCTTTTACTCTTTTTCCCGACTACATGAATTTCGATTGACAACTTGGCCTCATCATTTTACTGTTGAACTAACTGACACTTAATTTCTAACAGTTTCTTTTCGCGCATTTCTCAGCTGTGTAACTGGCTTCCGGTTTCTTTCTTCCCTGATAACTGCAATCTTCAAAAATTTATAGTCAATCACCATTTCCTGTTTTCTTTTATTGTCTTTTATTTCCATTTGTTTTTTACTAACAGTCACCCAATACAAGACCCAGGAAGTATTCGATGTATAGGGTTACTGTGTGGTAACGTATAAGCTTAAAAAGGGGCAAAAGTAAAGTTTCTGTTTGTATTTCTGAGATGAGGTATTATGCACAATATTTACATTATTTAGAATATTGTCCTCATCTTTGTCACCATATTTATTACACCGTTTCGGCCGTTGTACGCTTCAGCCTTCTTTTGTTGAAATGTCGAACTTTTTGGTCAAGAAACGTTTTTGTATTCATTCCTTTCGAGTCCATGGGTTGAATGTTCGAATTTGTGAAATTAGAATACTTATTCTAAAATCATTCTTTTAACATTTGGATAAGAATCTTCCTAAACAAATTATTCCATCGTCATTATCTTTGGTTTAGATGGTTTATTTAAGCACATTTTGGTTGCTGTATTTTAATCTATAAGAAATTATTTGGTTCGAGGATGACCAAATATTGATTTCATATATATATATATATATATATATATATATATATATCTTTCAGTATCTGTCTATATTTCTGAGATGAGGTATTATGTACACTATTTACATTATTCGGACTATTGTTCTCATCTTTGTCGCCATATTTATTACAACGTTTCGGCCGTTGTACACTCCGGCCTTCTTCAAGTGGATAGAATGTCGAACTGAACCCTTGTTTTTTACGCTCACTGGAGTAGACAGTTCTAGTTTTATGTGCCATGTTTATTGGATGTCAATAATCAGTTATCTCCTGTTAATTCCCCTCTCCAAGTTCTCCACCGACTTAACCTGGTATTGAACTCACACACATTGGCTCCTGTCATTGGATCTAACTAACGCCTTTATCCACGGTGCCATGTGTCCTTGAGGATATCTGTGTAAAGTAATGTTATTGGGGCAATTTAGGAAAGATAACGGCTAACTCTAGACCTGAAGGGGTCAAGAATTAATCAGTGATTAGCATTTCAGAGTTCAATTTGTGATGTTAGAAGTATAGTGTGGAAGTAGACTTTAGAAGGACCCCCCCCAAAAAAAACAATCCTAAACCATGAATAAAATTTTACTCCTGTTTAAAAGACACACGTAAGTGTGAACCGGGCGACAGGAGAATCTATCTAGTCCTACTGAGGAAAAAAATATAAATAAATAGTACATTTCAGTGTTTAGGCGGATGCGGTAGAACTATAATGTGGAGGTGTTGTGGTGGGATCTACCTAATCTGCATAGGTGACTACCAACTATATAAAAAATGGTTGATACCGGAAGACGAGGAAGAAGAGAAGGAATCACGAGATCCAACTAGAGACTCTGATCGACTGCGACTAGTCAACACATTCTCCAGGAACGTCTTCCCAGAAATATACAGAAATACTATATGTACTTATTGTGTACACTTTCTTGTTATAATACATTCTTGTTCTAAGTACATTTTGTGTTGCATTATTATTCCATGCAATAGGCGAGATTCAACATTGAGTCAAGACTCAACAATGGCGACGAAGTAGAACGAACCATCCGTCAAGTTTCAAGTAGAACGAACCATACGTCAAGTTTCAACAGGAGGTAAACTTTAGAATTCAATCCTAAACAGGAAACAAGGAATAAACCTCTATTTCTTTTCAAAAGCCTGGGGAGGAGTGTGAACAGGACGATAGCCGAACCTATCTACTCCTATTTTCTTTACAACGCCTCACTAAATTCTTCTCATTCTCTTTCACCTCCTCTAACCCACTGTATCCAAGTAGCATTAGTGTCTGACTTGGGGTGAAACTATATAAAAATAATTATTTAATGACGCTTAAAAACTAAACCGAATTATGAAAAATCGATTTGACAGGTTAAAACCTAATATGTTTAATACTGAGATCACATGATAGACATTGAGCGAATCATTAATGCCGGATTAGAAATAATGAATTCTAAATCAGCTATCCTAACTGAATATAAAAGATTAAAGGAACACAGCTGTCCAGATTACGTTTTCTCATGTAGCAAAGTCACGAAGAAAGATTAAATGCAATTAACGTTGGCTACAAACGAAACGAACTGAATATATAAATTGTCTATGAGCGATGAACACAACTAAATTAAACCGCAGTATATCGCTCTTAAATTCCTATTAATCAGTAGGAATGAAAGAAAAATGTATGCTTGACTTCTGAAATAAAACAGGTTCGCTCAAGGTCTGTTCTTCTAAGAAGAAAAAATGAAAAAAAAAAGAATATTGGGAGATCCTGTCAAAAGCAGAAACCAAAATAAGTGTCGACTAGAAATACATTTACTAGCACATAACGAAAGACATCTCATGTCTTTGAAGAATCTCAGTTTAAGTCAAATAAAAATAACGCAAACAAATTATATGACACCGGGACAAGTTCGCGAACTGTCTGAAGTTTTTATTTCTGAAGCAAATAATTTATCATTCTATTATATTTTTTTTTGTATAATGTTCTTCCTCAATCAGTGCGTAACATTTATTTTTACGTTGGTAATCGTTTCTTTGTTGTGAATGTGACGTAGTGGTTATCAGTGCGGAAAAGTGCGTTAAAATCCCGGCCACGTCGCGTTAACTTTCGTATTAATATCTGTGAAAATAATGGATTATCTCGGCTACCCATTTCAATACAAACCAGTAAGCCGTCTAATTACTAACAGTTTAGTTTAGCAGAATAAAGCTTCTGACGGTGGTATTCCGTGTTGTCTAATCACTATAATATCCTTTAGGAAGGTCTGAATACAGCTCATCTCCCTCCAAGCAAGTGTCTCTATCTATGGTTTGCAAACTATCTGGAAAAAACCATGAAGGCAGCAAGAAAGCCCATTCGCGCTCTTTCCGAATGACATCATAATTGAGAGATTTCAACTGGAAAATTAGTTTCCTTTTGTCATCATTTATTCACATGGATATTACTTAGGAGCAAGTGAGCATCGGACACTTAAAGTTTTCCAGCATCTTATTCTGGAACCGTGTAGATTTAATTTGCCACTTGCGTTGTTAATATAAAACCTTTGTTAATATTCAATCCCCCATTTATTTTCTTTTTTCGATTTTAATGTTTTGTGGAGAGTTCAAGAATCACCAATTTTGGTGGAGTCAGACGATCCTCCTAGAATTCTAAAGCCATTCTCGGGAGCGGTCAATATATTTGCAACTTTCTTTTCGTTTTCGTCCCTGTTAACCTTTTGGTCTGCTGTTAAATATACTTCTCCGATTTGACAGTTTTCCATTCATCATCACCATCCTCAACATCAACATCAGGGTGTGGTTGCAGAGCTTCTGAGCAATGAATATGCATCTGAGCACATGAACAATTACATCAGGTGCATAATCATTCATGCTAAGTACACCTGGCAAATTCCATTTTTCTATAGATTAAAACCGCAGCCAATATACTCAAGCATTGTTACAGATACGTACTGTTGAGCCGCTTTGACCGTTGACATCAGTATAGGAAACACTTTGCCCAGCAATAACATGCCAACAACACTCTGAGTATACAGCCAGTAGTTCTGTCCCATATGCAGAATTCACCTGTATCCTGTCGAAAGTTGCTGTTTGCTTTATACAGTTCTGTAAACTTGAAAATTTACAATAAACCGGTCTGATGACATACGTTTATATCGATAAATATAAAATAACGAATTTTAAATAGTCTTCTTGTTGCAAACAATGTATGAATCAAATGTTGTTTCAAAGAAATGTTATTCTTAACTTCGTAACTAAAGTATCTCGCATCGTTATTACGACTTGCCTATTTCAAACTTATAACTACGCCATTATACAGTCGGCCTAGACAAATCCCGGTTATTACACGAGCAACATTGTCAGTCGGTATCTAGGAGGAATGCCATTAAGTCGGTTTTACGT
The DNA here is from genome assembly GCA_964036315.1 of Acanthosepion esculentum. Taxonomy (NCBI): domain Eukaryota; kingdom Metazoa; phylum Mollusca; class Cephalopoda; order Sepiida; family Sepiidae; genus Acanthosepion; species Acanthosepion esculentum. Next base: position 45,961,374 of record OZ038508.1, on the reverse strand, counting down.
GTAATAATTTCTGCCTTGTGTTAACGTAGAAGATGCAGTGACGTTAATTGATTGGCGACAGATTTTATCTGGAGTGGTAGCGGACCTCACTACTGCGATGTCATCTCTCGTGTTTATTCAGTTATTTCGAGATATAATGGGAGTCGTATATAAATCCCAGGCAGCAGGAGATTTCTGGAATATTCAAATAATGCCAATTAGAAATGGTCAGATGTGAGAATTTTTTAATCGATTCAAAATATGAGCATCGATATTTATGTGGTGTATCTATACAGGACGTTGGCGATCATGGCTCTCCACAATTTCTTAACTTTTGTAGCTCTTAATTAATTGTGTCTTTCTACTAAACCTGTTCCGCCATCAATTTACTCAAGATCACTAAGTATGTTCTGCGTTGATTTCCTCTGTCCTCTTTCCTTCTATCTCTCCCGTTAATATCAGATTTTCCAAGCCCACCTTCCTCATTATGAGCACCAGATGCCTCAACTGTTTCTTCCTGATGTTAGGTATAAATTTCCTATCTGTTTCCATTTTCTCTAAAACTTTCTCGTTGCTCGCATGATCGGTTCACGGATTCCTCAGCATCCTTCTGTAGAAACACATTTCTCTTGCTTCAAGTCTCTTCTACATCTTTGAGGACATTGTCCAGCACTCACTGCCATACAGGAAAACTGTTTAGTTCTCTTTTCCTTGTTTCTATTGAAGTTTTGTTTTATTTCGTCGTAATCTGCTTAGCTTTTGGAAGGCATATTTGGCTATCACAATACGCCTTCGAATTTCGCTATAACACTTTTCGTCCTCAGTTAAAACACTACCCAGATATTTAAATTTCTGAACTTGTTTGATTCTGGTATGTCCGATTCGTAATTCGCTCATCCTTTTGCTAACAAACATCACTCCTCTTTTCCTGCAGTTCATATTTAATCCTTTTTTCTCGATTTCCTTCACTACATTCTGTGGAAGCTTTTGTAGCTTTCTTTCTGTGTCTGCTATCAACACTGTGTCGTCTGCATCCATTAATTTGTAAAGAATGTGGCCGCCAATAATGGTAGGATTTCTAGTTCTTTTACAATCGTCGGGCTATACGAATTGAATAAGTCCAATGATAAGACACATCCGTTTCTTACACCCCTTTCTATTTTTGTATATCTTCTGAACTCATTTTCTATCCAAATGCAGGCGATTTGCTGCCAGTATAGGTTTCTTGATGCGAGTTTCTTTAAATAAGATACATAAAAAAGCATTA
>OZ038508.1:45907628-45957628 GCA_964036315.1 Acanthosepion esculentum | reverse complement strand
GCCTGAGGATAACCAGAGAATCCGTCGAACGTACTTGCATATTTAAGGAAAACCTAATACAGTTTATAATTTAAAAAACAAGGTTCGATTGATTAGTGGGGTTAACGCATCATTATAATTTTGTTAGCGAAGGGATTTTCTCCATTTGATAACATTAACTTTACTAATTTAATTTTTGTATGAATGGTTAGTTGTAATATATATGTTGTATATTTGGAGAGTGACCCTTTCTTTATACAATATTTATGCAACATCTAAGTTACAGTAAACGGATTTTATTTACAAATTCATATGTCCAGTAAGAAACTGTGTTCTTGATGAATCTAAATCCATAAATAATTATCGTGTTTATACTACAACATTCATAATAATTAGACTCTGTTCATATCTGAATTTGGTCTCATTGAAATACACACGGAGACCTTCCAAGCACCATCCTCAACATACTTGTTGATAATACACGTATAATAAATAGACTCATCCACATAATAAAATAGGCTAAAAATCATGAAAGCATTTTAATAATATAGACAATAAACACTCGATAACTATGAACACGGTCAAAATGTGCTGACCGTGTTTTGAAAATAACAAATTTCTACAACTTCAGATACATGCATAAAACGATTTTCCTTAGATAATGTTTAAAGAAAGAAAGAAAAGCTGATGAATGAAATATACATATTTATATTTGATATTTAATAATAATTTTTAAATAATTTAAGTAATTCCATTCCATTTATTTGTTTTAAAATAAGTATTATCTATTAATAATTTGGAATAATGTTTCAAAATTGTAGTTCAATACGACGTAATCATATACAAACAACCCTTTCTGAAAAAAATCTTTATGTATACAATTACAAATATAACGGCGAATCAGAAGTGCCGAAAAATATTTTGTCGTAGATAAAGACCAGCCGACATGCGTTAAACGGATGTCATCATACGTTGAACAGGCATGCCTACCCTACCTTAACTTAACCTCTTTTCGAAAGTAACTCATATTTTGATACAATAATTGTCAGTGAAAATGAATACCCTACCACCCCTTGTCAAAATGACTAAATATGACTTTCTGTTTCAGGGTGTAGTGAAATGGCTAAGGCGATGAATGGGAAATCTCCTTATTGAATCCGATATTCCAGTCGTGTAAGTAACATTTACTCACAGATATATAGCGTTGGATAAGATAGGATTAAATCTCTCCAATCGAGCTATGGCTTTCTGTTTCAGTGTGTAGTGTAATGGGTAAGGCAATGAATGGGAAATCTACTTATTGAATCCGATATACCAGTGGTGTAAGTTACATTGACTCACAGATATATAACGTTGGGTAAGATAGAATTAAATCTCACCATTTGAGCTATGGCTTTCTGTATCTGTGTGTAGTGTAATAGGTAAGGCGATGAATTGGAAATCTCCATATTCAATCCGATATTCCAGTGGTGTAAGTTACATTCACTCACAGACATATAGCGTTGGGTAAGATAGGATTAAATCTCTCCATTCATACAATGGCTTTATGTTTCAGCGTGTAGTGTAATGGGTAAAGCGATGAATTAGAAATCGGCTTCCAGAATTCGATAATCCAGTCGTGTACGTTACATTCACTCACAGATATATAGCGTTGGGTAATATAGGATTAAATCTCGCCATTCGAGCTATGACATTCTGTTTCAGCGTGTAGTGTAATGGGTAAGGCGATGAATGTGAATCTCCTTATTGAATCCGATATTCCAGTCGTGTACGTTACATTCACTCACAGATATATAGCGTCGGGTAAGATAGGATTAAATCTCTCCATTCGAACTCTGGTTTTCTGTTTCAACGTGTAGTGTAATGGGTAAGGCGATGGATTAGAAATCGGCTTCCAGAATCCGATAATCCTATCTGATTCGTTACATTCACTAACAGATTTATAATGTTGGGTAAGATAGGAATAACTCTCCTCATTTGTGTTATGGTTTTCTGTTTCAGCGGGTTGTGTAATCGGTAAGGCATTGAATGGGAAATCTCCTTATTGTATCCGATATTCCAGTCGTGTGCGTTACATTCACTCACAGGTATATAGCGTTGGGTAAGATATGAATAAATCTACCCATTCGAGATATGTCTTTCTGTTTCAGATTAAATAGCAGAACACATCTAGGAAAATCATTGTTATTGTGAAATAAAATCATTTATATATTCACTCAGAAATATAGTATTATTCCAATACCAATATCTGTTGGGTTTTAATACTTAGCAAATATTTTTTAAATATAAAAAAACATATCAATCAATCCATATTTTTCCTGGTTCAGTGTGGATATTATGTTTTATATAGATTTATTTCTGAAGTTTTCTTTAAGTTGTCTTGATGTGATGAATATTTGTGGATTTGCGAGGGCGTATATGTGATCATCTGTTTTGAATTTTTATAGAGTTTATTTTCTTTTCAGGTTAAATTCCTGTTCTTTGGTTTTCCTATAGCATTTTATGATAATCATCTCAAGTAAATCGTGGTAGTCTTGTGGTGTAGGCATGTATATGTTTCTAATGTTATCAGCGGGGAGAAAGAAGTTGGTGATGTTTTAAAATATTTTGCCTTTTGACCTTTCTGTTTTGCATTCCAATTCGTCGACGTTGTGATGGATTTATATGCGTCTGCTGAAAGTCGTCAAATCTTTCGCGACCTAAAAATGGCAACGAGAATGTTCAGATTTTAATTAGCAGAATTCTTTTCAGGCTCTTGTTTGCCTTATATTCTTGATTTTAAAAAAATGCACTTCCTTCTCAATTATTTTAGAAGACTATATTAATTTCTATTAATTTTAATTTGCATTGTGATGATCCTGACAAAGGAATGATCTTTATATAATAATGTATTGATATTATCTTGTTTGTCTTATATTCTTGATTTTAAAAACGTATTTCCATCTCAATTATTTTAGAAGATTATAAAAGAATGATCTTTATATAATAATGTATTAATTGATCTTAACCACACAGATTTTGTTTTAATAATTTCATCCTAAGCAAGGCGATAAGACCACCAAACGTCATAAATACTTTGGACACTATTGTAACTGAGTGTAATATGCTGTATAATTAGTTCACCATTAGCAGTGGTTGACCTGCTTGACAGCATAAAGTACAGAAGAAATTGAAATGTTTTATTGTATGCTTGGCGACGTCAACGTCCTTTGCAAATCGCAAGAAATTATAATCGTCATGGGAGAATTGAACGCCAAAGGAGGCGGAAAGAGGGATGGCGAAATATTTGGCAAATATGGCTCAGAAACACCTAAGGAACGCGCAAGAAAATGGGTCCAATTGTGTACGGCGATTGAGCAGGTAATATCTAATACCTGATTTCAAGAACACTCAAGACGAATATGGACGAATATGGAACATTGAATATGGAGAAGCTCAGGAAGAGAGGAAAACCTCAGATCTACTATATAACTATCAGGAATGCGGTTTTACACTACAAAAGAACCAAGTGCCGACGATAGAAGCGATCACCTCCCAGTGATATATTAGCTTAGAATGAAACTACGGAAACAGAAGCCGAACGGAATATCCGAATTGCAATACAACAGACGCTTCAACGACGTGAACCTACAGGAGAAATATATGGAGAGTGAGAAAAGAAGATACGAGGGACAAAATAAAAATGGAAAAATGAAGTGGGTCACTCAAAGAGAAGCTTCTGTAACATCAGCAATCGAGAGCATCTCAAAGAGCTGTAGACGAAGAAAAAATGTGAAGGGATGAACGTATTTCTCAACGTAAGGAAAAAGATACAAAAACTGTGCCAAGAACGTAACAGAATATAGGACACTACACAAAGAAATAAAGAACAAAAGCAGGCAGGCTAAAGAGGAATGGCTCAACGAAGAATGTGCAAAAATAGAAAGAATGAGTGACAAAAGTAAAGTAGACATACATGAGAAATAAAAGAAGAGGTCAGAAGATATTCCCATCAAAATAATTCATAAAGTTCAAGGCGAGAACTATGATATTAGAGAAAAAACACTACAGATAGAACGATTCTATCAAAGAAATCTACCACGATGAAAGACAACAAACGGCAATACACAGAAATTTCGACAGACCGAAAATATTTAAATCTGAAGTGGAATCCGCACTGGCCAAACAGAACAGGAAAAAAAGCAACAGGGCAAGACAAAACTGTAATAGAGATATTTGGGCATAGACAAGTTCACATTAATAATAAATGAAATATACAACAGTGGTGAGATACAGGAAGACCTAAATAGATCTATTTTCATAGCACTGCCTAAGAAGCCAAGTGCAAATGAATGCGTATTCCTTCGGTCAGTCAGATTAATGAGCCATATAACGAAACTGACCATACTAGTTTTGATGAATAAAGAGCACCGCCAAACTGGATTTTGGAGCGGAACGGTACAAGTTCGTCAAAGAGATTGGATAAAGAAACACAATTATTATGCTCAGAATGTTATCAGAAAGAGCAATACAAATGCAGAAGGATGTCTACCTGTGTTTTATAGATTACACAAAGACGTTTGATTAAGTACGATGCAAAGAATCTTTTGGAACTGCTCTGCAACAGTGATATATTTGAGAAGCATATTAGAATAATCAAGAACCTATTCTGTCATCAAACTGCCTTCTTACATCTAGAAAATGAGTTCAGCAGATATATCAAAATAGAAAGGGTTGTAAAACAAGGATGTGTCTTCTCACCGGACTTATTTAACTTATAGAGGGAAGTGATACCAGAAGAACTAGAATTCTTGCCACGACTCAATCTTAACAACATAACGTATGTATTGCAAACCAGAGAGCATTTCGTTCATGCGTTGCGTGTCTGGATTGTATACATCTCCCTCCAGGTAAAACTACAGCCAATGTCTCCCCACTTGAAGGCTCTACTTAGTTATGGATGTGAGGTCGTTAATTCAAGTAGAAGACCCCCCTCTGGTCGTTGACTTTATTCTATATATATAGATTATATATATTTAATATATATATATATATATATATATATATATATATATATATATATATATATATATATATATATATACTGACAGCCACTCAACTGCGGACCATACATCAACGTACATATGATGGAACAGACAAAATCCACAGGAGAAAAACATCTTCCAAACCGTCAGCAATGGATTTCAAAATTTGAGGGCTTAGTAGAATGGGTCGTATTAGTTCTCAATGTGACCGCTTGGCGGCAGTGTCTGGCCTCTCAATTGTAAACAAACAATAGTGTACATTATATAAAGTACGATACGTTAGCGTGTGGGTGGGAAAGTAACTGAGAAATATGTTATTTTTATTTTGATTAATATATTGTTCTGTCCTCATCATGGTATCGATGCAGAAAGAAAGGGTAAAAAGGATGCGTAAAAACCTAAATATCATCAACAAATTAAAACTACTTCCCATTTATGGACAATCGGCTTTACCGCAACAATGTTCACCACCGTTAGTCCCTGGATGAGAGGTTGGTCTTTATGTATATATATATATATATATATATATATATATATATATATATATATATATATATATATGTATATATATATATATATATATATATATATATGTGTGTGTGTGTGTGTGTGTGTGTGTGTGTGTGAAAAATTTCTCAGAGTTAACCTGTGGAAAGACAATATTTATAAATATAAAAGTCAATAGGAAAACTCAAATATTAGCCAACGCGTTCCGTCCAATGTGGACTTTTTCAAGGCAAAAACGAAATGAATTAATAAATTCATTTTTTTTGCCTATTGTCTTTTACATTAATATACGAGGGCCATTCAATAAATAAGGTGAATTTTTCGGTATAAGGCCTTCTAATACAGATAGAAGCTAACTCTTTTTTATTTTTATTTTGTTTTACTTCTTTTTCACATGGATTTAATTTCTTTTGCAGATTAAAAAAAAAATCTTTGAGAGTTTTGGCGATTAACAAAGATGGCCGACCAAGAAGCATGCTCCAGTATTGAACAGCGGTCAGTTATCAAGTTTTTGGTGGCTAAAGGGTGCAAACCAGTTGAAATTCATAGGAGAATGTCAACTGTGTATGGGGCCACATGTTTCAGCCAAAAAATGTCTACAAGTGGGCTAAATATATATATATATATAATGTAACCCGGATATGAGAAACCCGGATATAAGAGAGATTTTCTCTGGTCCCAAATTAGAGCCATACTTACCTAAACAAAATAGACGAAACCCGGATATAAGAGAAACCCGAATATAAGACACTCCTTCTCAGGTCCCGACAACTCCCTTATATCCGGGTTACACTGTATATATATCGCCTGACGATTGTACTAGCATGAAACAGACTGTCGCCTCTAAGTGCTGACTTCCATGTCCACTTTTATATTTACACACGCTCTATCTCTGATATTGAGCACTTTATCCCATAAATATAGCACACTTTAAGACTATATTTCTTCATATATATATATATATATATATATATATATATATATATATATATGTATGTATGTATGCTCAGAATATAATTCAGATTCATTTTTTTTTTCCTGCAAACTAGAAAAAAAGCATTCTTTTGTTAAAACTAGCCGAATATAATTCCCAACTGATAATCTAATAATAATTATTAAAATTCATTATTATTATTAGGTCTTTAAAAAATCTCGCATAAATTACATCTTTATAAGCTTAGGGTAACGTTTCTGCAATGACCGATTCTTGCATAACGATCTATTGCTCTCAAACCGTTCCGTATACAGAATTCCTCACAGATCTTAGGTTTTCCATTCATATGGCTCTCTGGCAGTTCTCCAGGTCGATAACATCATGTAGTTACCTCCCTGGCAAATTGGCTACGGTGAGATTTTAACTCTAGACCAGAAATCGAATATTCTAATGAGTTGATTACGTGACCATTTGCTTGTCTACACACCACATTTGAGCGATCAGGACTCTCACAACAGCCTGTCATTTGTAGCTCTTAGCAATGAAAACTTACGGACATATCACATTCAACCATCGGTTTCCGTACGATCCCTTAAGCGAAGTCGAAGCTAGTCAGTACGTAGATGGGTGACCGTTTGGGGATAGTAGGTGCTGCATGCACGGATGGTGTAATGGTTAATGGCTCAGGATTGTTAATCGGAGAGCAGAGTTCCACTTGTCGATGCGTTCGTTATATTCACACGCGCAAATACCTTATAGAAAGGTATAATCCACCTCGTCTGCCCCCAGCTATGGATTAATTAGTAAGACTCGTGTCACTAAATGACTATTATCTCTCCACCACCTAAATTCTTACAATCTGAAAATATTTTCTTGTTTTAAATAACATGCAAATGTTTGATAATCCGTAGAATACGAAATAAGGAATTAGTATTATGTAGAATTGTCCATTTTACTTGTCTTGTCATCTATTTACACAAGTCCATGTTGTAGGCTTCTCTGTGTTCCTTCTGTACCCTTTTCTTCTCAGTATCTCCTATACGTGTCAAATTCTCTGAGCCTTCTTTCCTCATTAGGATTCAGGACAATAAACTGTCATTTTTTAATTTCCTAACGGTCCTTTATGTTTCCATTTTCCTCGTTTCTTATATTCTCTGTCCATGGTACTCTCAACATTCATCTGTTGCCTCACGTCTCCTCTTCAAGCGGTAGGAAATTGCCCAGATTACACTTAAATGTAGAAGGATTGATCTTGCATAGCCTTTCAGTATTCAAAATGATCTTGCTCCTTGATACATTGCTTAATTTTTGGAGGTCATTGCAGTGGTTATTTACATCAGCAAACATGAAGATCTTATCTTAAATCTACCTCTCCCTCATTAGGTTAGCACGGCCGTTAAGCCCTGACAATACCTCATGAATAATGGATTACGTCGTTTTTATTGAGTGGAAAGAGGAATAAGCCATATCAAAAACGCGACTTGGTTTCATGGAGAAAAAGAAAGAAAGAAGTGTTTAAAGTCTCCTGCCAATACGTCTCCTTCATAAATAATAGTTTTGATCGCGTAAAATTACGTATAAGTCATGTCAGAGACGCAACAAACATAAAGATCTTATTTTAAATCTACCTCTCCTTCATTTAGTTCGCACGGCCGTTAAGCCCTGCCAATACCTCATAAACAATGGATTACTCTGTTTTCATTGCTATGAAAGACGAATAAGCCATATCAAAAACGCGACTTGGTTTCAGTGAGAAGAAGAAAGAAAGAAATGTTTAACCCAAGAACACTAACCATGGGTATATAGTAGCCAGCGAAAATGTTCCTATTTTTAATTACAATTTTCAGTACCTGGTTTTCTTACCCAAATAATATGTTTTTCAGATCCTATTAATATTAACTCAAAGTACAAAGTTTGAAGTGCCTGCATGTAAAATATTTCAAATAAAGATTTATTTTTTTGATATTTTCAAAATCGGTTATGATATACCCATGGTTAGTAGTGGTATAATTTTAATTGATGGTTAGTGTTCTAGGGTTAAATTCTCCTGCCAGTACCTCATAAATCATGGTCTATTCTGTTTTGATCGCGTGAATATACATATAAATCCTATCAGAGACGCTACTTGGTTTCAGTCAATGAAAGAAAGATGGGTAGAAAGAAGATTTTAATGTCTGTTTCATTAAATAGAAAAAAAAAGTTATTTTAAATTCTTTCATTTATACTCCGACCTTCTTATATAACGACCAGCATTCATATTTATGGTTGTTATTGCAGTATTATAAGTTGTTAAGCTTAAATATTTAACTATACGGTAGAGAAATTTCTATGCGTAATTTATTGTCATGGAACTCGCTATGACATTATTTAGTCATTTACTTAAGAATTAAGATTCATCAGAAAATCGCATCTAGGAAAATCCGCGAAATTTCCACGGGTATTTCTAGTTGGAAAAATTACACAGAAAATTGTTACTGAATTCTTTAACTGAGATTATTTCGGTGAATAACGGACGTGAGGAAGAGAGAAAGTACGATACGAAAGACAATGCACCGTGAAGTAGAAAAGAGTGAATGAACCATTGAAATAATGGACGACGGAGACCAGGTCACGAAACGCCAGGTGAGAATAATCGGGTAACGATATTTCTTTCAATTGCTCAAATCAAATTCTGAATAGGTCAGATGTAAACGGCGAATAGGAATTGATATTTGATTGCTGAACCAACAAAGAAGGCTGTAAAAGTCACGGACGCAATTTTCAGTCACCGAGAAATGACAAAACTGGAACGAGAATTTAAACTATAAATGATATTTTCTATTAGTTGAGATAAAATGTGGGAAAGAATCCAACTTAAATATTAAGATTTGAAAATGCAAAAAGTAAAACAAAAAAAAAACCCGGAAAAGTGGGTAGTATTTTTGTGATTTGTCGCCATTTATTCTTTGCTTCAATCAAACGATTTTTCGAGCTTTGCAATACAGATGATGTCGAAAGAACTAAATTGAAATAGTGTCATTGTTCATGAGATTTTGACATATATTTTATATTTTTATTGCAACAATTCGACTTCTGATATAAACAGAATCGAGTGAAGACGTAGATTTTGATAAAACGATCCACCAGATCCTTCGTTCGTTTCGAATTTTGAACCCTATCCGCCGGATTGCGGTCTGCTTAATAATTGTAAAGATTGTTTTCTGTTCGCCAAGGTCCTCCATGTAATAAACGAAATAACCGTACCATCTTCACTTGGTTCTTTTCAATAGAAATTAAATTAATAGAAGTTTTACTTCATTTCTTTTTTTTTTTTTTGCTCATTTACTCATCGTACAGTGAAGTTCACCTTTGCGAATTCTGGGAAACAATATATGCTCTAACTCACTCTCTCTCACGCACAGACACACAACCAAACGCACACACACGCACGCACACGCGCACGCACACACACACACACACACACACACACACACACACACATATATATATATATATATATATATATATATATATATATATATATATATATATATACCACAAGTTCCCCAAACGACCCTCCGCAGGTTTTGAATTCAGAGTTGTCCTTCTCCTAGACCAGTTGCCGTCCAAGGCTATAGAACCCAGTCTGTCCTGCTATTTACCCATAGTTGGAGGGAGAAGAAGAGGATTCAAAGCTTTCCCCAGGGTGTTAGCACGTAAGTGAATGTAATGGATTCGACTGGAATTCGAACTCGGCTCTCCGATTCCTCAATCCAAGCCTTTATCCATTACTCCACCGTGCACCAGGTCCCTGTATTCGTCCCTCCAAAAAGTGTGGATGGCCCTGCACAAAGCCTTCACCACTATAATAAAATCCTGTGTGGGTGTCCGGCTTTCAGTTTCTGGGAACTGATCTGTCTGACCCTCATACGTCGAGTTCGACGGGAGAGTCCATTATATATATATATATATATATATATATATATATATATATATATATATATATATATATATATATATATATATATATATACATATTTATTTATTTATTTAATATGTTAGAGAAAAGTTGAAAACAACGTGATGCAGTGACACACAGACATTCGCATTATATATATATATATATATATATATATATATATATATATATATATATATATATATATATATAATGCAAATGTATATATATATATGCGATATATGTATATATATATATACGTGATATATGTATATATATATAATGCGAATATACTTACACACACACACACACACATATATATATATATATATATATATATATATATATATATATATATATATATATATATATATATATATCATGGTAATGTCAGTGTGTCAATGTATCACGCCGTTTTCAACTTTTCTCCAACATATTATACCATTTTGGAATCAGGCCGACTTCGTGAACAAATTAAATCGCAATCCCGAAGTTTTGGATTCCCAAGTTTTTGTTATTGCGATTGTTTTCGGGTTCCACCATATTTGTTTCTACTGATAAAAAGCAATGAAAGGAATACAACTCTCTAACATTCAATAGCTCATGTTTTCATTACTGCGAATTAGGGGCTCTCAAAGACATGAAAAAGCTTAAAACCCTTTCAGGAGGACACCGCTCAAATGTCATCTGACACACACACACACACACACACACACACACACACACACACACACACACACACACACACACACACACACAAACATACATACATACACACACTAGATCATTCGATATAAAGCGTTTCTAAATATTTTCAAACAGAAGATAGTTTCGCCTATACTCTGATTCACACTACATCTCGGTGTTCTGGTCGATCTGGGTATGACGATAAACTGCAGGGCTCTGATCGCGAGAACGGTTGATTTGAAGAGCATGGAACAACCTCATAATTGCTATCGTTTCCAGGTCTACTCTGTCCGTGGTGGTAGCACATGTTAGTGCCACTACTATGGGCAAATAATGAACCCGCAAACAAAAATAAACAGTACATAGACCAGCAATATATTACTATTATTTTTATTATAATAATCTTTTATGTCCCAAGCATATTTAGAAAGTGACGTTCTATTAATGTACGCGTTATTGAAGAAATATAATACATGTTAGTACTACCGAGTTTAAAAGTATTATTGGTATTTTAATTTTAATTGTTGGTACTTTAATTTTAATTTTTTGGCATTTATTAATCTTAGTGCCCACCAAGATATCAACATTGATAATATAGGATTACATAGAAATGATGACCTTATGGTGGTGAAAAATTCTCCAAAAATTAAATCTGAGAAAATCAGGAAATTAATACAGAGTGAATTGAAAAGATTTAACCTTAAAGTTAAGATCAACAATAATTGATAAAAAGTAGATTTCTTTGATGATACATTCGACCTAGTTATAATGTATTCAAACCCTACATGGAAAAAAACGACAATAAAATATATAACCACCCTAATTCTAAACACCCTACATCCGTAATCAAACACACCTCCATAAAATATAAGATTAGCAATAACTCTTGCAGTGAAGATTTCTTTTACAAGCATAGTAAATTTTATAACACTGCCTTAAAAATAGTGGCTATACGTGCATTGATATCAAAACATAACCACAGCAACCATCAAAACATAACCATCGTAGGAAGAAAAATAGAAAGAGAATAATTATTTGGTACCCGCCCCCCGCCATTTAAAGAAATGGTTAGTACTAAGTCAGGGTAGAATTTTCTCCATTTAATTGAGAAACACTTCCCCAGAAATAGTAAGATATTTAACAGAAATACACTAAATCTATGCTATAGCTGTATGGAAAATCTTGAAAAAATTATTAAAAACATAACACGAAAATTTTGAATCAATCCAAAAGAAAAACTGGTAATAATTGCCATTTCAAATCAACAAGTGTAATTGTAAAAATTCTAACGAATGTACATTGCAAAACTGATGTCAAACAAACGTTTTTGCAAAAAAAAGCATTATTTCTACTATAGAAAATCCAACAATTAAAATATTTCATATCGGGTGTACCAACAATTCTTTTAAAACTACGTAGTACCAACATTTATTATATTTCTCCAATAACACGTACAGAAATAGGACGTCAATTTCTAAATATTTTTAAAACATAAAAGAAGTTAATAAAACCCATAAGGTAAAATGGAAAATACTAAAAAAATAAAAAATAAAACTTGTTAATCTTTAAATAAACCGTCCTTCTTATGTTTACATGAAAAATTAGAAATTATCAAATTTGCTGACAAAGAAATTCTTATTTAACCAAAGGAGTGAATTAACAGTAAATTGCCGACACAGTTTAATTTTTACATTAAAATATATTTAGATTTTTAAAAATAGGTATTACCATTTCTTATAAATATTTTATTAGTATATAATGGTTTAACATGACCGGGAAATTACCTTATTTTTTTATTCAGATATAATATTGCTATGAATTGCCGTTCAGTTAGTATTATTAATATATTATATAGAGATATAGAGACGTTAAGCATTACATTTCGATATGAGGTGTAAATATATCCTTACTTTACAAAGAAATAAATCGTTTTTATCGATTTGCTCTCATTTTGTATTTTTGATTTTCATTGATATTTATTGTAATTATTGATTGAGAAGCTGATTTGTTTTCTACGCAGGATTACTTTGCAAGTTATTTCAAACGAGAAAATATTTTAAGATTGTCAAAAAGTTTTAAGTTAACGATTTAGGGATACAATTCTTCCCAATTAACTCCTAGCTGGGGGAGAGGATGTGGGTTTATACTTTTCCAAAGGCTCTTCTTTTCTTAACTGATTAAGAGACTAATGTCTTGACGGTCGAATTGTAGATGTACTTAAACTACTTTCTGTTTATGTGCCGTGTGCTTTCAGGACGTAGGCGATCATGGCTCTCCACCCCCCCTTTCCTTTGTAGCTCTCAATAAGTTTTGTCCCTCTGCCAGACCACGATCTGTCATCTACTTGCTCAAGCCTGCGTGGTATGTCGTGCGTTCCGTTCTCTTGTCATTATTTTTCTCTATTCGACCTGTGAGTATCAGATTCTCCAGGCCCTCCTTTCTCATTACGTGTCTCAGAAAACTTCAGAGGAGACCTTCCAACATTCGCTGCCGGAATGTATGACAGATATCACGTTAGAGCTCAGTACTCTTTTCTTTGTTACCAAAGAAATCCTCCTGTCACGCAATACTCTGCCCCACCTTTTGGAATGCGTGCTATGACCATTCCAATACGCCTTCGGATTTCAGCGTCACACTTTCCGTCCTCTGTTAAAACACTTCCCAGACATTTAAACTTAGGCACCTAATTGATTTTATGTTTCCAATCTGAAAATCGGGTTCATCCTATTACTGATGGCATTCAGTCTTCTCATAGTTTACTCTTAGACCCTTCTTCTGGCTCACCTCCGCCATCTTCTGTAGGATGTTTTGGTATTTCTTTTGCGTCTCTGCTATCAGTACAGTGTCGTCTGTGTATATCATGTTGTTAAGATTAGGTACCTCCAACAATTCGCTAAAAAAATCAGTATAGCATAATGATAACAGATCCGAAACTTAATAAAAACACAATTTCATCATTAAAATATCTTTATTATTATTAAGAGGAAAGAATAAACTATTTTTTAAATATGTTTTAAACATTTTTTCTTCCTTCTAACCCGTTTTAAATTTGGGTCAAAAATCTCGTTTTTTTTTTTTTGTTAAAACAGTACAACTTGTGGTCATCGCCATTTTTAGTGTAGCAGTTTCGGGGGGAAAACCCATTAATTTTGAAATTATTGCAAAAATCAAATAATTGTGTAATTTAAATGAAACTTTCAAGACTTATTCAAAAATGAATGAATCTATTTTTTAAATTTTTATTTTTAGAAAACATTAGTAAAAATATTTTTTTTTACATCTGTTACCCCACCCCACACATAAATTAATTTCATGAAATTTTATAGAATTTCAAAGTGTACGCAAACTTTACATTTTTTTTATAAGCAGGACTCCCTGGAGAAATTAAATAATCAATTTTTTTTCCCAACTAATGCCAACTTTTTAAAAAATCTGCTCCAAATCTGCAATAAACTATGTAATTATTGAATTAGATAGGCTTTAATTTGCTTTTATAAATAAATAACATTAAGGACATTATTATCTGAAGACAATTTTTTTTTTCGATGAACAAAGAATTTTTACAAGAATTCTTTGCATTTTTCTTTTAATTTTTAAATTTTTTTTCTTTACTTTTAAAACATGTTTTAAAATTCTTTCATGCAGCGCATTGGGTCGGTTATTAAGTTTTTAAGTGAAGACTACATTTACTAGGCTAAAAGTAAAAGCTTAATACAAATAATGCTACCAAAACCTTTTACAATAATTAAAAAGTGTTTTTCTTGTACGTCAAAATGTTATATTTTTTTGTTTGTATGATATCTCAGAAGTCACATTATCGTTAAAAGGTCACGTGTTTCAAAGCTTGTCTCCTCCTTGTGCAAAGCCCCTTGACATGTAAAGGTCTTATCTCACTCTCAGTTATTAAATTAAAAATTAAATTGGGATAATAAAATTAACTCATTTATCAATTTAAACAATTAATAACTCAGTGAGATATTTTAATTATTAATATAATAATAATTTTATTAGTTATTATCGCAGTTATTAAATTAAAAATATAATAACTTAATTTAATATTAATAATTAATAAATTAGTTATCATTATCTTAGCTATTAAATAATGAAAGAGATAGAGGTAACTCAATAACGTAAGAAATTTTTACAGTATTTTAAATTATTATAAGAAACAAAAAAAAACGTTATGTCACTTTTGATGCACCGTACTAAACCTGTCATCACATTCAGTCATCAGATTTATCGATGGAGACGTGAAAATAACAAAACCCCGAGGTCAAGAAATGTTTGTCTAGAAAATGTTATGCTATAAGTAAGTGATTTTTGTTTCATAACATATTAATTTAACTTTAAATTTGCTAATTTTATGAAAGTAACCTTTCAGAAATGTATAGCTTATTTTCGCTTATTTAAGTTTGTTTACATTTCACTAAAAAAAGTTAAAAATGGCCGTTTCGATTGTTTTTTTTTTTTTTCGGAAGCATCGATTAAAATCATTCAAATTTCTATTTGAAATATTCCACAGTATTTTTTCTGGAATTAGAAAATTTAATCCTTTATCTTTCAATTGAAGCGGTCGGAAAGCTTCTAAAAGCTTATTACTTTTATGAAAAATACATTTAAACCTTAGGTATACCGAATTGTTGGACGTACCTAATTAATATTGTGGCCGCCAACGTTGAATCCCGGTAGGATTTCCGATTCTCTCAGAATTTCCTCGCTGTATAGGGTGAACAGGACGGGTGTGAAGACACATTCTTGTCTTACAACCCTTTTCTATTTTTGTATGCCTACTGAACTCATTTTCTATCCGGATGCAGACCTTTTTCTGCTTGTATAGTGTATTAAAGATGTAAGGTAGATTCTGGTGAAAAACATTGTCTAACATGACACCAGCTTTTTCTAGAGCTCGACCCATAGGATTTGTATTTGGTTAACAATTAGTAAAAACAAAAATTGTAGTCTCCACTGCAAGATTGTTCCTACACTGTTGTATTTCTCTGTGTGTCCGTGTGTGCGTTTTAGATGTATATTTTTTAACCCCACGAACTAAAAGGTCTTCAATGCCACACGTGATTCGACATTGATAACTATCCCCAAAAATAGTATAATGGTAGCGTACATTAAATGAGAAAATTGGCAGGAGCGATTAACTACTTGGCTGCTCTCGCCTCTGTAGGTGACATGCCAGTAATAAGACTCAATCTTGTAGTTTATGCGTAGTCCCTTCTCACTCTCTGTCAGTACCTTCTGTAGGAGATTTTGTAATTTCTTTTACGTATCTGCTATCAGTACAGTGTCATCTGTGTATCTCATGCTGTTAAGATTGTGGCCGTCAATGCTAAATCCCGATGGGGTTTCCAATTCTCTCAGAATTGCTGTATTTGCTCGTAAATAAATATGAGGAACCCATCTGAAATTTAGACTCCGATTAACAATCCTCAGCCATTATCCATTTACATCACCCGTACATCTAAGCTTGCAACACCTGATATTCCTAAGCGGACATCAATCTAGGTACTGACCAGCCTCGGCGTTGCTTAACTTTGGTAATCGTAGGGGAACCTGTGTTTTGTGATATCAACGAACACTCGTTGACATTTTTGTGATGCCAACGAATACTCGTTGTCACTTTCGTAATGCTCGTTTTAGTTGAGACTTTGCAATCGCAGATACAACTATAGTAACGCCGTTGAACAATACTCATGTCAGACGTCTTCGAATGTTAACTCTCACTAATAGTACCTGTTCGATTTATACTCGCTCGAATAGTAATCTGTATAGTGATCTGAATAGAGAGATAGTATCGTGAATAAAGTAGAGAATAGCGGTCCGTATAGCAATAGAAGATAGACTAGAAACAGAGATCGTTTTAATTCTTTTAAAATTTTAATTCTTTAAAAAGGCCAGAGTAACTGTTAGCGTTTTAAAAGTGAGGGGGAATCAGGGTTAGATCTCTCCTGATTGGGTCGATTTGGTGATGGGGAGTATGATGTTGAAAGACCCGAAACTCCCTGATGAACCAAGTCAAAACATCACTGACGACCCCCTCGGGCGCCTACTTAAAAGCGTATTTTTGAATTAGCCGTCTGCTACTTCATACATATATGCATTTCTTCTATGGTCACCTGGCCTACTAAATTCAATAATGGGATCGACTGTGTTTGTTCACTGGCGATCCATGTTCAAACTCAAGTGTCGGCAACGAGACTTCATTCCTATATAAGACGGTGTTTCAATATGACGTGGTCTTAGACCATTAAGTCTAATCATTCTACTTAACAATATAACTCGATGTTTAATTTATAAAGAAACTCGTACAGCTTTTTTTATCGATTTTTTTCTTTTATTTTGTATTGTTGATTTCCATTGCTGTTCTTTTTTCTATTCTCCCACATTCTATCAGCAGTTATATGCTGTATCATCTTAGACTCAAATTTGACACATTGTTTTTGTAAAAGAACTATTTTCTGTAAATATAATATACTATTTACATCCCTATATGTCATTCCTATTTAAGTCTTCGGAAATTCTGGCATCATATTTTACAAATTCCTGGTTCAGGATTAAAGTTATTAGTATTTGGTGTTGTTTTGTATCATTTATTTGAAATAGCTGTGATAAATTTTATAAAAAAAAATATCCATATTAATCATTAATTTATTGAGTGATTTGTTTTTTTTACGTCTTATCAACCATTTGCGGGTTATTTAAAGCCAGAAATTATTTACATTTTAAGATTTTTTAAGATAATATTGATTTACCGATATACGTTCTACTAATTATCCCATAACTGTGGGTAGATGAGATGGATCCATAGAATTCTTAAGTTTATTTGCACATAAAGGAATATAAAGCAAGCGACTGTGAATTGAATACGGTTCTCCAATTTCCGATTCCGAGGTCTTATCCATAAACCACCTGCACATCCAAGCTTACAACACCTATTATTCCCAGTCGCCTATCTTGGTATTGATCAGGCTCGACGTTGCTTAACTTTGGGGATACTTCAAGAACCGTTGTTTCAAAGTGATATGGTTGTGAGCCCCGTTATTAAGTTGATAAGATTAAATGCAAAATAAATTAGTCAGAGATTTTATACACTGGTGTGCCTATATTGGGGACAATTAATTAATTAACAATTAATTAATAAATTATGGACATACTGTCTGCTTATTGTTTTATCATAATCCTTTCATATTCACGAATTGTAATATACGGAAAAATATTCGTGAATATGAAAGGATTATGATAAAAATAAGCAGACATAATGTTTGCAATTTATTCGGGCTGACATATATACATGTATATATGTATGTGTGTGTGTGTGTGTGTATATATATATATATATATATATATATATATATATATATATATATATATATATGCATCATAGAGCAATAAAAACAGATATGTTCATAATGATAATAAAAAATGAAACACATCATAGCAACAAAGAGGAGTAACAAAATGAATATACTAACGTAAATTTGTAATATCGAAAGATTACAATTAAAAGCGAATACACCAGTTTATCCCTGCGCTCTCATCAGAAAAAAATAGATTAAAAAAAAATGTCCGAAGCGAATAAATATACAGCACAATGTTATATACAAACAAAAACATCTATATAAAATATATAACATCAACCTCTATATAACAAAAACATCTATAAAATATATATATATATATATAACAATATATATATATATAACAAAATATCTATATAAAATATATAACATCTATATAACAAAAACATCTATATAAAATATATATATAACAAAATATATATATATATAACAAAATATCTATATAAAATATATAACATCAACATCTATATAACAAAAACATCTATATAAAATATATATATAACAAAATATATAACAAAAACATCTATAAAAAATATATAACATAAATATCTATTCAACAAAATCATCTATATAAAATATATAACATAAACATCTATATAACAAAAACATCTATATAATATATATATATAACAAAGTATATATATATAAAAAAAAAATTATATAAAATATATAACATAAATATCTATACAAAAAATCTATATGAAATATATAACAAAAACATCTCTATAAAATATATATATATAACAATATATATATATATATACATATAATAAAAACATCTATATAAAGTATATAACATAAATATGTATATAACAAAATCATCAATATAAAATATATATATAACAAAATATATATATATATATAACAAAACATCTATATAAAATATATAACATAAACATCTATATAACAAAAACATCTATATAAAATATATATATAACAAAATATATATATAT
Source organism: Acanthosepion esculentum (assembly GCA_964036315.1). NCBI lineage: Eukaryota > Metazoa > Mollusca > Cephalopoda > Sepiida > Sepiidae > Acanthosepion > Acanthosepion esculentum. Next base: position 45,938,240 of record OZ038508.1, on the reverse strand, counting down.
ATATATAACAAAAACATCTATATAAAATAGATAGCATAAACGTCTATTTACTTGTATGTCAAACAAAATCTACTTCAGTTTACCGAGAGATGGTTAAGCTAAACTGATTCCAAAATCTTCATGTGGTAAACCCTATTAGTCTCACTCTGCACTGAGAACATATCCTGGCTATGTAACCGAACACACCTTTTGGTTTTTAATAAATTATATGCTTTCCCCGAACCCGACACATTAATACAACTATGTAAATTGTCTACCTTTCCCTTCCGAATACTGGTGGCGGGAGAACATCTGAATTTATAAATTACGGAACAAATAAGATGAGTAGACATGATATATTTCCAGGTCGGTGTCAATATAGGTCGGACAACAAAAGAATACGTAAATCTGTGGTAAAATATCACACAAACAAAGTGTGAAATTAAACGAAAAAAGCAAATAGGCGGGGAATTTCTGAAAAACAATCGGTCGAGGATCATTTTTTTTTTCTATAATGCTAAACCCCTCTATATCCAGAGGGTAAGTATTCTCGCTCAGAACCTTCCTAATAAATTCAATTTCCAAATCTAATTCAGTTTCCGACCAAGGCTCGATGAACCAAGGTTTTAATCAAATTGATTTGCAGCTGTTTAGAAGAGAAGGAACCCCACCGGGTAAGTAACCACGTGAAGGTCGCTTTCCGGTACTTTACCATTGTTCTCTTTTTATCCATATGAATTTTAATGCTGGGTGCAATGTATTAAGTGCTCTATCGGACACCCAATCCTCCACCTTATTCTCAAACAGACACAAGATGTGGTCCACGTACTGGGAATCTTCAAAACGAGAAAGAAAATCTAGTCGAAACAACCAAAAATGTATATTGCACATTTTAGGCGCCAAATAGGCTTGTTCAATAGATAAACATTTACATATGAAGTTATCACCTAACACACAGTCATATATATATATATATATATATATATATATATATATATATATATATATATATATATATATATATATATATATATAACACACAGTCATATAATATATATATATATATATATATATATATATATATATATATATATATAACACACAGTCATATATATATATATATATATATATATATATATATATATATATATATATATATATATATGATTTCTATAATAAAGCTCTAAAAGATAGTGGCTACAAAAACCTAAAACTAACTTATATTAAAAATGAAAACGGTAAGCATAGGAAAAACAGAAGCAGGAAAATAATTTGGTATACACCCCCATACAACCAAATGGTAAAAAACAAATTGGGACAAAAATTCCTTGAATTAATACTCAAGCATTTTCCCGGTGGAAGTAAACTTAGTACTATTTTCAATAGAAATACACTAAAATTAAGTTATAGCTGTACTGATAACCTAGAAAAGATTATTAAGAAACATAATACTAATATCTTAAATAAACACTTACACCAGAACCCAAAAATTGTAGACATGGGAAAAATACAAACAACAACTAATGAGGGTGAACAAAAATTATGTAATTGTAGAAACCCTCAAAACTCTCCTTTACAAAATAAATGTTGCATGGAATCAGTAGTATACCAATGTAATATATCTTCTGTTGAAAACCCTGAAAACATAAAAATTTATATAGGTTGCACTAGCCATGAGTTCAAAAAGAGGTTCAACCAACATCAATCCTCGTTTAGGATAAATAAGTATAAAAGTCAAACATCTCTTTCGAAGTACTTTTGGCACCTAAAAGAATCCAATAAAACACCTACAGTGAAATGGAAGTTAATAAGAAGGGCTAGAATATGTAGGTCATTAAATGACCCATGTCCTTTATGCATACATGAGAAACTATATATTACTAAGTTTATAAAAAATAAAAATTTACTGAATCAGAGAAATGAAATAGCTATTTTATGTCGTCATTGCCAAAAGTTTTCTTTAAATAATCTTTAAATAATCAAAAAAAAAAAAAAAAAAAAAAAAAAATTACCTGATTATTATGCATACTCATATTTGTAGGGTATAAATAATTTTAAATAATGTAGATAATTATATTACATTTACTTGGTTTATAAAGAAATATAGCCGATTAAAATTAAAAAGTTAAATTTGAAAGTAGAATTTTTAAAAATGTTTTAAAATTGAAATTAAATAAAACAGATTCTAATCTAAACATCTTTTAAAATTGTAATTAAATAAAACGTACTCTAACCATATCACCTCTCTCAAAGCAATTCAAACACTGAAAAGAATCCAAGTGAACACCGAAAGTCATGAAATTAATAAGTTAGAATATAATATTGAACATTAAATGTCCTTTATACATACATATATACATTTATAATACTAAATTTATAAATAAAAGTTTATTGAATTAGTGAAATAATTTAACCACCTTTGCCGTCATTGTCATAAAGTTTACATAAAATAAAATAAAATAATATTTACTTATACTAGATAAGAATAAATAATTTTAAATACTGTAAGTAATCCTAATACATTTACTTGGTTTTTAACTAGGAGTATAGTATATTAAATATTAAAAATAATTTTTTAGAAAGGTGGATAAAACATATTCTAACCTAAACAGTCCCTCAAAATCTTTAAATATACAAATAGAAAAAATACCATAAGAATTTTTGCCGTTAGAAAAAAACCCAGATGACATGAATTTAGCGGATGTCAGAATTTGTTAAAAGATACATCCCTACCCATCCCTAAACATAACCCCGCTTTCAAATGTAACTATTAACTGATACAACGAAAATTAAAAATTGAACCCTCTACCACCCCTTGTCTAGATGAATGGATTTATCGGTAACCTTGGAAACCCTCAAACTATGAATCTTTCCTGTGCCGTTAACAACCGTAAATTTTAAAAAGTAAGTTACTCCAAAATTCGCTTGATGAGGAAATGGAACTAATGTCTTTGGTTTAATAACAAAATTAAATTCAGGGGCTTTAGCTTCCATTTCTGAAACATGGTTATCACTGTGTAGCGGTAAAACCATATTTTAAATCTATTAATTTATAATATTAATGCTCTGTAAATTTAAATTTACATAGAGCACTATTGTGTAAAAATAAAAATATCTATAAGAACACCGGATTTTATATCTTACTGTTCTTTCCTTTTTATTTATATATACATACATATATATATATATATATATATATATATATATATATATATATATATATATATATATATATATATATATATATATATATATATATATATATTTATTCATACATGTTTAATTTTTTACATCCAGGCGTATCGTGGGCTGCTGGATCATGTAATTTAAATTGTGTTGTATTTAGGCAGCATTTTTCATTCATACATATTTCATTTTTCGCTTGGATGTAAAAATGAAACATGTAAAAATAAAAAAAATGCTGCATAAATACAACACAATATATACATATATATATATATATATATATATATATATATATATATATATATATATATATATATGTGTGTGTGTGTGTGTTTGTGTGTGTGTGTGTGTGTGTATTTAGTTGAATGGATATGAGTTTGTGACCGTCAGTTTCACGATTATGCAATCTTCAGACAAACATACGTATGTGCGTATATATATATATATATATATATATATATATATATATATATATATATATATATATATACAGACACACATACGTAGGCACGCATGCATACGCACGTACACACAAATACACACACGTATATATTATTATTGTGGTTTTGTATATGTGTTGTTTGATTTATTATAATTGTCATCTTTGATAATGGCTTATGTAAGCCGAAAGCTTAGATTGGGTTCAAACATGTGTTAATATGACGTTTTCCTTTCGTCTTTCAACGATAACGTGATTAAGCTTATCAGACAATACGAAAGGATCTTACTTAAAATAAATACACAGAACTTTCCTATATTATTTAATAAAACATGCATTAATGTATATATATATATATATATATATATATATATATATATATATATATATATATATATATATATATATATATATATATATATATAGTAATGTTAAAATATGTTAATCTGTATGGAATTACAAGGAGTATATAGATCCAGGGACAGCTCTATGTCAAAAGACAGAGTCAAATTAGTATTAATTAAGGATTATAAATCACTTAAAATTCCATAGGTAATAATTTTTTTTCGTGAGAGATTTTTAAAAAGCAGCTCTCAATCATCAAGACTTAAACACAAATCACAAATGAAATGGAAAAAAATATTCCCGTTTAAAACATGAGATATGGCTGTCTTCTTTAGACAGAGGCGAGAAAGGCAGAGAGTGTTGACCTATTTTGATACATTGACCTCAGTATGTCATTTGATGATGGTGGAAGGGCCTAAAGTGAATCTGAAGCAATCCATCTTTTTCTATCAACGACTGAATTTTCAATTCTAACACATTTCATTCAAAAAATTATTTGTAAATAAACTTACCTTGCAACCAGCTTACAGTGGTTCCTACAACGTTGTAAAAATTATAAGCATTTCCCCATAACCACCGAAAACAAACAGGAAAACATTTCCATCGACTGTTTGGAATCTGCATATTTGGCCAATACCGTTGGTGACACTTCAGTTACTGAAATGCACTTACAACCAAAAACCTCGAAGAGTGACCGACATAAACTCTTTTCTTATATTATACGGACGTTAATAAGTACAATGATGACAGTTTTATGCAACTTGAAAGGGAGAAATGTTGTAAATTAACAAAGATGCGCACACACGCGTGTATATTTTAACACACACTCACACGCTGGCCAGAACAGATATATTGCAGTGGGATGAGACTTCTGTTGAACCCTACACGTGTGGATGTTCCGCATTAGTCGTAAGACCGTCCAACTACAGCCCGTCTTCCTGCTGTCAGTCTTATTGCCTCTTTTCACCTCCAAACAAGTGGACATCCAACACGCGCACGCCTCCCTTCCGACACGACATATAAAAAGGGAAATTTCATTGACCTATAGTTAAGAAGACATTAGCCGGAAAGCAAAATCTTTGTATATTGTGCATTGTTTCTTCAAGAAAATGTATGCTACGTATGATATATGATGGGACTATTCTCATTCATTTCCCATAATGCCAACTAACTAAATATTAAAGCGGTTTAGGCAAAATAGTTTTATTCATTTTTGTAAAATGACTATTATATGTGTATATACAATAAATATATGTATGCATAATTTTATACATCTATACATAAAGATATGTGTGTGTTTGTGTATGTGTTTAATATATCAGACTTATTCTGTATGCGTATGTGTATGATTTCTTATTTGAGGCTGTGTGCGCATATGTGCGTAAATGTTTCGAAATTGGAAAAACATTACAGTAATCTATTATCCGTATAAAAGCCTGCCTAATTCTGGAACTGATTTCAGAATTTTGGCATTTCAGATCCACAAGAAGAAAAACAAAATAGATTCGTCATTGTCAGATCGAAATTCTTCAATCGGAAAATATCGAATTGCCTTTCATTTAACATCCTTGTATTCACTCTCTCTATTCATGCATGATCTTACAATTTCTTTAAATCTAGATTTTTCTTCCCGAATTTAATCTCTTACAGATACTAGCCGGTTGAAATGGTGCCATATTTACATAATCTTGTGAGACAGCCTGTAGTCTAGAAGGACTGTTCTGAATTCAAAACAGTAAAGAAGACAACAGAATATCACATCATTAAATATACCATGAAGTCTTCGAAATTTACAAATAATACTAGGAAATAATGCCTGGAGAGCCATGAACGGCCATGTCCTGAATAGAGATGACGTGAAAAAAACATTGATATCTTAACGTAACTAAATCTAAGAAACCCATATTAGCATGAAAATCACTGAAATCATTGATTTCATACTGGTCATTTGAATGGTTCATTTGCAGCATATGACGATTTTGCATGTTATTAAAAGAATTTTATTTTTCAGATCGTACAAATTTATGAAGATATTGATGATTTTACTGAAATGAGTTCTACTGAAATGAGTTCTACCATAGACGGGAGAAAAGAGCTGGATTAATATCTTCCCCAAGGAAATCTGCGCGTGCGTGAATGTAAGGAATTCGAACTACCATTTCAATTACTCATTCCAAGCTGCTATGAATTACATTATCCGGTACATCTTCAATGACACCATCAGTCATTGAGAGAGTAGCCGTTAAAAACATAGACAAACGAATATATATCTATCTACCAAGTTACTGCAATTCCATATCTATCTACCAATATATCTACGTATTTATCAATTAATATATCTACTTTATAATTACAGTATTTCCATATGTATCTATCAACATTGTTTCAGCATTTCCATATCTATATAATTGCAGTATTTTCATATCTATCTATCTATCTATCTATCTATCTATCTATCTATCTATCTATCTATCTATCTGTCTGTCTGTCTGTCTGTCTATTTAATTTCAGTATTTTCATATCTATCTGTCTATCTATCTCATTTCAATATTTTCATATCTATCTATATAGTTATCTATCTATCTAATTTCTGTATTTTCATATCTATCTATATATTTATCTATCTAATTTCTGTATTTTCCTATCTATCTATCTAATTTCTGTATTTTCATATTTATCTATCTATCTAATTTCTGTATTTTCATATCTATCTATCTATCTATCTATCTATCTATCTATCTATATATATATATATATATATCGATCTATCTATTTAATTTCAGTATTTTCATATCTATGTATTTAATTTCAGTATTTTCATATCTATCTATCTATCTATCTATCTATCTATCTATCTATCTATCTATCTCTCTATCTAATTTCAATATATTCATATCTATCTATTTAATTTTAGTATTTTAATATCTATCTATCTATCTCTCTCTCTCTCTCTCTCTATATATATATATATATATATATATATATATATATATATATATATATCAAATTTGAGTATTTTCATATCTATCTGTTTAATTTCACTATTTTCAAATCTATCTATTTATTTTCAGTATTTATCTATCTATCTATCTATCTATCTATCTCTCTCTCTCTCTCTCTCTCTCTCTATATATATATATATATATATATATATATATATATAGAGAGAGAGAGAGAGAGAGAGAGAGAGAGAAAGAAAGAAATAAACATAGAGATAGATATGAATAAACATAAAAAGAAAGATAGATAGATAGATAGATAGATAGATAGATAGATAGATAGATAGATATTCACAAGCAGGTGTTTCACAAAATCTACACCCTAATAATGAACAAAGATTTTGTATTAGCAAACAATTAAAAACGGATAGAGTTGTAGCTTTATAATTTTTATCAATTTCAGCTACGTGCGAAAAAAAGTTACATGTTCAAGTACGACCTAATGAAAAAAGTATAAACTTTGTTACGACACACACACACACGCACGCACACACACACACACACACACACACACACACACACACATATATATATATATATATATATCTATATATATATCTATCTATCTATATATATATATATATATATATATATATATATATATATATATATATATATATATATGAATATGTCTGTGCATAGCAAGCAGCTAATGAAATGGTTTGTGGACATGATTGACACTCAAAAAACTGATATATTCATATATATATATATATATATATATTGATATATAGATATATATATATATATAGAGAGAGAGAGAGAGAGAAGGAGAGGGGAGACAGAAATAAATAAATAAACATAGAGATAGATATGAATAAACATAAAAAGATAGATAGATAGATAGATAGATATTCAAAAGCAGGTGTTTCACAAAATCTACACCCTAATAATGAACAAAGATTTTGTATTAGCAAACAATTAAAAACGGATAGAGTTGTAGCTTTATAATTTTTATCAATTTCAGCTACGTGCGAAAAAAAGTTACATGTTCAAGTACGACCTAATGAAAAAAGTATAAACTTTGTTACGACACACACACACGCGCACGCACACACACACACACACACACACACACACACACACACACACACACACATATATATATATATATATATATATATATATATATATATATATATATATGAATATGTCTGTGCATAGCAAGCAGCTAATGAAATGGTTTGTGGACATGATTGACACTCAAAAAACTGATATATTCATATATATATATATATATATATATATATATATATATATATATATTGATATATAGATATATATATAGAGAGAGAGAGAGAGAAGGAGAGGGGAGACAGAAATAAATAAATAAACATAGAGATAGATATGAATAAACATAAAAAGATAGATAGATAGATAGATAGATAGATAGATAGATAGATAGATAGATAGATATTCACACGCAGGTATATCACAAAATCTACACCCTAATAATGAACAAAGATTTTGTATTAGCAAACAATTAAAATGAACATAACTTTAATTTTAATGATTTCAAAAACTTCCGTTGCCTACAAATTTCTTTAACATTGCCACTCAAAACAATTATTCAAATTGTTTTGGGGAAAGGTATTGAAATGTTCTCTGCGTGATCAACTTCTAAAATAAAAGTAAAAAAAAAACAACATAATTTTGATAGGATAAAATGCATAATCTCTTTTACTGTTAATTAACTTCATTCAAAGTTGATAGCATTAAAAAGCACGAATATAATTCATATAAAAATCCTGTTATTAATTGATAGGAGTAATTAGGTTCGGGTTCCGCCCGATTCACACTCTTCCAAGGACCTTTTGAAAAAGAGTAGAGGTTTATTGTTAGTTATTAATAAGGGAACTAACTAACAAGACAGAAGACATGCTCGTCAACAGGCTGCATAAAATCCAACGATGGAACACTCATATTAGAGAAGGGAAAAATTCTTCAGCGAATATATTAATGAACTCTTCCACAACGAAAGAAAATATCCCCGGAATATACAGAATTACCCGGGACCTGAAATTCTAATAACTGAAGTAGAACCTTACCGTGTTAAATATATACAGGGTGCGGCTGGTATCTGAGGACATATTTTATGGATTAGTAACAAATTTGCTGAACAAATGAATACAATTATATTCGATTACAAATAAGTAAACATGACTATTCTTTAATTTTATTTAATAAATTCACCACTAGCATCAATAACTGCCTCTTCACGAGGTCGAAATCGGCTGCAAGCTCTGATTAATAGGTTCTTATTTATGTCAGGCATTATTCGAACTATTGCAGCTTTAAGAGAGTCTTTGGTGTTATGAGGCTGTTTATTAACCTCCTTCTCACCAACGTTCCACGCATAATAGTCTAGTGGATTGAGATCTGGAGAGTTAGGAGACCAAATGTTGGGTGTGATGTGGTCGTACAAATTGTCAGCCATCCATTCTTGTGTTCGTAGAGTCTTGTGGGATGGAGCCAAGTCTTGCTGGAATATATAAGGCCTGACGTCGCATATGTTGTTAATCCTGGGCTTGACAACTGTTTTTAGAACCTCGATGTAAGCAGCAGCATTTACTCTGAGACCGTTTGTATAAAAGTGTGTTGGCATAACATGTCCCTCATTGCTAACAACACCCAATACCATAACACTTGAAGGAAATTTTGTACGCATGACTCCTGGCACCTCAGAAGGACCTGAACAAAGCCATCTGTCATTTATTCTGTTATGTTTTTGAACTTGATCAAAATGTTTCTCATCTGAGAAAAAACAAATCACACCAACTTCTGAAGGATTTTAAGTTTGTTTAAAAGCCTTTTGGATCTGTTTGAACGGTTTTTTGTTTTTTTACAGACATAAATTGACCTCTCATCATCACGTAGAACTTGTATCGAATGTCTTCATGAACACTCCTTCTGATTGATTTTTCAAGACACATGCAGCTTTTTGGCAATTGACCTCATTGATTGACCTCGGTTTTCATCAACTGTCTGCTTGACTTCCTGAACAAATTCTGATCTTCTCACTTTATCAGATCGTGCAGAATGCCTTTTACGTTTTGATACAGACATTGTGGAACTGTCAGCGTCTTCTAACTCATTTCGTATCGTGTGGACAAACGATCTTGCAACTCTGAGGAAACGTGCAATATCCAAATCGCTATGATCAGCCTTTAATGCCATAATCACAGCATGCTTTTTCATTTCATATGTTATCATAGGGTTTGTCATTCTTGATTTCTGAAAATTAAAATTAGACATTAGTAGGAAGCAGTATTAATCTTAAATCTGTATGTCCTCAAATACCAGCCGCACCCTGTATTATACTCTATTTTCAATATTTTTGCTACACACGTTTCCGGTCTCGCGGCCTTCATTAAGCAAAGAGTCGTTATTTCGACATATTATTAAGAAGGAATTAATATTCCTTATCTTTCCCGATGTTTGAGCATTTTTGCATTTTTTTGTTTTTTTGTGTAGTATAATCCAACTTTTTCTTGGACTTGTGGAGAAAATACTCTTCTGCTTAAGACGTAAAAAAAAAGATTGATCATAGAAAAAGCGAAGGCAGGGGGTCTTTGTTCTTATATTTTTATAACCCATGTATCTTTCTGATATATATATATATATATATATATATATATATATATATATAATATATATATATATATATATATATATATATATATATATATATATATATATATATACCCATATATATATATATATATATATATATACCCATGTATCTTTTTGATATATATATATATATATATATATATATATATAAATATAAATATAAATATATATATATATATATATATATATATATATATATATATATATATATATATATATATATATCAATGTAGAAGTGAACATTGAAGCCAAAACTCAGAGCCGACAGGCTGTTTCATGCTGGATACAATCGTCAGGCATGACACATCTTTTCGCATCTGTCAATTTTCACTTTTATACTTATATCTGTCAATTTTCACTTTTATACTTATATTTACATACGCTCTATCTCTGATATTGAGCACATTATCCCATAAATATAGCACTCCTTAAAATTATATATATATATATATATATATATATATATATATATATATATATATATATATATATATGGGATGTCTATTTATGAAAATTTTCACCCCGAAAACTTTTGTTAAATTCAGCAAACGAGGTTATATGTTTCTATTTTGTCATATTTTTCTTTTTTACAATTTTCGAATCAGATGCATATCCGGAATACAGTCATTAATAAACTATTTATCAGGAAGATCAGTTCCTAGAAACTGAAAAACCCGACACCGACACATGAGATTTGATTATAGTGGTGAAGGCTTTGTGCAGGCCCATCCACACACACACACACACACACACATATATATATATATATATATATATATATATATATATATATATATGATGTAACACATTATGTAATGGACGAAGTCCGACAATTAATTTAATTATTTTAATATAAAAAGAATGTATAAACATAAAAAGTCTTAATATATATATATATATATATATATATATATATATATATATGTGTGTGTGTGTGTGTATATATATATATATATATATATATATTTATATATATATATATACACACACACACACATATATATATATACACACACACACATATATATATATATATATATATATATATATATATATATATATATATATATATATATATGTAGTTTTAACGCATGTTATGAGTAAAAGTATTTTCTCTTATGTATATATATGGCAAAAATATAGTTATAACATATGAATTTCTTAAATATAAAAGTGGACACCTAGGTCAGCACAAAGCGGTAATAATGTGTTTCCTGCTTCAAAACAATTTTTACGTTTTATTCTTTTGCTCTCTCTCTCTCTATTTCTCTTTCTCTCTCTCTCTCTCTCTCTCTATATATATATATATATATATAAAATTAGCATAAAACCATACGACGTTAGAAGAAAAAAAAGGAAATATTAAAAAATAATAATCCCAATAATAATCATAATATAACCCCATATACCAATTAGTTTTAAAATATTTGTATTAATTGTACTATCCGTTTTTTTACACCAGTCGCGTATAGACATTAACAAAATACACAAACACACACACAAACACATAAGCACACACACACACACACACATACATATATATATATATATATATATATATATATATATATGTATATATATATATATATGTGTGTGTGTGTGTGTGTGTGTGTGTGTGTGTGTATGTGTGTGTGTGTGTGTTGTGTATGCATATAGGGGTGTTCGAAAAGGTTTAAATTTGACCGAAAAGATATGTCTATTCAATGTCTCTCTTATCTCTTTCAATTACTGAAGGTACGTACATCGGGATTGAAGTCATGAATAATTTGTTCAACTTCAGGTTTTTCCCTTTTTATATATTCATTTTCAAGCACCGCGGTCATTATCGAGATCGCCTGTTAGCACTATTTATAATACGGGTTAAATAGTATGGCACAATGGTCTTCTTGTCTTAGGAGGAAACCCGCCTAAGTGGAGACGGATAGGCACCGTCTGGTCATTTTGTCTTAGATACAACGATTGCTGCTAAAGTGATGTTACGTATGATGCAACAACGACCCTGATCGTTAGAATCCCCCACTGGATAAATTCTAGAATTCTAAACTTTACCATCATATATTTAATTGAATTGCGGTTTTACACGATTCTTAAAATCGTATGAAAGGAAGCTAAGTAAATATATGCGATTCGATTTATGAATCATTTATAGCAAGAAAGTCTGAAAATGTAATCGATATTTTAATAAATACTTCAAAATCAAAGAATATTTTCCATTCAGAGATTCACGCTTTATTCTACACAATAGCAATGTAAGCAATGACGAATTGGCTTACATTGTCGCACGCATTTTTTTGCATCAGCCATTTAGTTCCCTTTCATGCGGAATATTTTAGCATTTCTATTCCTCTACTTACTGTATTTCTTATGATTTGCCTTCATGTCTTCTTGTCTTCTACATATCTTCCCGCATCTTCTCTCGCAGTTTCTCGCACTTGGGGTCAGTAAGTCGATCTGCTGACAATTGATGGATTGTGTTTGCTGTCACCGAATTGGGGTTGAGTCATTGGATTCACTGTTTTGTTTAGATAGAATGAAGCGTAAAATTGCGAGGATTTTGGCGGGAGGTCGGCGGAACGATATGGCGTCGAAATATGATCAGACAAGGAAAGGAAATTAAACCTTTAACCCATTGCCAAGCAGATAAACAAATTAAGGAGAGTAAAGGGAAATAATAGGGATGGTAACAAGAAATAGAATACAGATGTAATTATCGAAATAAATAAAAATAGAAAAGAAAATTAAACTTCAAGGAACAATCGAAAGGCGAATGAACTAAAAGAAGGAAGAAAAGTAAAAGGAATTATCCGAAGAAGAAGAAGAAGAAGAAGAAGAAGAAGAAGAAGAAGAAGAAGAAGAAGAAGAAGAAGAAGAAGAAAGATAAAATTAATTATTAAAAGAAGAAATAAAAGAAAAACAACGAACGAAGATGAGTGAGAAGACAAAAGGATTAATTGAAAGAAAAAGGGTGAATGAATGATTAAAAAGAAGGGGTCATCGAAAGAAGAAAAAGAAATGAAGAAAGTAACATATATATTTAACAGAAGAAATGTTTATAAAGTTATAAAACCAATTAAAAAACGAATTAAATTCGTGGAAGAAGAAAGAGATGAAAAGAAGAAAGGAGGGATATCACTGGAAAAAGAAGAAGAAATGAAAAAGAAGGAAGAAATGAAAAAAGTGTCGTCAAAAGAAGAAGAGATGAAAACGACGAAGCTTTATCAAGCGTAAATTGCATAAAAAAGAGTATGACAAAAACCTAATAGAAAATGAAAAAGGAAAAAGAAAAAATAATATATATCGATAAGTAATCGTCGATAAAAGCGGCGATGAAAAAAAAACAAAAAATGGATAATCAGAAAAAGAAGAAGAAGAAGAAGAAGAAGAAGAGGAGCAAGAAGAAATAAAGAGCAAATCAAAACCTTCATCGAAATATGTACGAATAAAAAAAATGGTAGAAAAGAAAAGAGCTGTTCGAAAGAATGAAAAATTATGAAGTATGTGAAGATCAGAAGGAGCGTCAATGAAACGAAGGAAATATTAATATGAATTATCAAAAGAATTGAAAATGAAGAATCGGATGAAGATATAACTATTCTTCGAAAGAAGGATTGGAAAATTAGACAAAAAGTATCGTCAAAATAATACATTTTGAACAGAAAATTTAACAAAAAATTTCAAAGAAAAAATAGTGAAAAAGAAACTCACTATGAAAGAAAGAAAGGAAAAGGATGGAAGAGAATTAAGAAGGCAAAGTAATTCATTAAAAAAAAAAGAAGAAATAGAAAAAAAGAAAGAGAATGAAAGTGATCGTTGAATAAAAGAGCAATGCAAAAGAAGTCGCGAATGACAGTCAAAAAAGAAAATTAAAAAATAAGGAAACTGAATGCTAATAATAATGGTGTTAGAAGTTTCATGTCATGTGATTTTTGATATACGGTAATTTATTTTTTAGGATTGTATAGCGCCATTCTATGAGATATTAGAAAGGGCTGTATTCTTTTTCAAACCTAAAACAGGCATTCACTTGAAGCTGTTATGATAACTGATCTAAGAAAACGGTAGTTTATCGCTAACACCTTAGACATTTCTTCGTCTTGGGTATAGCGATAAACTACATCCAGCAGCAAGGCCCCTGATCGGGAGGCTTTGAGGAGCGTGAAATCATCTCTTAATTGCTATTTATCTAAGGCCCACACTGTCCCGTGTTTGTAGCATTTGTTAGCGTCCTAGCTATGGACAAATAGTTCACCCTCAAACTCGGATCAAAACACTATGAAAGTCTAGAAATACATTTTTATAGTGAAGGTGCCAGAAATCATTTTTTATTGTAAAATAATTTACCGCAATACATTTTTGCAATGAGAAGAAATATTCGAGCAATACATATTTGTAAAGAAAATGAATTACGAGAAATATATTTATGTAAAATAAATTGCTAATTCCCAATAAAATTAAATGTCAGCGTTAAATGACTCATGCACAGTCGATATGCCGTTAAACAAACAAAACATTAGACATATTTGAACGAGATGTACACACTGCATGACATCCATCTGAGAGTCTATCCCTAACGAGATTATTTAAGGACCTGATTCAAGTTATCAGTGCAATATTTCGTTTTTGTAGTATAGTGCTCTGTTGGACAACCAACTATCTGTTCAGCTTTCTTATGCTCTATAGTAAATGTGTTGTAAGAAATCCATAATCGTAGGTATTTGATATATTTAATATTTATTAATTCCATATGCTGAAATTTTATGGTCGGTTCAAGGTCTTTAGTATCATTATTTTCCTTCCATTTACAGATCAAAGTTTCTGTTTCGGAAATGTTTATCGAAAGTCGCGGTTGCTGGAACACTTAATAAAGAATATTGATTTTTTTTGTTCAAATACATTATTCCAAATATGAACAGCTATGTGAACAGCAGAGTCCCCTCACCTCATCATGAGTGCATTGCCATATGAAGGGGGAAAAGGGACGCTGCTTCCTATTAGTAGACTCGATCAGGATGTGGTATGGCGTATTTGAATGTCCACTGCCAATTTCTTTCCATCTGTGCTTATAGCCAGTCTAGTGATTAAATACATTGCGGACTCTTATTTCTTGTTACTTGTACTCCTGAATATATTTTAAATGAAACTGCTTTTAGTTTACGCAATCAGATAAAGACATTACGAGATTGAAAAATGGTTTCTGAATGATGAGAAAAGAACGTCCCTATTGGTGGCCATAGGCGCATGTCAGGCCAACATAGCAGGTATACTTACAATTTTCTATTTGATTGGTATGTGATGTGCTGGTGTTGCTTGATGACATATATGTCATCATAGCACCCCTTACTAAACAATGAATTCCTAGGAGAAAGGAAAAAAGAAAAAGTTAAGAAGGCTAAATGGGTTATCGAAAGGAAAAACAACAACGATGAATCAAATAAAAAGCTTCAAGGAAAGGAGATATAAAAAAGAATCTAAAGAAAAAATAAGTATAATCATATAAACAACAAGAAAAAGAAACGTTCTATAGAATTAGAACAAGAAAACATTGATAGGTAAATGAAATACTTATATGTATATATCTTGCTTCTATTCTGAGCTACGACTCATAAAATCATAACTGATCAGGGCTCTCCAAAACTTACTCTCCTTTATAATGTTAACTAACGGTTGACATTTTACCATCAGATTTGAATCTTTTCTGCCATCTATTTGTACCCCCACCAAAAAAAAACCCTTTGTTTTGTACCCAGTATATATCGCGGATTAATCTATTTCCTTTCAAATTCGAGTCCTTCTAGTTCTAAAAGACTTATTTTTGCCTTGGAGCTTATAAGGCATATTTTATGTAATATAGGTATAAGTTTTGTAGTCATATTGCTTGCTTTCAGACCCTTTTGATTATAAAGATAGCATTTCTTGTTCCAGTGTCTTGTGCAAGAACACACCTATTACGCTACTTCCCGTCTAATACATTTACTGGCTTGAGTCAGCAACATTCCAATTTTCTATATACAACGCGAGAAAGCACGTGTGATATCCTGCTCTCATAAGCCGCCAATCAGGGGAGGTAACACAGTTTCGGTGGCTTAGGCGGTACTGCCACACTTGGGCCCACCAGCAATTTGCCACCAAACAGGGTATTGTTTTTGTATAGATGCGTTAGTCTGTTGCGATTTTTTGCAACTGCAAAGTCAGTTTTACAGCGTTAAATTATTATCTAATTATAAGCTTAGTTAAGTGGAACTTCTATTTGTACGTGCCATATCCATTCAGGACATTGGCGATCATGGCTCTCCACAATTGCCTGTTCGTTGTAGGTCTTAGTAAAGTTTGTTTTTTGGCCATCTCTCTTAAACCCTATTACTCCTTCAATTTACACAAGTTCGTTAGATAGGTTTTGCGCTGCTTTCCTATGTCCCTCTTGAATTCAATATACTGTGTGATTGTTAAATTTTCCGAGCACTCTTTCCTCATTATCCTTCCTAAAACCTCAACTGTCTGTGTTAATTTTGCTTTAAATTTCTCTAAAACATTGAAATCTTACACATGTTCAGTCGATAGTATTCCCAGCATCATTCTGTAGAAAAAAACATTTCTGTTGCCTCAGACTTTTATCCATCTGTGAGGGCATTGTCCATCATCCGCTAAAATATAATATGACCGTTAATACATTATAGTTCATCACTTTTTTCTTCGCTTGTAACGAAATTACCCAGTGTCTTAATAAAATTCTTGCTTAGCTTTATGGATCAACGTCCTGATTTCTTGATCGATCTCTCATTGTTATGCACAATGATTTATTGGAAATCCCTATGAAGATCTACCTAAGATGTTCTTCCCGTATTTCACCACTGTTTTATACATATTAATTTTTTCTTCATTTTTTCTATTGCGATAATACCAAATGTTGATAATCTTTCTATTAATGGTAGTCTTAGTTCAGATTTTAATGTTGCAGGTTCTATGTCATTATGCAAGACGGCTGCCCCCACTCTGCCGCCTTCTAGACGTTTTCATATTTATTTTAATTTTGTTGGATATCAATTGAGGAAGACCTTTGGCCTCACTTCCGCTGACTCAGCGAGTGAGAGAAAATCGGAATGGCTAACAGCATGAACAGGATATGTCTAAAATAAACAGGAAGCACTGGTGTCCTGAGCCTTGAATAAACAGGGCGCAAAGGTCTCCCGAGAGAAAGGAAATGCGTTCTTTCGTGGGGGCATGCCGGAAGAGGCGTGGCCACACGATGTTGCGTGCGCATGTGACCGGAAGAGGCATAGCCACGTGAAGTTGCGTGGGTGTCCAAATTTTATAAAAACGGCCCAACTCTTGGCCTGTAAGAAAAGCTGGTTTGAGTTTCACCTAAGAATTTGTCTCCGCCAATTCCTGCGTGCATTAAATTAGGGAATGTAGTACGACAGGCGCGTGCGTCTGTTACTGAATACCGAGTTGGATTCAAAACGCAGAATATCAGTCGTAAAAAATTTGGAACTTCTTCTAGTCGAAAATAGTTTCAGAATCCTTAACTGGATCATAGCTAACATTACAAATGAAGGAAACTCTTTTTCACCCATTCTAATCTGTCTGACCGTAATCCCCCTTACACATGAACCAACAATTATTGCTATGGATACAAACTAAGGAAAAAAGAATTCAGTCACCTAAAGTACATAGATGATATCAAAATCTTTGACAAAGTCGACAATGTATTTAAGTGTATTCTCAACACTGTAAAATCTTTCAGTGACGACATAGGTATGGATTTCGGATTAGATAAATGTGCAAAAGTAACATTCACGAAAGGGAGAATTACAGAAACACGTTCAATAGATTTAGAATTTGCAACAAAGATTAGGGAACTGGAACAAGAAGAAACCCTATAGGTACGTAGGAATTAGCCAAGGAGATGGAATTCAGCATACCCAAATGAAGGAGAAGGTAAGAAAAGAGTACTGCAGGCCTGTGCTCCAGGTACTGAATACCGAGTTGAATTCAGAATATCAACTATAAACACCTTGGCTATCACTGTAGTGCAATACAGTTACAACATTCTTTACTGGAGAATAGCTGACATTAAACGAATAGACTCCAAAACGAGAAGGTTTCTCACCTGCGAACGCATGCATCATTTCAAACTGATGTTGACCGTCTGTATGTTCCCAGATCTGAAGGAGGCAGAGGATTAGTTCAACTAGAACTGTATTAAATAATTACAACAATTGGACTTCAAAGATACCTAGAATCTACAGAAGACATGATGCTGAACTGTGTAAATGAACAGGAAAGTAGAAAGCGACTTTATTCAGTAATAAAGGAAGCCAACAAGTTCAAAATGGAGTTTCAAACTGGTGAAGAAATGCAAGTAAAGCACAATACACCGACTGAAGCTGCAAGATACTTAAAAAAGAAAGCAAAGGCAAATGCAACCGACCAGATACAGAAACAATGGCAAGATAAACCGCTTCACGGTCAATACTCTGCCCGTACCAAAGAAGCTGATATAGACAAACCCCGTACCCATCAGTGGCTACGTGGTGCAAAGTTAAAAGCGGAAACTGAAGGTTTTCTTCTTGCTGCACAGAACAAATGCTTGCTAATTAAAAATTACCAAGCACACATACTGAAAGATTGTCTTAGTGCAAAATGAAGATTCTCTGCTAAATATCCAGAAACAGTTGACCATCTTGTAACAGGTTGGCACCCAGTGATTATAAAATACGACAGAATGGGCAAATATCTGCACAGGAAAATCTGCAACACTTATGGAAAGGAAACTGTAAGGAATTGGTATGAGAACCACCTAGATCCGGTTACAGATATCGAACCTGTAACAAATGTTATGGAACTTTACAATACACAGAGACAAAACAATCAAAGCTAACCGCCCTGACATCGTGATTATTCTCTGCAGACTGGAATGTATCTTTGAATATCTTTAAAAAATTACCAAAATACAAGGACCTTGAAATCGAAATCTCAAAAATAGGGCACATGAGGACATTAACAATTTCAGTTGTAATTGAAGCCCTCGGATTGATTGAACAATATTCCAATAGACTCAGTGAACGAATCTGTGAATTAATGAAATACAAAAAAAGATTTACTCACAAGTACAGCCCACACATTAATAAGGACCTTATCTATGTAAAATATGTCTGTTTTTTCCAAACTGCTCAGTGGAAAATGAGTTGATGCCATTTCTGCACTTAGGTCTCTGGTCAGTACCGGGAAAGCGAAGAGTATACACCCGAAACCGAACGAAATAAAACAACAACGACAATAATAATAATAATAATAATAATAATAATAATAATAATATGGTGCTGTAGATAAAATTATGTATTAATAGTTGCATAGTTCAAAAGCGGAGGTTTTTATAATGACCGCACATGATCAATGATTATTCCCCAATAATTAACAAACAAATGTAATGAAACGTAAGTTGTACTCGATATATAGAGTTTGTGAACCGTTTTTGAGTTGCTTTCTCTGATCATGACACCGAAGTAATATAGAAACAAACACATAAAAAAGATTTCTCAGTACTTATTTTTGCCTTATGAAAAATGCTACGAATGTAGCCTGAAACGCTCACAGAAGGATCAGAAACCTTCAGTACTTCCGTACTGACAGAAATATAAATGCTAACAAAGCAGACGTGGCTATTGAATACTGCAACACAAAACTCAGCCTTTCTCAGACTTAAGGTAGCGCCACGGGAAAAATATGTTAATGAATATGACAAAAATATAAAGATCTGCATATTGAAAAAGAAAAGTTGTAGCACTTTAAAGCTGTAACTTATAGAGATTCATGACGTCATGCTTACGTTTGCGCATTAAAAATCCCATCTTGACTTTGTAGGCTCGAGTCCTCTGAATATGACATTTTAAAGAATTGGATGAAAGAAATTGGAAGATGTTAATTATATTGATATGTCGAGAATTTGTTGATATTTCGCACGAGGGAAATCAACCCACGTTAAAATATTTCCTTTAAAACGCACCAAAAATACATCCGCGCAAATAGCAATGCCATAATTTGTTATAATATTAGAAGAAATGCCACGTGCCTTTAGGGCGTTGGCTATCATAGCATTCAATATATTATGCTTATTAATAATTTTGAGCCGAATTCCTGGGAGTTTTCTTTGGCCTTTGGACATCTTCTAAGACACTCTGACATCAAAGATCACAGAGCCAAAACTAACATACTACTTCAACCATAGTTGGGTAGCGGAGAGTAGACAGATTTATCCGTAACCTTAGTGCATCACCAACAAAAGCAATAGTAGCAGCTTCATGAACGGGTGTTGCTGTAGGGTGGCTACGCAGCTCTGCACCTGGTCAGATCACTTCTCATATTTCAGTAGAAATTCATTCATGCGTAGCGTCTCTTGAGTAAAATATACCTGACGGAACCCATCCCGTTTTTTCCGGTTCCCATGTGAATTTGAGCAAAAAATGAACGCCACAGAGGAGGGTGGAATTTAACGACTGCCGTTCGATATCAGTTAGGTTTAACATCAAAAGCAATGAGCAATAACATTTTATCGATATATATATATATATATATATATATATATATACACACATACAGAGAGGAGGAGGAGGAGGAGAAGAAGAAGAAGAAGAAGAACATTGAAATGAAACCGAATTATAATTTATGACAATTACGTTTTCAAAAGGAACAAATTATATTGTTATGTTTCGAAATTCGTAAAAATATCTGCAATTTCTTGAGTATTTGTAAAAATCCTGATAGCAAAAGAGAAAGACAACTGATAAATAATTGAGCGTATAGCATGTTTGATCCACAAAGCGTCTGCAATTCTGCAGGGTTCATAGTTTCACAAGATTCTTGGAAGCAATTCGCCAACGCATTGCATCAAAGCCTTCAGGCTTGTCGACAAAATTCCACAGAATGAACCATCACAGCTATAGTATTGAAAACCGGCAATTTTGTCATATATTCTATGATAACGATTTAGTTGCCTGCCCTAGAGTAGGCAACACTTACAACTTTCCTTCGGTTTAAACAACCTGATAAACTTGAATGAATTACGTTTCTTAATTCTTGTACTGATATGGAAGTAGTTCAATCGATATTTACCCGTTACATAGCTATTTTACCTAAAAAATAAATCGTTTTGTTAAGGAACATAAATAAACGTTCAGAGTAAAATAAAATAATAGAAAATAATTACATTAATAAAATGTAAATAATGTTATATTAACAAATAAGAAAATTAAAAAATCAACTATGAGAATAACCACATTTACTCACTGTCATTTACTAGGCATTACGTTACATCACTTAGCATCCTCCGAAACTTACGTTGACTTTCACAGTTGGTCTGAAGAATATTTAATACTAGCTTAGAGCCGCACTATCGGATGGCAATTATGCTAGCTCCTGCGTTGGCTCTTGATTGGACCTTCGGCTAGTTCAGGAGTGTGAGAGTCCCTAAGCTTTTGCATATACTCAGATTGGAAGCTCTCCTGGCTGCCGTTTGCTCTGGGTCTTCATTTGCACGGGACTGTCTTTTCCTCGCTGCAGATTTGGCTCTTTTGATGTCAAACTTGTCCTCTGTTATGAAAGATTTCTTTTTGTGAGGTATACCGTTGCCGCATGCGGTAGGCAACAATAAACTACTGAAAAACTAAAAATTGATCTCTGCAATTAAGTATTGCATTAATATTTAAGCTAAACTTTAAAAAGTCAACGAAGATTCTTCAACTGCCACTTAATTTAAAGGCAATTTAATTTCCGTAGGTCCTTGTATTCTGTACAAACAACTATTTTAATTTTTGTTTTATTTGGGTGACTTTCGCTGCACTACACTATTAAATTAAATTATCCCCAAATTTATCTCCAATTCATGTAAAAAAATTGCCGAAATTAATCGCTGTAATGAAATCTTGGAAATATTAGGTTGGTGCAAAAATAATGTCGTTTTTTGACATGATCTTGAACGTCAAAAAACGTTCAACTTATATATATAAAACGACATTATTTTTGCACCAACCTAATACAAAATTTCAGGATTGCGGGACGGAATGTTTAATTTCCTCACGGAGTCGGCCTGATTCCAAAATGGTATCGTATTTTGGGCTACAGCCTCTAGGCGCGAAGCTGAAAAGATGTGACGCACTGACATTAGCATTCTTTTATATAGATATAATTTTGGAAGCCGAAGAATGTTTATAATTCTGTTTCTAAATAGATTTTGCAAGACAAAAAAAAAATGGCTTGATAAATTTCATCATCGGGCGAAAGGCGTCGATTAAGATAAATGTTCCTTTTGTCTCCATACGCATTGTTCTTTTACATATATATATATATATATTACTTCTATGTTTCAGTTCGATGTGAAAATGATACTCACGCACACACACATATTATATGTATATACGTATATAGATTTAAGTAAAGTAGGACATTGAGGTAAAAAAAACGCGGCGGCAGTTTGTTTCATGCTTGAACCCAGTCTTCAGGCCATGTGTGTTCTGTTTTAGTTTGGCTATACATACAGTGCTGTTCGATAAAAGTGACTCACCTGATTTTTTTTTACTAAATGTTCTCTTCTCCGATGAAACGAAAGTTGAGCTAAATTCAAAGGATAAGCGATCTAAAATCCGAAGAAGCTTTGAAAGCTCTTTGAATATAGCAGTAAGTACTGACAAGCATCCGTTGAGTATAATGTTCTGGGGATGCTTTTCTTTTCATGGAACTGGTTTCTTAAAAACTATTGAAAAACCGTCAGGAGCGAGCAGTACAAGAGAATTTTATAGACTTGTCTGCTCCTTTCTGCTGAAAGGGTGCAGATCGACCCAACCAAGCTCATTTTTATGCAGGATAATGCTCCCTGTCACAAATCAAAATTGATGAAGGGATATTTTGATGAGAAGCAGGTGAGTGTTATGACATGGCCGCCCCAATTTCCTGACCTCAACCCCATAGAAAACTGATGGAGCATTATAAAGTACAGGCTCTCGAAAAAAGCAGTTAAGCAACAAAGAGGATTTGATTGTGAATTTCATATCCGAATGGAATTCAATGCTTGGAGATGAGATTTGCCAGAACCTAAACAAGTCAATGCCAAAAAGGGTATTTTTGCGTAGTTATTTTTCATGAAAACTCCGGTGAACGAGAGAACTGAATCCGTTGCTAGAGTCTGACATTATTAACAATAATAGTCTCTGTTTACTAATTCACTCATTCTTCCGACAGTGCTCCACCAATGTTATTTTTATTCGGGAGCTAATATAGTCATGCACTGGCAGACTGTTTCGTAGTATTACACCTCATCAGTGTGGCTAGATATGCGATCGCTTTAAACCCGACCGGTTTGGTATCAGTCGCCAATTTAAACCCTAATCTAATGGCGCCCGGAAGAGAAAAAGGCGAGTTTTTGCGTATGTGGGATTGGTATATACAGAGTAAGTTCCAATAACCAACAATTATTATTCTTTAAAGAGTGCTCAATACAAAGTAGAGCATGTATAATCATTTATTTAAATATTATAACATAAATATGATATAAAATCACTACGGTTATGTGTTTGTAAGTATGTATGGGTATGAGTGTGAATGTATGTTTTTGTATTTATTTGTATATATATGCCTGAAATTAAGCCCGATGAGTGTATGTATGTATGTGTATATATGTGGGTGTGTGGATTTAGGCATATGTATGTGTGTATGAGTGTATGCGTGGATGGGTATATGCACACTTATGTGTGTATGTATATATATATATATATATATATATATATATATATATATATATATATATATATATATATATATCTGCATTGGTTCAATTTGCGTGGGTTGACTTCTCATGTACATGCATGTAATTATGGGTGTCTGCCTATATGTTTGATTCATATGCACATGTAGGTGTGCATGCGTATGTATGTATTTGTAAGTATGTATGTATATAGGTAGGAGTGTATGTACTCGTATATATGTGCAGGAAGTTGGGACCGAGGAGGATGTCGCCTTTATAATCATGCACGTATTTATATATATGTATTTGCATGGGTATATATTGTTACGGTGGGATGTGTGTATCTATATAGGGATATATATATATATATATATATGTATGTCGGGGGCTTGTTTTCGGAATTCTACGCACATGCCTATATATATGTAGGTGTGCGAAAAAAGTTTTTCTCTAAAGGGAGGTATGGGGATACTAATGCGTGTGATTACCCGCGCGGGATTACTTTGATGGATATACATATGTACCTCTGGTTATGTCTGTGAGTATATGTATGTGTGTATGTGTGTATGTGTACGTGTATGTGTATGTGTATATATGTATGTATATGTATATCTGTGCATGTATATGGGTGTATGCGTGCGGCTCTTAGGGTCTGTGCGTAAGTGTGTGTATATATATATATATATATATATATATATATATATATATATATATATATATATATATATATATATATATATATGTATGAGTGGGTGTGGGTGTATACACATTTATGTGTATATATATTTGCATGGGTTTAACTTGTGTTTGATCTTTCATGTATACGCGTGTAATTGTGGTTGTCTGTCTGTATGTTTGATTCATGTACGTATATGTATGCATGCGTAGGTGTGTGTATGTGTGTAAGTAGGTAGTTGTATAGATAAAAAGGAAAAAACAACGTCCATTCAAGAGAAAACTAATGACAACCCAAAATAAGTACATTAGACCTCTCCTTCTATCTGTGTCTTTTTGACCTATCACTCTCCCACCGATTCCGTTGACCCTCGTTTTCCTCAAAAGAATTTGTGGACGAAGGAGTCCAGGTGTCATGTCTAGCTCAACCGTATTCCTTTACCCCCCTCACACACCCCAGCGATAACCTTGCTTCGTGGTCAGGCTCTTTGAATCACCATATACTCGCGTTCTGATTGGTCATTCGAATTTATACTATAGCACTCATCCCTAGAGAAGGGCCGTTAAGGAATCTGTTAATGTTTTTTATAACATATTTATGTTATAATATTTAAATAAATGATTATATATATATATATATACATATATATATATATATATATATATATAGTTTGTTACAGGTATTCGAGGATACTCGATAACTATCTCATTATGAAGAGAAACAACTTTAACTCTCTTTCGTTAAATAAGCCGAAAATTTACATCACATAGTATCCTCCATAATTTAAATTTAGTGACACGGTAATATTTTAGAGTATCTCAGAGAAAAAGTGAAAACTTAAATGTATAGTTTCCCCAGGGTACGATTTTCAATAAATACATGTTACAAAATAAATTGTCCACACATGCGTGGAAAAATTTGCTCGAGGAAGAAAATGCGTTGGAATAAAAAATATTACTCTTGACATTCCTTTATTTATTTTGCCTTTAATGATATATTTTATTTATATGCGAATTTTTCATATATATATATATATATATATATATATATATATATATATATATATATATATATATACCGGAGTATGCATATAGATAAAAATGTTTGTGTGTGTAAGATACATACTCAGAGGGAGATACAAAAACATATACGCGCGTCTGTGTCTCTGTGAGAGTAAGATTTTGAAAAGCTATAATTATATATGTGTATCGTTTGAGTAAACACATTCATATCGCTGTGTGTTTCACTATATGTGTTCCTGTTGCGGGAATATGCATTTTTAAGGATTCTTCACACACATATTCTCCCATTTCGTTTCCCCTCGCAAACTCTCTCTCTCTCACTCAGACACACACACACACACACACACACACAAACACACACACACACACACAGATTTACGTATAGTATACATACACGCAAATACTAGCACACGCTAACACGTATATATATATATATATATATATATATATAATGTAATATGAAAGGCATTAAGTCTGACAAATATTTTAATATATTTTCTGTTTATACGTTGTTTTTATGCATACACTTGTTTCAGGAAATGCACCGTCTGTTTATTCTTTTTTTAATTTATCAGTATTAATTACATATACTGGACTGAATGTTCGAGAAATTTAACAGGAATCGAACCTGTATCCTATACGGAACCGTCATTAAACATGATGGACTATGAATGCTCAGCCATAGAAGGCATCTGGTTTAGAAAAGCTAGAATTTTTTCTTTTAAACTCACACCTTCGCCGATTTTCTCCCTCTGATATTTAACATTTTTTAATTAAACAGTATTAATTACATTTACCGGACTGAGTGTTCGAGTAATTTCGTAGAAAATATGCGTTTAAAAACAGTAATTCAAGCTTTGCTAAACTGGAAGTTCTCTGTTATAGCAACTGATCAGACCGTTCCATGTAAGATACAGGTTCGATTCCTATCGGAGAATGCACGTATATATATATATATATATATATATATATATATATATATATATATATATATATATATATATATATATATATATATATATATATATATATATATATATATATATATATATATATATATATATAAAAATAAAAAGAAAGAACAGTAAGATATAAAATCCGGTTGTCTTACAGATATTTTTATTTTTACACAATAGTGCTCAATGTAAATTTACAGAGAATTAATATTATAAATTAATTGATTTAAAATATGGGTTTTTCGCTACACATTTTATTTTTACACAATAGTAGCGAAAAAACATATTGTAAATCAGTTAATTTATAATATATACATATATATATACATATATATATATATATATATATATATATATATATATATATATATATATATATATATATATATATATATATATATATATATTTATATATATGCATTTGTATATCGATTGCTTCGGACCTTATGTCAACTCCGAATTCAAACATATGAAGTAATTCCTTGAATGATAACTTGAGGAAGATATTTTTTAAAACACAAGCGAAAATATGAGCAAACACACACACATACATAGTAGAAAACACAAATATATTAATTGCTTCCACCTGTAAAAAAAGGTTAAAAATAATGGAGGCTTTAATAATAAAAAAGAATAAGCCTACTCTTAACAATATTAACTACGACCAAAGCCACAACGTGCTAACCGTATTTGGGAATTAAAACACCACTACTACACACTAAGACATATCCATAATGCACACACTCAATTAAGCTGAAAAAAAATCATCCTTGATAATGGCTAAAGGTATAGCCGAAAGCGCTCGGAAAAATAAAAAATTTGGACAGTTCTTACACACCCTTTGTCCAGCAAAGAAAGCTCTTGTTCGTTCACAAGAAAAATTAAATAAAAAACTTAACCGTAGTACCTTGTCTGTCGTTTTTAATAAAACTTGCGTATATATATATATATATATATATATATATATATATATATATATATATATATATATATATATATATATATATATATTTATATATATACATATATATATATATATATATATATATATATATATATATATATATATATATATATATATATATCGATAATAAACAAACTTACATACTGAAATATACACACACACATATATATATATATATATATATATATATATGTGTGTGTGTGTGTGTGTGTGTATATTTCAGTATGTAAGTTTGTTTATTATCGGACTTTATGGCATTTAATATATAGCCTGAAAGAAAAGATAAGAGGATGCAGGAGTGGTGAATTCGCGAATATCTTCTGATAGAAGTCAGGTTGTTGCGTAAGTGTAAAAAACACCTCCCAATATATTGACATGTTTTCGTTCTTTTCAAATTTTGTTAACGAGAAATGAAACAGGTTTTTAAATGCGAACAAAAATGTCAATGGGAACTACATCTTCGTCTGAACACTTGATACGTTGTTTCACTCTTTTGCGAAGAAGATCGATAGTGATAAACCCTACAAATAGTGTTGTTGTATCTAGATAGTAATCATCGATTTCTTTTAACTATCTACATATGTACGCGATGCTACGGAAATACTCGAAGGAAACGTTTCAAACTAATAAGTATGGCGGAAGAACCTATCAGGCATAAAATCCCTGACGTCGTTTGAGAAAGTGACTGCAAACGTTCAAGCATTGACAAGTGTTATTTTAAACCAATTGGATTTACAGCAATGTAACATATTTTTCTTAAATCAGATTATCATTGTGTGGTTGTTACTAAGCTATGCAAAAATCGAAGAGACTTCGATTATCATGCTATATCAACAATGTAATGTAACGAATAAACATCGTAAAATTTAGAGTTGTGTACGAACAATTCTAGAAAAAAAGGTTTGGAAGTCGTCTTACCGTCTGCGCTTGGAGGGAACTCTAATCCTTTAGAAAAGAGTGAATCCATATACTTGCATACTGACATATATTAAAAATCTTGACCTGACTTTATAATATCTAGTAAGGCGAGGGGAAGTTATTTTCTCTGAATTCAAAAGCGTAGATTCAGCGACAGGAAACATGTCTCCTATATTTATTGGAGTTTATGGAAAATACAGCATTTTAAAAGAAAAAAAAGAAGCTATAAAGGAAGATGAGTACGTACACACACACGAAAACACACACACACACACACACACACACACACACACACACACACACACACACATATATATATATATATATATATATATATATATATATATATATATATAGGTAACTATACTCTTGTCCAAAAACCTTCGAACTCTTGATTTAACAATAGCCAAATCAATCACGAAGGGAAAAAAAGGTTTTAAAAAAGAAAGAGCCAGGAACATGAAAGTCTGTCGAAAATAATCGCACAGATATAGGTTCAAGGCCCAAAGATAAAAACCCGATACGAGTAGACAACTAACTAAAGAGCTCGATACAAACGTAGAGCAAACCTAGTCAAACCTAATGAGCCAGACAAACCTACCCAGGTTTCCCTTAGGCAGATCGTCAGGGTCGGCTGGCTCGATATATATATATATATATATATATATATATATATATATATATATATATATATATATATATATATATATATACATACACACACACAGCACACACACACACACATACATATATATATATATATATATATACATATATATATATATATATATATATATATACATACACACACACAGCACACACACACACACACACATACATATATATATATATATATATACATATATATATATATATATATATATATATATATATATATACATATTATAAACATTTAGGAGATCAGCCGATTCCGCTTCCTTGGTTACCAGCCTTAAATATCTTCAGGCGATTTCGGTCAATTGATTTCCTAATGCTTTACTTTTTTAAGAGATAATAATATTATGAACGCTATATTTTCAAAAAGTAAATAAATGAAAGAACGCATGACGTGAGGTGCGGTACAAGGTGAGGAGAAGGAAGAGGATGAGGGGAAAGCCACAGTATTAGAAATGTGTCAGTGGTGGTGAGGGTTAAATGAAATATACATACTTTCTTTTCATCCCACTTCATATGAACTTAAAAGGAACTTTCTAGTATGTATACAACGAGTCATAATTATAGTTCTAGAAAATAGTCTGGAAATGTTATTACAGCTATTTTTTGTTGCTGAAAAGTTTCTGATTGAAGATCTTGCTTTTTTAAAAAATTTCCAATTCATATATATATATATATATATATATATATATATATATATATATATATAGATAGATAGATAGATTTATAGATAGATAGATAGATAGATAGATATATAGATAGATAGATAGATGTGTGTGTTACAGGCAAGATGTGGCGAGACTGGCACATGTCTGACCATCATGGCGAGGACTCGTCATGCAGCTTATATAGTAGCAAACCAGCGTCATTCTTTCATATTCCATTAGTGAGAAGTAAGTTCCAATCAAACAGATTCTTCCCACGAACAACTGCCCTATGGAACATACTCCCTCGAGGAGGTTTCCTAGATCACTACACTCTTAACCTGTTCAAGTCAAGAGTCAAACATTATCAACCTATATAAATGAACTACCCCTTATTGTAACCTTCTACTTCTGGTGGCCCCGTACTGTGTACAGGGTGAAATT
>OZ038508.1:45880128-45902628 GCA_964036315.1 Acanthosepion esculentum | reverse complement strand
GGGAAATGCGAGAAATTGACCTGCTTGAGTAGAAGTGGTGGTTACATTTAATTATTTCAATAGTAAGAGGGTGTGACCTAGTTTCCACTCGAGTAAGCCGCCTCAATTCACATAGACGTGGAAGCAGGAAAAAGCTCGTTAGAGCAGTTTAGGGAAACAGGTAATGTTGTCATTATCATTACTAAATGGGTTTTTTGAAAAATACCTAAAAATAAAGCAGACCTCACACCATTACTAATGGTGGTGGTGAAGGGTTGCAGACTAATATATAACTCCACTTCGAAAAATCTAAGTTGAAAATATTTTTGCTTTATTGATTATCCGATTTATATGAAAAACGATGTTTTGTTACAAAAAAAATATCAATCAGAATGTTACTGATGTTTGACGATTAAAAATTATAGGTTGCTTTGCTAGCAAGACGATTACATTAATAATAATTACATATGGGCACATTTTGTTTACCATCTTTCATCTCCTCTCTGTAAATCGTCCAACTGCTAAGCTTCCATTTGCGATCGAATTGTAAGGTCGATAAAACATAACCAAAGCCGAAAATTACTAAAATGCAATTAACATTTATTATCAAATCAACAAGCTGTAGCTCTGAGTTTGACGCTAGGGAAAGTATTACAAAAGTTTAAGGGGGTCATGATAGCGCATCACTGAATACGAACAATATAGGTCAGGGCTCACCCCAACTTCCTGTTTTTACTCCTTATTGCGCCATGATCGCTAACGTAGTAAAAGAATATTGCGTGCGTACACATACACATACACATACACACACACATACAGGAAGCATCTACTCAAATAGGGGATATACACTAAAAGACGAACACACATACATTCACACAGACGCGATCAAACACACACATATGTGTGTGTTTTCATTTTTTACACAGTAGTTTTATTTATTTTTCCCTAATTTTCCT
Source organism: Acanthosepion esculentum (assembly GCA_964036315.1). NCBI lineage: Eukaryota > Metazoa > Mollusca > Cephalopoda > Sepiida > Sepiidae > Acanthosepion > Acanthosepion esculentum. The sequence continues at coordinate 45,901,693 of OZ038508.1, read as the reverse complement.
CTATTTATTAAATGCTTCTAAAGGTCTGAATATTCGTGAAATCTTATTAAAGAAAAGATGAGCCATACGGCAGGATCTGAACCTGGGTTCTTCTTTGCAAGATAAACCTTTGCTCTTTTGCAAAATTTCACGAATAATCAGACTTCTAGACGAATATAATAAATATGTTTAAAAAATACTACTACTTAAATCTACTTAAATAAGTGTTCCCGGTTTAAATAATTATTTCTGTCATTAAATGTGTCGCATTAATTCAAGAAAAAAGGAATTCGTCTTTCGAAATTTATTGATATATATATATATATATATATATATATATATATATATATATATATATATTTCTAAAGACGTAATCATTAATATATATAATATAATATAATATAATATAATATAATATAAAAGGCTCAAACACTAATATTCCACGGTTATAATTTATTACATTGGATCCCAAAAATTGTAGGTCTGATTTGGATCGTGATAACGATTCCAATGTAATAAATTATAACCATGGAATATTAGTGTTTGAGCCATTTATATTATATTATATATATATATATATATATATATATATATATTAAGGATTACGTATTTAGAAATATATATATATATATATATATATATATATATATATATATATATATATATATATATATATATATATGAATTATTGACCACTAATATTATCTATCTATCTATCTATCTATCTATCTATCTATATATATATATATATATATATATATATATATATATATATATATGAATTATTGATCACTAATATTATCTATCTATCTATCTATCTATCTATCTATCTATCTATATATATATATATATATATATGAATTATTGACCACTAATATTATCTATCTATCTATCTATCTATCTATCTATCTATCTATCTATCTCTATATATATATATATATATATATATATATATATATATATATATATATATATATATATACGACAGGATGTCTAAATGCTATGTGTATGTGTTGAGAGAGAGAGAGAGAGAGAGAGATAGAGAGAGAAAGAAATATGATATTGCCATATTTTACTCTGTAGATATATGCCCTTTCCTAGATAAAGGAAATACAGAATTGCCTATATGACACAGAAGAGTCATTAACACAGGCAACATCGTTAATACGTTGGCATGTCGTCTTTCTATGATAAATTTTCAGTCGATCTATTATTCAACCTTCCTCAAATGAAACTGAATGGCATCAGACGAAATTCTCAATGATCATCGCCTTGGCAAATACAGATTCTTGACGCACTCCTCGATATCAATTTCATCCAAACGTTCACAGATGCATTGTTTGTCTTTTGCCCACTTTAACCGCATTTGCTTCTGTCTGTGAGTGCTGCTTTTGGTTTGTCTTTTCTGTGTTTACTTACTTTCTTGAGTATATTCCGTGGAACTTTAAACGAAAATTATAGACAAAATAATGGGGTTGTATTATACAAACAGGTGAGGTTGCATTATGCGCACATATAAGTTTTCAGAAATTTAATCAGCATATAAATTCTTCCTACTTTAAACAGCTACATTGCAAATACACTCACTCAGCAGAATAGAGGTTTTCTAAGCGTAACATAGGTGTGGCATAAGGCAGAATGTTTGGAGAACTCAATAAGGATCGATATTATTGATCTAATTGAACTAGAGATACAAACAGGCTGACAATTACATGACATCGAAATCAACAATCTGTTCGCACAATGGATAATAAAACACAAAATAGGCAGTTGTTGATAACAGTTGTATGCAAAAAAAAGTATTTAATATATCGGCAATATTTGTTCCTTGGAAACCAGCGTAATTAAACTTTGTCTCAAAGTTAGGAATTTCACCGAAATTGATTAAAAATATAATCTAGGAATACACAAGTTCTCTATCTATAAAAGGCAGGATGTTTGTGTGTGTGTGTGTGTGTGTGTGTGTGTGTGTAACGGATTCACGGCCGCAATTTTCGACGGATTTGCACCAAAATTTACATACACATGCTCCAAGTTAGTAGTAGGGTAAGACCGACTTTGCATTTCGCAACTCCCATTGATAGTGGAAATAATCGATTTTTTCATGCTTCTACGGCAGTTTTCATATAGTTTGCGGCCATTTTCTACTGGCCATAGTGAGAGCCTATAGCTGGCTGCCACGAATAAGCAGGAAGATTATATTGTCCAGCGTGAGAGCCAACAGTTGACTGATACGAATGTTAAGTAGCATGCTAGCATGCAAAAAAAAAAATCGATAGCTACATTCGTCACAAGAGGGAAAAATGTAAATCTGCATGGCACTTTACTCCAATTGGCTCATTCGCTTGCTTAAACTCAACGTTGATTCTGATTCTGCAAAACTGGGTTTCGTGGGAAAATTATTTGTTTTTAACATTCTTTTTTCATTCGGTTTTTCCAGTTACGAGTCCTTTTTTAAAGCTGATCGTTTTTTGTTCATTTTGTTTAGTTCTTTTTTCGTAACAGATTTAATGTTTAGTATAGAGCTTAGAAAACATCGCAGTGTGAGATAAGCAAGAAGTAAGGCATGTAACAACATTAGCACGGCAAAGAGCACTCCTTTAAAGGGCAAAAATATTTTAAGTCAAGTGATAGCGATTACTGTATGTGTAGTACGATTTTTGAATCAAGCACAGGCAATGCCGGGCCATGCTGTTAGTCTGTTATATTTGGATAACATTAATATTACAACAAAAGCCGAACTTTCGTATAAATTTATGTAGGTTTTTTTTTTTAGTTTTACCCGCTTGAAATATGTGGATTGTTTATATTTGGTTTCCTTGTTCTTCATAAAGCTTTCTTTCTTCATTGTTAATGAAAGACGACATATTTCATATAGTTTATTAATATAAAGGATCTGACTATATTTCTGAGATGAAATATTATGTACACTATTTATATTACTCGGACTATTGTCCGCATCTTTGTCGCCATATTTATTACAACGTTTCTACCGTTCTACGCTCCAGCCTTTTTCAGGTGGTTGGAATGTCGAACTGAACCCTTTATTTGGCACACTGGGGTAGGCCGTTCTAGTTCCACGTGCCATGTTTAATGGATGTCAGTTATCAGTTATAACCGGTTAATTACCCTCGCCAAGTTCTCCACTGCCTTAACCGGGTATTGAACTCACTCTCTTTGGGTACTGGCACTGGGTCTAACCAACGCCTTTATCCACTCTGCCGTGTGTCTTCCTCGTACTTCACATTTGTGGTACTCCATTCCGGCTCCATGCTTTCCAGTCAACGTTTACCTGCCAAAATATAAATGCAGTGTTAATCGCTATCTAATGTTCACCTGAGTACTATCTTCTATTTTTGCTCATCATTGATGTTTCTTTTCCTAATTTGTCCACACCCTGTAACCCCTTGTGTTTTAGTGGTATTATGTCCTTGCTTGTGGTGATATCGATTTAAAAAAGTAAAACATAAGCGAGTATGCCTAGTTGATTATTGAAAAGAAAAATGTGGCAAGTGGCGAAATCTGATGTATATGGTGGTTGTTGTTTATGAGGAATTTTGTACTTGGCCAAAAATTCTAAAATAAGTTTTGAAACTGAAATTCGAAGAAACATGCAATGGCTAAACACTGGGGTAATTTTTATTTTTTAATATCGGGAAAAAATATTTTAGTGAACTATATGTACCACATTGAGATTTTAATGAATTATTATTTCAGTACTATGGGGTTGTATTATATTCAAGGATGTAATTTATTCTCTGTTTTTAGCCTCAGAAAAATGTGTCGTATTCTGCGTATTATGCAGAGGAAAATCCGGTTGATACTGTTACATTTACCTGATTACTCACCGCTTTATCATAAACACTGACACTTCTTTCGACCTATTTGTCTGTCATTTGTCGTACATCTATTTTCAAGTCATCTTGCTTTGTGTTTCCTATGCCTGAAGCATGGGAGCTTTTTTCATCGACTTGTATGTTTCCTTTTTTAACCAATTTATTTATTTTATACTTGCAAAACAATTTTAAACTCAGCTTTCTGGAAACAGTCAGATTCTTTCGCTACCCTCTATTATGGATTGCCTTCTTGAATAAATTTTTCGATTATTTCCACCGCCAGAAACCGCCGTCCAGAGACAGTTAACCCAACTGGGCACCGTCATTACAGACGACGCGTCGCTAAAGATTCTGTAAAAATAGTCGGTTCCTTGCACCTTTGCAAAAAAAAGAAAAATAATTACAATGCTTTATAGGTGCAAGAGTCAGATTAGGTAAGACAAAATGCAGTATTTCTGCTGTGTCTGGGTTAGAGCTACCATATCCTCCCTTTTCAGCCTTCAGAGCATTCAGAATCGCTTAGGTGGTCTTGGAATAGATGACCTATTTTCCATTATACAACATTTTCTTCCCCAAAGAGACACGATCATTGCTCTATCACTACATCGATAGGAAAATTTTAAGATGCAATCCGCATTTTAGTTCCATCAGTTTAGATTTTTACCATTCTATACACAACAAGGCACTTTTACTGCTTTCTTTCCTGAGAAATGATTCAACGTTGAAGAATCTCTCGGGAGGTTGCGTTTCTAAACATTACAATCTTCCTCCTTTGAGCCCAGCGCTCCTGACCAATTTTAAGCCTTCTGTCTGAGCTCCCGAGTCAAAATTCGCAAATAATTGGTATGTAATGCTTCACGTTAGATATAAAAATAGTTACAAGTGTTTACACACAGTTCAACCGGTAGCTGGGCATTAAGTCATTTTCCCTACCACTGTTCAACCGGTGACTGGGCATTACGTCATTTTTCTCTATCACCGGTAAAGCGCTGGTCAGAGCTCAAAAGTTTAATCTCTTCAAGTCAAGATTCAAGCACTAACTGCCCCTATTATACACATAATCATTTCTTCCTTCCACTTCCAGCTCTCTCCTGTAAAAGTCTACAAGGAATTGCTCTTGGGACCATATATTGAATATACCTTCGTATTACAGAGTATTAAAACACCAGAATTGGGTCCCGTAATGTTAAAATAGCTCAGTAAAGACAATTCAATCGTGTTGAAATTCGGGTTAATATAGCTAACGCATCGTGACGTCTATTCGATATAATTTGTCTTCTTCAGCTTCCACGTTAACTAGTAATAGCAGGTGTCAGTTATCTGGATTTTATCGCATAGTGTTCAGTGGTTAAGTTTATTGCCCTAGAGTCTAGGGCAATAAACGTAACCACTTTCAATTTTGAGTTATGTGAAGAGGAAGAATTAGCAAGCCTTTCCAGTGATCGTGGTCTCAAATTGAAGTACGCACAACTGCCATTGGACGCCTTTTGGATTTCTGTTATGGAAGAGTATCCAACTCTAAGTAAAAAAGCCATCAAAAACTTAATGCAATTCTCAACTTTGTACCTATGTGAACTGGGATTTTCTCACCGAAACAACATTAAAAATAAAAAACGTGAAAGACTTAAAAAAATATTGAAGAAGAGTTAAGAATGTGTTTCTCTCACATTCGCCCACATATTGCAGCAGTAGTCAAGTAGCACCAGGCAAAACTGCCCCACTGACATTCACCATTATTATTTTATACCCGATATTGAGTACAGGATATGTTGATTTATGTGAATAAAAATTATTCTTATATAATATTTTTGTTTTTTATTATTTTATTGCAAAAAGGCTTTATGAGTGGAGACTATTTAATTTTTGTGATAGGTGTGCCGCGAAAATTTAAAGAACTCAATAGTGTGCCGCCATGTAAAAAACATTCGGAACCACTGGCCTTGACTATAGATATATTCTTACATTCAATAATTTTCTTCTCCCATGTTCATTGCTAAGTTAATGTTTTTCTCCTTTGCCTCATCAGCTGATGAAGACTAAAGAATTGTTTAGCCGAAAAGTTTTTTTAACAACCGCAAACACATAAAGAAGAATGATATAGGAAATACATTATATATTGTAAGAAAAATACAAAACTGATATTTTTAAGAAATTGCGAGGGCTTAGCTGAAGGCTATTATTTTCTAAAATTATAATCTTCTTGTTCTGTGACACATTCTAAAAGCCCACTTTTTTCTATTTAATTTCATTCACAAAGGGCTGCAGGAGAATGTTGTTAGTAAAATGAATTTCTTCATGGAATATGCGTTTCCAAGTAGTCAGCAAGTAGAGTAAATATTGATTTTGGCATATTTTATAAGTTGTTGGGAACTTTTTGGACTCGTTCCCAGTGAAGAAATCGAAGTTATCGATTAGCAAGCTTTTAAATAATGTGCTCAAACAATGGGAAAATATAAGAAGCGTGGCTGAGAATGTTCACGAATTGTGAGGATTTAGCATATGAGGAAATCTAAGCGCCAAAGAAATAAATGAAGAAAGAAAGAATGAAAGAACTAATAGCAGATGAATAACTGTAGTGAATGAAGGAACCAGACGATAGCAAATGGCGGATGCTTCTTCCTGTACGATAAGAAAAATAAACAATTTAAATAGTTTGTCTACAATAAAAGAGACACTACTCACACGATTCACGACTAAATTTAACTAACGAGCCCGTCTTCTCAAAACCAGTATCTGCTAGGCTCCAATCAAAATGTCTTGATATCTCTAATTGGTGTCTGGGACATATTAATGCGCCCTGAGATACACAACTAATTTGTGGGAATCACCAGGTTTTCTCGATGTACTACTCGGAAAATTAGTTTTGTTTTTGTCTAAAGCGATGTTTAGGGGAAACCTTGTGTTTAATTTTATTAATTGTATTTAATCATCGTCAAGAAGGTGTCTTGTCTCTTCAGAACGGGAGTGGTCATATTCCTCCACAACGTCCTATCCGCTGTAACTCTAAACAACGTTTAACGATTTAACGACCCTCCTTCTATTAGTTCCCACAATCGAATTAGTTAAGTTGCTTTCAGTTTTCTATGCCAATCATTTCCTCGGTACGTTTTATGAGTGTTAATATTTCCAAGCCGTCCATCCTCAAAATATACTTAAATGTTTCAATACAAGATATTACAGAATATTCACCAAAGACTCTCACCTTCTTTAGAGGCGTTCTATGATAATTGAAGTTAAGCAAAGTCGAGCCTGGTCAATAACTAGATCGGTGGCCACTTGGCAATACCAAATGCTTTAAGCTTGGATGTAAGGGTGGTGAAGTATATAATGGCACGGAATTTTTAATCGGAAAGCCAAGTTGAAATTCCAGTTGAGTTTGCTATACCAACTTACTTGTTAATAAAGGCATAAATCCACCTCTTCTCCACCCCCCCCAACTATTAGCTAATTAGAAATCTCTAATTATTAATTAAAAAATTCTTACAATCTAAAAATAAATATATATGTGGGGCTTATACATATAAAAAGCATACGCACGTATACACATCCATACAAACACCCAACTAAACACATATATACAATACATACTCATACATACACATATGTATACATATATACACATATACACATGTGCATATGTATACAGTGAGCTAAGAAAAGTTTTTAACCAGGAGAAATAAAATACATCGAATTTCAAAATTTAATTTATATAATCCCTACTGAACATAAATAATCAGTATTGGGAACTGGTATATTTGTTAGTTTCAGTGCTTGTATTCCATTTTTCATTGATTGATCAAGTTATTAACAATTGTCTGATCCATATTTTGCCACTCCTTTAGCAATTCTTCTTTAAGGGTTTCTACTGGCGTGATTCTGGTCGCACGCTCTCGAAGCTTTCGGTGAAGGTGCTCCCAAACGGGCTCTATTAATTTTGAATAACTGCAATTTGTTGATAAGCCATCGAAAACGAATCAATCCATCAATCTTTTTGTTGCAATAAGTACATATCTGCTCCGTTTTGTCGATTCTTATCTTTCATTTTTTTTATTTTTGCCCTTTCTCAAAATGTCAGCCCCCATTCGTGTCTGCTTTCCATACGTTAGCTTCCGCTATTGGAGTTTTCATTCATTTGTTTATCTTTTCTTCCAATTTTTAAATTGTCTTCCGTCGGAATCAACCAGTCATCCATTACTAGTTTCTGTAAGATTTTTTAGCTTTACCTTTTCGAGTTTCTCATCTTTCATTTGACCTGTTCTTCCCATTTGTCGCATCTTGCTTTAGAGTCCCTCGTTCAATTTTATAATTTTCTTTTCCATTTTAAACCTTGATTTGTTTTTTTTAATTAGTTTTTCTCGTCTGTGACTGAGCCTTTTCCGCCATGTTGCCTCTTGGGTTGGGGTTAATCATTCATGTTTATCCTGTTCTTTCTATTTTTTAGCCTCTCTTTTAATCTTTTCTTGTCTCTAATAATTTATTTTCTCCCGGTGTTCTTGGTTTTGGAGTTCTTTATCATTTTTCGTCCTTTTCCCATTTTGAGCCACGCTTTTAAAAGTTTCTCTATTTTAATTGGTCCTTTTCTTCCCGTATTTAGATTCTTGTTAAAGAACCACAAATTTATCGTGTGTTGTTTTTTATATTCACCTTTTTGGAGTATCTCGCCATTGATTTTCTTGTTTATCCCTTGATTATATTCTTGGTTTGGACTCATACTTTGCCTAAGTTATACGCATGACACCCACAAAAAATTGATATATACACTGTTGTAACATAGGGAAGTTTACTGAATAGAATAATCACACAAACTTTTGGTAATGAACGATAATACTTAGGATACGAATAACACATATAAGATCCGCCAGCGGCGCGTAGAAGATGTAGTTAACTGCTAGAAGTGAGTTAAGTGAATTCCACAATGAATCTCCACCTGCACGATATCTACCAACCGCCCTACGCGGGTAGATATGGCACAAGGCCGTATTTAATTTGGAGTATCCGAGCCCGTAGGCTAGTCCAAATGTTCCCTTTAAGCATCTTATAAAACGGAGTCAGGTAGCTGTTTCCCGAGACGAGACTCTGCGCTTCGACATAGCCCCCATCTGGGGATCCTCTCTGCTTGGGGGCAGATAGCTTGACCAGCACAGCTGGAGGGGAATCCCTAAATGTAGACTAACATACAGTATTTACTACTGTATATATGTGAATGGAGACATACACAGTATCGTCGGTAGGTATGCTACCACATACACATACATGCACAGTAACGTCACAAAATAAATATGTGAAGTCTACACAAACTAAGGAAAGAAACTAATATTAAATTTATGAAATTGAAACAAAATATTTTACTTCCGCAATTTCTGATGAAGGAGAATAAATATTAAAACAATTTGTCTTTATAAATATTTTCAACATTTTTCAATATTGAATCATGTCCTGTGACTATGAAATCATCAAAATCAACTTTGATCATTATTTGACCCAGAAACATCAATTGATTTTATATATAAGAGGAGATTTTATTACAACGTTTCGGCCGTTGTACGCACCGGCCTTCTTCAGGTGGTTGGAATGTCGAACTGAACCCTTTATTTCGCTCACTGGGGTAGACTGATCTAGTTCCACGTAATAATTCTAAAAATTCAGTAAAGCTGTGATTGGGAAGATTCGATAGCGGCACTCTCGAGAATTTTCATTCAGAGTAAATTAATTTCATTGAAGGACGTTTCAACAATCTGAAAAATTAATTTTAGTTGAGCTATCTGGGGAAGGAAGCGTGTGTGACTATTAAGGCTGATAAAGCGAATTGAGTCCTGTCGGTCACTGTGTATTTATCTAAAAATAAATATGCTAAAATTCACCTTCATCCCTGTCGTGCACTGACGGCTTAGTGGTAGAATTGACGCCAACTCAGTAAGGTTTCGATCCTAGCTAAAGGCAACCGGACGTCTAGCCACACTGAAGAGGTGTGATACAGCGAAACAGTCTGTCTGTGGATGACAATAATATATATATATATATATATATATATATATATATATATATATATATGTGTGTGTGTGTGTGTGTGTGTGTGTGTGTGTGTGTTCTTCGGCGATGTTTGAAATCCGAATATTCATATCAATTGAATAAAAACAACCAACATACTAGAATGTAGAAGAACTGAAGAATGTGGAATATGACGATATTATATTTCAGAGAAGTGACCTGCGTTTGAGTCATCACAGACAATATGGCAACATTGCTACAAAAAAAAAGAAACATTTCTTTTCATTTATATGCAATGTCCGGAATGGACATTGCATATAAATAAAAAGATGATCATGGCTTTAAACTATTTCTTGTCCTTTTGGTCTCTTAGTAAGTTTTGTCTTTTTGTCCCCTCTCTACCCCACATCATAATCTCTCTCTCTCTCTCTCTCTCTCCCCCATAACCACTGTTTTGCCAAACTTTTACGCATACTCGGTAGTAAGGTTATTCAGTGTTTTAATCGGTCTCTGACCTGTGAATATCAAATTCTTCTAGAACAGTTACCTCATTATATGCACGAAAAATGTATTCCATCTCCCCCGTTTCACTTCAAACTTCGTTTATGTTTACATGTTAAGTCTATAATATTCTCACTAGAATCAAATTTTATTTGCTCCAAGTCTCCTCTTCATCTATGAGGTGATTGACAAGAATTAACTGATCATATAGAGAGGGACCGATATTGCATAAAACTCCAGTAGTCTTTTTTTTGTTTCTATGTAAAAATTCCTGTCCTTTATTAATTTGGTTAGTATAAATAAAGCAAAATAATATTCCTTAGATACCTAGAAAAGAATACTCAATATTGATTCTCCTATATGACTGCGAATGCTGAAAAATCTCATCGCCTTTGAAGAAGAGACTTGAGGCAAGAGAAATATAATTCTACAGACAGATGCTGAGAATCCTATTAACTGGAAATGTGAGCAACGATGAAGATTTAGAAAAGATGGCAACAAAAAGGACATTTATGATCAGCATCAAGAAAAGACAGTTAAAATTAATAAGGAACAACAATAAGGAAAGAGGGTTTGTAAAATTTGATACTCACAGGACTCATAGGATATATTGCAGGCACGGGGGACAGAGGAAAACAACGTGGAACCTACCTAACGAGCTTGAGTAAACGGAAGGCGGAGTAAGGTTTTGGACAGATAAGAAAAAGACAATATTTATTAAAAGCTGAAAAGGACAGGAAAGATATGGAAAGTCGACGTCTTGAATGGAAACCGGATATCAGGGATGCCAGCAAATAGATACCCCTTCATAATTACTATTTTATATCTTTAACACATAAATGGTATAACAATTTGAATCGCATTAAAACCCCGATACACGCGCACGCACACACACACACACACACACACAAACACACACACACACACACACAGATATATATATATATATATATATATATATATATATATATATATATATATAATTTCGGTTGAGCTTTCTGGTTTGAGGTGTGAATTTGTAAACTGACTATTTAAGCTAATATTGCACGAATATTCGGCAGGATTGAGTCACTGTCAGTCACTGTGTGTTTATCTAAATCTAAAAATAAACACACGAAAATTCACCTTCATTCCTGTCGTGCGCTGACGGCTTAGTGGGAGAAGTTCCAACTGACGCAAATTCAGTCGGGTTTCGATCCTAGCTAGAGGCAACCGGACGTCTAGCCACACTGATGAGCTGTGAAACAGCGAAAGAGTGGTTTTTTCGCCTATTCTTACAATATGTTCTTAAGATGGCTAAATGTCTTACCTATCAGGTCATCCCCTAAGTTCTGTCCGAATTTTGAATAAAGAAAACAAGTGACCAAATGTTACATTTAATTACAGATTCAATCAACAATGTATTTTCACTGATTATATTATCTATGATTCCTTCCATCTGTTAACAAGCTTAATAATTCCATTACTGTAAATTTCTTTTGGCTTTTATTTGAAGAACTCACAAATGTCAGTTTTAACCTCTTCCTGCGTTACAAAAGCTGTTTCTTCCAAATGATTCTGTAAGCTACGAAACAAATGCTAGTCTGAAGGAGCAAGTATGCTCTTGTCTAGTATGGCTGGCTCATCTTGCATGGATCCCCCTGTTTCTTGCCGCGATAGAACCTATTGAGCTGGAGCTTGATCTTGCAGCCCACCAAGGAGTGGTCTGTATCGCAGTTCGCACTGTGGTAAGAACGTGTGTGAAGGACGTTCTTAATGGCGGCTCGTCTGACCAGTATAAGATCCAGTTGGTGCCAGGAGGTTTTGAGGAGCGTGGAACCACCTCTTAATTGCTGTTGTTCCTAGGTCCACCCCGATCCGGGGCGGTAGTACCTGTTAGGGTCCCAATTATAGGCAAATATATATATATATATATATATATATATATATATATATATATATATATCCCACTTCTCCCTGGCACAGTCCCCGGTCCGCGAGGTTGCCCGCTCGTTCTCAGGCCTCTTGACAAACTGCTGCACAAGGTATGGCTGGCCCATCTTGCAAGAATCACCCTGCTTCTTGTCGCAATGGAACCTATTGGGCTGGAGCTTGATCTTGCAGCACACCAAGGAGTGGTCTGCATCGCAGTCCGTGCTGTGGTATAACGTGTGCGAAGAACTTTATTATGGCGGCTCGTCTGACGAGTATGAGATTCAGCTGGGGGCAGTGCTTTGAGCGTGGATGTCTCCAGGAGATATGATATTCAAGGAGATTTTCCCAAGTTATTCAAGATTATCTTCGCCCTTTCTACCTTTCTAACAGTTTGTCCTGTTCTGGAGGAACAAGGTGCTTCACAGGTTTCCCGTACGATTTCATTTTCAAGTCATTTTTTCAGTGCCATTTGGACTATAAGAGCTGAAACTTTTCTTTCACATTCCAAACGTATTATGGATTGAGTTGAATGTTTTCTAATTGATCTCATTAGCTCTAAGTTGAAATGATGATCTCTCTTCTTGTTTTGACTTCCTGGTTCAGTTTTGTTGTTCCCTATTTTTTAAACGTATTCATCGTTCTCTTGATAGTTCTTGAATAGAATTTTAAAATGGAATCCGGAGTATGAATATTGGTACCATTAGTGAAGGCCTGAATGACCTTTTCCTCTCACCATTGCTCAGTTGGGAAGGTAGTTGGGCAGACAAAAAACGGTTCTAACCTATTCTTTTTCTAGCTGAATAACTCAAAGTGTTTTTCAGTGATTCTTAAGAAAAATGGTATCAAGATGGCTAAACGTCTTCCTGGAGGGAAGAAACACAATTAGTTTAGTGTTTTTTTTTTCAGATATTAAACAGCATTTTGTGGGATAGATAATTATGCCGTAACACGATTTGGATAATTTTGCTGTTAGCCCGGTGGTGTAATTAATAGTGGGTGAACATTAAATATCGGAAAGCCGTTTTCGAGTTCCAGTCGGGTCAGTTACAGGCACTTAAGTTAATACACCTGGGAAATTTATGAAAACATCGTCCCCAGCCATGTGTTAAATAGCACGACCTGTAATTAGGATTTAGCAGCCTCAGTTCACATCTGGGATCAATATTGCATTTTTAATCTGATCTGACTCATGTGAAAATAAAGTATGGCCGGAAAGCCCTGAACCGGTAAAAGGGATCCGATCATTTTCTTTCAGCATCTTTGACGATGGACCGTATATATGCGATCCATTTGAGGTCTGGGGCTACGTTCACACCTAACAGACGTTTCAATTAAGGAATTTAGTTATGAATGAAACTTCTTTTTGTCTGTAGCAAATGCGGTATATGCTAGGATATAACGAAAAGTTTCTTGTTTAGTTTATTATGTACATAAAGATAAAAGTCATTTTACCACCATTGTGATTTTAGAACACAGTCGGAACAGGTTTATAATTTGCCAGTAAAAATATTTTTGGTATTGAATTCCAACCCGACCTTTAATTTATGAAGTCTTATTCCTGAATGATTTTTGATGCAACAGATGGAGTTGGCCGTGATCGAATAGTTCAACAGGTTTTAATTTGTGGTCATAATATCTCTTTGATCACAACTATGCCGAAAATCTGGAGGTTATTTTAAATAGTCAGGTTTTAAATGCCTAATTGGAAACAATAACATTCTCAGTATCCGAAAATGTGGTCATTAACGACAACATCAAATGTTCAGAAAATTCCTTTTGTTACCGAAATCTAGCTCATGTATCGTGAAGTTTTCTGCTAAGAAATCAATTAGCCTTATTGGTAGCACGTTCACTTGAAATTGGTTGCGGAAAATCTATTTTATTTTGAAAACGGTTTTGTCATTCTGGTAGCAGCCGTTATTGTTCAATTGATCTTTAGGTTTACCGCCAAATCATGATTTAGTGTTATTTAATGTAGTAACATATTTGGATGACTTGCGGGTAGTGTAACGGATATCGGCGCGAAATGTGGAACAAAAGATCCTGAGTCAGTTTCTGTTGCCTTGACTTTCACACTAATTTGCCTGACAAAGGTATGAATCCATCTCTTGTCTCCCAACTATTGATTAAATAGAAGGGTAGATCCATTTCTATCGCTGAGAGTAGGAATCAAAAAGATGAGAAGCTTTGGATATCAAACGGTAACGAATGCAACGCGAAACAACTCCACTATCTTTCCTAAGGATGTATGGCAATTTTACAAGTAAACAAGAAAAGGAATCTCTGCACAAGTGATCGATCATATGCTGAAGGAGTAGGGTATTTAAAAACGCATTTTCGAAACAAAAATATCTGTAGGTAACTACATCTTACGGAACTGGAAATGGAATTACTGAAAAGTGACATTGCGTGATCTAATCTGCTATCGTTTAAAAATTGGATTATCGTGAAGAGAGTGAGTAAGACAGGATTTCGAGAAAGCCAGACAAATTATTAATTCTTCTAATGAGAAAAAAAGGAGCACGGCTTTTACAAACATATCATATTAGCAATTAAGTAACTTTCAGTTTTCCCACAGAGATAAAGTTCATATTCGTGAAATTGCTGTCATTATTGGAAAAGATATTTAGGTTCATGAGGTCTATTTGGAAAGCAGATTTATCCATTGCAAAACAGTTTTCTTTTCTTGGAATAGGATTTTTAGAAACTGGATTAATTTGGAAAATGTCAGAGGAATTATTTTCCGATTTGTTGCAAAGTGTTAGAGGCGACGAGAAATACGATACAATCTGTGTATAACATTTTAATTGAATGCTGTAAGCTTGAAAGGGTGGGTGCTGTTAGGGATAACGGTTCGAAATTGGAGAGCTGATTACCAATTTTAGTGGGATTCGTTATATTCAATTACGCGCAAATACCATTGGAAAAGGCATGAATCCTCTTTTTCCCCATGGGGTAATTAGTAGGATTTGTATAAGTAAATTTATAGTATCTTCCAAAAAGACGTTTACAATTTAAAAATAAATTCTGCTTTTAAATAACCTGCAAAAGCTTGATAGGCCGTGAAAATGAATCAAACAATAATAACTTGTAAATGGTTTCTGTCTGTGTGTATATATATATATATATATATATATATATATATATATATATATATATATATATATATATATATATATATATATATATATATAAACATAAATTCTGGATGTTCTAATATTGTTTGAAATATATAACTTCTAATTCATCAACGATAAAATTGACTGATGATATAATAAACTTTAATGAAAATTCATTGGCTCAGTGTAAAAAAAGCATTTTCTTATATATTTAACATAAAATCTTGAAGTTCTCATATTCCAGTTAAACAATACTTGAAACATCAAATACTGTATATATTCTCCCATTTCAAGTCGTAGATACCTTTCTCTTTTGTTTCTTTAATTCAGAATGCCTTGGTAATTCCTACGTATTTTGAATGAATTTTAAACTATTTTCTGTAGATTAAGGTCTTTATATGGGCAAAAGATAAAATGATTTGCAATACTTTGATCCGTGTCTCCCGCTATGAATTTTCTCGTAAATGGTTGAGTTTCGCCTGTCGTATAAAAATCTCCTTTCTACTAAAAAATGCCAAAATCACGTTTGATGGATGCCATTCTCGTCCGAGACGCTTTGAATGATGTCAAGAATCAAATGTTTCTTTTTCCCCAGACGCCAATGAGTGACTGAACACAAATCAGTATTTGTTTTTAAAAAGAGCACTGATTTCTCATTATCCACGAAATCTCGCGACTGTGATTCAAATCACATTTATGTCTCGTTTCTGCGTGATCTGACAACAAATGTTATTGACGAAAGACTTAAATCTGTTTTTAAACTAGGGACAAAGCGACTTTTAATTTGAGAAAAAAAGTTTCGAAACATTGAAGAGGATAATGAGGAAGAAAAGTTTTTGTTTAGGTTTTTGTAAGTTTAAATAACTTCCAGCAAGAATGTTAGGTGCTGGTTATACTAGAGTATCCGGGGAAAACGATGAAACACAACAGGTCTGATAAAACGTTGCGAAGATTATGTAGTGCCTATAATAACTGATGCACTTGGTAGAGCGTCAGGAGAATTTAGAATAGAGATTAGACCAATTACAAATTCCAGATGATTTAACTGAAAATATGTTGGAGTAGAGATTCGAAGGAGCATTGGGACAGAAAAAAACAAACAGGCCTTTCAGAGGCTAAGGAAAGTATTAAGAAACAGGAAACTTTCTCTGTAAACGATATAAAGACCTAATCTTCTATGTCATACGAATCATCATATATGTTAGTGTTACACCGGCCTTTCTAACTCAAGGGAATTACACCGGTTCTCACTATATATAGTGCCAGTAATACCTACCCGGTGTGTAAGCAGCGACAGTCCTTTTTGGACGTCTCAGCTATTCGGTCGAACTCTCTGCCTCTGAGGCAGAGGGGAACTCTCTGCCTTTGGGCAGAGAGGAACTCGGACGAGGCTCCGCCGAAGGGCAGAGCCTCGTTCGAGGTGGTTGACCACCCCGATCCCGTTTATACGGGATCTACGGGCTATTTTTGGCCGAGCCTACGGGCTCGGGTACCCCACTTTAAACCCGGCCTTGTGCCACATCTGTCCCTCGTGGGGAGGACACTAAATACTGTAAGCAGCGACAGTCCTTTTTGGACGTCTCAGCTATTCGGTCGAACTCTCTGCCTCTGAGGCAGAGGGGAACTCTCTGCCTTTGGGCAGAGAGGAACTCGGACGAGGCTCCGCCGAAGGGCAGAGCCTCGTTCGAGGTGGTTGACCACCCCGATCCCGTTTATACGGGATCTACGGGCAATTTTTGCCCGAGCCTAAGGGCTCGGAAAGCCCACATTAAACCGGCCTTGTGCCACATTCGACACACGTGGGCGTGTTGTTAAACATCGTAAGCAGCGACAGTCCTTTTTGGACGTCTCAGCTGTTCGGTCGAACTCTCTGCCTCTGAGGCAGAGGGGAACTCTCTGCCTTTGGGCAGAGAGGAACTCGGACGAGGCTCCGCCGAAGGGTAGAGCCTCGTTCGAGGTGGTTGACCACCCCGATCCCGTTTATACGGTTTCTACGGGCAATTTTTGCCCGAGCCTACGGGCTCGGAAAGCCCACATTAAACCGGCCTTGTGCCACATTCGACACACGTGGGCGTGTTGTTAAACATCGTAAACATCGTAAGCAGCGACAGTCCTTTTTGGACGTCTCAGCTGTTCGGTCGAACTCTCTGCCTCTGAGGCAGAGGGGAACTCTCTGCCTTTGGGCAGAGAGGAACTCGGACGAGGCTCCGCCGAAGGGCAGAGCCTCGTTCGAGGTGGTTGACCACCCCGATCCCGTTTATACGGGTTCTACGGGCAATTTTTGCCCGAGCCTACGGGCTCGGAAAGCCCACTTTAAACCGGCCTTGTGCCACATTCGACACACGTGGGCGTGTTGTTAAACATCGTAAGCAGCGACAGTCCTTTTGGACGTCTCAGCTAGCTGGTCGAACTCTCTGTCTCTGAGGCAGAGGGGAACTCTCTGCCTTTGGGCGGAGAGGAACCCGGACGAGGTTCCGCCGAAGGGCAGAACCTCGTTCGGGGTGAATGACCGCCCCGATCCCGTTTATACGGGTTCTACGGGCAATTTTTGCCCGAGCCTACGGGCTCGGAAAGCCCACATTAAACCGGCCTTGTGCCACATTCGACACACGTGGGCGTGTTGTTAAACATCGTAAGCAGCAACAGTACTACAACTGCCTAGCTGAGTAGTACCCGTTTCCTACCTTTGTATCTGTGATGTTAAATACACTTGTTCCTTAAACCAACCACGACTTGATTTTCTTCTTTTTACTATTGTGCCACGACACAACAGTTAGTGAACAACCTCGTCGGAGATGAAGACGCGACTGATGGTAACAAAGATGTGGTACAATAAGAAGGATACCGAAGAAAATATGAAATTGATCACGTGGTATCGAGAAAGTTTGCATGTAAAATTATGCACCAATCAGAAAGAGATTTCTGGGAAGCGTAATGAGAAAAAAGTTTTTTCAAAATTTGACACATACATGCCATATTGATGGCAAGAGGGCGAGAGAAATGCACTGAATAACCTGCCTCACAGGCATGTGTAAGTGGATGAGGGATAGTAAATGTTAAATGCTAAGAAGATTAGGAAGCTGTGGACAAATATGATTGCCCTGTTCGTGAAGGGGTATAAGACGTAGAAAAAGAAACGGGGAAGCATACTTTTTCTTAATCTATAATGTAAATCACTACGTACTAGTGGTGTGGGCATCATAAAAATCATTAAAAAAAATCATCATTGACTATTTTTTTATATATATTTCCGGTGCATTTATTTATATATTTCCTGTCACATTTGTAGTTTAAAGGGAGGTAAGTAAATGAACTTTATTAAATTTATGAGTGGTTACTTCTCTTACTTGTTTTAATAACCTATACTAATAAAATACTAAAAAAAACACCTATTTGTGTAGTGTTCGTGGACCAACAAATTTCCAAAAATACATTATTATCATTATTATTATTACCGTGACACTTTAGGTATCCTATTCCTCATAGCTTTGTCTCTAAACTAATGTTTGTTTGTTTACGAAGACCACATTTCACCCATTCTCTGATCTATTAACAAAAGATTCTTCGAAGAGGTGGACCTGGAGCCTTCCTCCTCTCTCACCATGCCTAGTTGGGGTCAAATTTTCAAAGTCTCTCCCATTTCATCATGTTGCAAAGAAATTTAAATTCTCTTTCTAATTCTGAGCCTAGAATCCTTTTTCTTTCGATTTTTCTTAAAATCTTCTAGTTACGCATCCGCTTAGCCCATGGAATTTTCAGCAACATTCAGTAGAAGCACGTTTGTGGCGCCTCCAGGCATAACTGAATCTGTGAGGTAATTGTCTAGCATTCATCTTCATTTAACAGGTTTGATATTTTTTGTACCATTCAGCATATTGTATTTGTTTTAGAAATAAAGAGATTTTTATTATTAATTTGCTTACCTTTTGAAAGATTTATTCCGTTAATCCGGCTATTCGTCTTCGGATTTCAGTGTCCCATTTTACATTGTCTTAAAATAATTCCCATATATTTAAGCTTTTGTATTTATTTGATGTTGCCATTCTCTCATTTTAGGTCTTTTTCTTGCCGATAAGTTTATCTAGTTTTACCTTTGATAGTTATCACGTCCTTCCGGCTTACTTAACTCCCTTGTCTAAGATAAGTATCTTATATAGTTACGACTACATCGACCGATGTTAAATCCTAATATGATCTCCAGCGACCTTAGGATAAATCCCGTGATTCATGATTGACTAACGCCAATTTCTGTTTTTTGTGGGGGTTAACATTTATATTCTAGCCGGTTTACATCCAATATAAGTACTTGATTATTCAATTATCCTTACTATTTAGATCAAGTTTTCTTAACACTAGTCACTAACCATCAATCAAAGTTACACCACTATAAACATGGGTATGCCATACCCGATTTTGAAAATATCAACAACAACAAAAAAAATTAAACATAAATCTTTATTTGAAATATTTTACATGTAGGCACTTCAAACATTGTACCTTTGAGATAATATTAATAGGAACTGAAAAAAAAAACATTAATTATTTATGTAAGCAAATCAGGTACTGAATATTGTAGTTAAAACTAGGAAAATTTGCGCTGGGTACTATATACCCATGGTTAGTGTTCTAGGGTTAACAGTTCAAACATCTCTTGCTTTAGTAACTTTTCAAACGATTTTGCATAACTTATGAAACACGTTTATACTCTCCTGCTTTTGTTATGCGATTCTGATCATAAATGTAGCATTTCTTGTTTCGGTTTCTTTAACACATTCGCATTGTTCTATTTCTGGCCAAAAATGGTATTTCGCGTTCTATTTCGCAGAATTCGGATTATTAGCTTGTTTCTGTGGCTCACTCAGTTAATTCTTTGATGGAGCCCGCCTTCATTTGCATCTGTTTTCTTAGCCACTGCGAAGATGGATCTACTCAGCTATTTATGTAGTCACTGTCGTATATTTCATTATGGAGTTTATTTCTAAATGACGATAATCAAGTTCTATCTCCCGACATTAAGTGAGAAATTGTTTAACTTTAGCAAATTTGCAGATTATTTAAAATTAAAAGCTTTATTATTTATCTAAGTTATTTAGAAATCAATACATTTTTATAGATCGACTACATTAAATTAGGTAGAGTCATGCATATTCTTTTCTTTATCAACAAAAAATAAAAGTCAATTACATTTTATTCGGTTATATATTCATCATTATTTGAAATTACTTGTTTCCATTTACCAGTCATTATTTCTTTCCCCTTCGACACTATTTCAGTAGAATTTCGGAGATTACTGTGTTGAACGTATTCTACGAACATCTGTATGTCCTTTTTATTAAAACTTCTTTTCCTTGTGAAAGCGTTTTGCAACGATCAAGAAGTGTAATAATAGGTTGCTGCAAGGCCAGGTTAATCTGGTTGGTAGCTTAGAACAGATTAAACCGAGCTAAAATTGCCTTTGTTATTCTTGCGTTGTCGTAGAGAAGAAAAATATTGTACTTTAATCCACGGTGTATGCTGCCACTGACATACAAAATCTAATGTATGTAAGTGTACTCTAATCTACAATTAGCAGATGAGATGAAGCATTCGTAATTAAGTTTTCTTTCCCCAAAAGGAAACATACTTACGATTAAATTGATCATACATCTAACGATGGCAGATTTTTAAACATAAAACGCCATATCTCTTCAGAATTTACCGGATTATAGCTCTCTACAGCTTCTTCTCATTTTAATATAAGACGTCAGATCGAAGATTATTGAGACTGTACGCAGAGTGAATCCGCTTGGCGCAGACTTACCTTGAACTCTGTTGCGCATGAACAGTAAGTTATAATGTACACACTCGCTTCCGTTTTTATAAAAGTGTTTGGAAGGAAAGGGTTTCGAGTGTGTTCGTCACTCTATATTACAGAGGTTATATCAGTGGCCATGAATTCTGCAGCAATTTTTTACAAAGTAAAACAGTCCCAAAATCCGAAAACCAGGATGTTTTCCTGATCTCTCCTATTGGGATGTTTTCATCTATTTGAAAACCAAACCCCATTTGAAAGGAACAAGATTTCATAACATCGTGAAAGAGAAGAAAATGCGACAAAGCATCATTCGCTATCATCAAGAAAGGAATTCTAGGAAAGCTTCATTCTGTGGAAACGACTCTGGATAAAGTATGTGGAGCTACTTCAGAAGTGGGGCTACTTCGCAAGAGATTAAATGCCGTATTGATATG
>OZ038508.1:45827628-45875128 GCA_964036315.1 Acanthosepion esculentum | reverse complement strand
CAGGTCGAAATTATTTAAATGAAGTGTTCAGTTCAAACTTCCCATGAAGTTACACCGATTGACAACGACCTGAAGAAGGCCGAGGGGCTCAATCAACGATGTGACTGGAACAATAATGACGAGGGCAATAGTCCGAGTGTATACAATCTAAATAAGCTTGTAAAATCGCCGCATACGCTGACATCGGGTATCTATATTTGACTAGGCATAGCTCTCCGTCAGTAGAAGAAGACAGCAAGGAATAATTCGCCAAATAAGAATAACACTAGTTCTTGACTATTTCTTTTCTTCGTAAATTCCTCCTGACTGATTTTTAAAACCTCAAAGAAAAAGCAAATGGCCCTCCCCTCTGCGCCAAATTACGCAGTTAACATTCTCTACCTACAAATTGTTATGCCTTTATACATAATTATTATACTGGGTGCGTCAGAAATATCTGCTATACATACCTCCCAGAAATACCCCAACGATAATGTTAAGACTTTAGTGGCAATGGTGTCTTCAGGCAGCTAAAATCTTACCATTATACTGCAGATATCTCTGGGAGCTAAAGTCCGAGCTACGTCCGCTGCATCCTACATGTATATTTAATCAAATATTTCTTGAAATAAGTGTTTCTTTATCATAATATCCAATACAAGCTGACATTAATAGCTAGCTCTGGATGCAACGATAAATTATTTCCAGTAGCAAACACTCTAATCCGGAGACTGAAGGTTTGATGAGCTTGGAAACAACTGTTGGTATTGTTCCCAGGCCCAGCCTCAACCGGATGGTAGCAACCGGTAGGGGCTCCGCTATTGGCACATAATGAAACTAAAACAAAACTCTATGAAAATAGTCACAATACCAGCAATATATATATATATATATATATATATATATATATATATATATATATATATATATATATATATATATATATATATATATATATATATAAAGGGCAAACAATGTATTTTATGTGTTGTAACTTTCCCACCGCAGTAAGGCTGCCTCCTTTTGACTTCATGATAGTGGCGATGTTAAGACCTTTGATTTGAAACTGTTCTTCAGAGATAAGAACATAGTTTCGCATATATAATGATGATAACTTCTCATCTTTGAAATTCTGACAGGAATTAAAAGATTTTCGTAATCCTAATATCAAAGACAACGTAATTTCAGTGCGAGGAAGAAGAATAACAATAACCTGAAGCCAAATAATTCGTAAGACGATCGCTGTTGTTTGCCATACTAAACAGTATAAAAATAAACGGTATAAAATAAATGATATCTTTATAAATGTCAATTATTCTATAATTATATTTTACGATTTGTGCAGTAAGCTTAAAATATGAAAAGATTGTCATTGAAACATCCAAAAAATCTTATTCTTAATAGTTTAAGTTATAACAATCAAATTTGATGTTTGCTTGAAGAAAATCATAAATTAGAAGCTTTCGTCTTAGCGTCGAATGATTACACCTACTTATTATCATATCAAGGTATTTCTTATTAAGACACTGTAGAAAACTTTGTATTTTCTTTTACGCCAGAGTAAAAAAAAATAATCAGATGCTTTTACACCGGAGTAGTCGTTTTAATTGATTGATTGATTCGATTTCTAAGGCTTATGAACACATTGCGTGTTATTTAAAGCCAGAAAATAATGAAACCAACTGGTTTCCAATTACGATCCGTTATCCATACGCCAAGCACATTTCTAAACTTAGAGCACCTGCTGAGTTAAAATGGGTAATTCTTTCTACATACGAGTAAATACTGTGAAAACTTTAACTTATTTTTAAAATATATATGTATATATTACAATGAATCATTTATACAAAATTTAGATTATGAAGTTAATGATATAAAATGGCGAACTCCCTTCGCTAACAAAATTTTAAAGGTGCATTAACCTACAAATTACTCGATGCACCTTTAAAATTTTGTTAGCAAAGGGATTTCGCCATTTTATATCATTAACTTTACTAATCTACTTTTTGTATGAACGATTCATTGTAATATAAATTGAACTGCACCACATATTTGATATATATATATATATATATATATATATATATATATATATATATATATATATGTAACTTATTCGAAAATTATATAAATTTGTTATAAAATCACTACAAAAATAGTCATTTTGTTTCAACATTACTGCTGTCTTATCAAGTGATATATATATATATATATATATATATATATATACATGTATATATATATATACATACATATATATATATACATACATGTATATATATATATATATACATGTATATATATATATATACATACATGTATATATATATATACATACATGTATATATATATATATATATACATACACATACATGTATATATATATATATGTACATACATGTATATATATATATATACATACACATACATGTATATATATATATACATACATACATGTATATATATATATACATACATACATGTATATATATATATACATACATACATACATATATATATATATATATATATATATATATATATATATATATATATATATATATATATATGATCTCTGACTGATGCCAAATCCTTGCTTGAAGGAATCGATGTCTAGCTACGCTGAGGAGCTGTGATACAGCGAAACAACCTCTCTGTAGATGACAATATATATATATATATATATATATATATATATATATATATATATATATATGTATGTATATATATATATATATATATATATATATATATATATACATATATATATATGTATGTATGTATGTATGTGTGTATATATATATATATATATATATATATATATATATATATATATATATATATATATATATATATATATATGTACCATACTCCATTTTACACAGGAGTACAAATTTTTATTTGCTTCAACATCGTTTTGATATTTAAACGAAAAAAATCATAAATTAGACATATACGTATTAGTATAATAGGATTGCAAGTGTTTAATATCATAGCAATGTGTTTCTTAGAAAAATACTGTAGTAAAATTTGGTAATTTCCTTTATACCAGAATTACGACTGAATCTTCATATGCCTTTACACCGAAGTAAAAGAAAGGTTTACTTGATTCTACACAAGAGTAAATACTGTTATTTTCATTTCACCACAGTAAAACATTTTAGATACAGTTTTAATATAATAAAAAAAACTTACACAGTAACACAAATTATTTGCTTGAACATCGTTTTAAAATTGTTCGCAGTTTTAAACATGAGAAGAATTTTTTTTACTTCCCTTTCAAAATAGCAGACTTGTTATTTGCGCAGATTTATTATTTGCGTTTTCTGCAATAAAACTTGATATTTGCATTTACATCTGTATCAATGCCACTCATTGCTCTAAAAAATGTGTGACGAGGTCGCTTGCGACGGCACTAAATTCCGTTGCTGTAACTTATAAAAACATGCGGACGCAAATTTGTTTAAGACCTTGATTTCTTCCTGTTGTTTTCCCGCTCTTCTCTCTGTGTGTGTGTGTGTGTGTGTGAGAGAGAGAGAGAGAGAGAGAGAGAGAGAGAGAGAGAGAGAGCGCAAGAGAAAGAGAGAGAGAGAAAGAGAAAGAGAGAGAACTAATGACGGTCCTAGCGGCAGATTATCATACTACTGTCTACACGGGTGACATCAAAATCCTGTCCGCAATCCACCGACCGACTCACGAGTTAGCTCGTACGTTTCACTTACAATCTCCCCCACTCTCAGTTTAACAGCCTCCGCGAAATGCGCCAGCAAACCCTGCCGTCCCAACAATTCACACTCAAACTCTTCCTTTTATATTTCTCCTTTTGTGTGATGGAACACTTCCGGCTCCGACGCGAGAGGCTTCTAGAATCACGTAGGGTCTTCCAGAAAAGGCCAGATTTCTTCCGAACCATCTCGAATCGGAAGTCCTCCGTTATTTATTTATTTAGCGGATCAGATCCCCGGCCTAATTATGACTAGCACTGGTCGATCGCATTCACACATGAAAGCCTGGCGTGCCTTCGAGACGTGTTGACTTTTGTCACTGAGGTGTCGACTTTAAAACTTTTCACAGAATAACATATGTTGTTTGGCGACTGAATGACCAGTTAGCTCACATTGTATTAATTTCTAGTGTTGTTAATATTCTTATTTTTAAAGAACATAGTATAAATTTGCGCTGAAATTTTTCATATGTCACCCATTGCATAACACATCAAAGTAAGTTTGTTGCTAGGTTTTTAAACCGAGTAAAATGTTTGCAACAAAATGAAATATATTGTTTCTACTCTGGAGTGAAATGTTTTGCTAAACTTTATAATGGAGAAAAAAACTTGTCAGTTGCTTTTACACTGGAATAAAACTTATTGGTGCTTTTACACAGACGTAAAATTATGATCTGTTTTTTGCACAAGTTCAAGCTTTTACATATAAGTTAATCTTTTTAATTGGTTTTACATTGAAGTAAAAGTTGTTTCTGGGTTATACATCAGTGTGAAATGATTACGTGCTTTTACACATGAATGTATTTATTTACACCTGAATGTATTCTTCTTACACATGAATGTATTTTTTTACACCTGAACGTATTTTTTAAACCTGAATGTATTTTCTTTACACCTGAATGTATTTTTTACACCTGAATGTATTTTTTTACACCTGAATGTATATTTTTTACACATGAATGTATTTTTTTACCCCTGAATGTATTTGTTTACACCTGAGTGTATTTTTTACATGAAGTTACACAGTTGTAACTCCTTATTTATTTAACTCTTTATTTAGTTTTAAATTTGTTACTGGCTTTTAAAGCGTTGTAAACCTTTTACAAAGGAGTAAAATCTGTTACAAACTTATACAATAGAGCAAATGTGATACTATTTTCTTTTCTTTTTTAAAACATTTCACCCCAATCATGCAGGGGGATACAGAGAGTAAAAGTGACAGAAAATACTGTGTATAGAGGATAACGAGGAATGAATAGAAGAAGAACAGGGATCAAGTTAACAGAAGATGGTGATTGACATTGCATCTAAATTTTTGAAGATTGAAGTTATCTGGGAAGCAAGTAAGAGTAAGGGACTTTCAATGTCAGGAAGTGTGAGGAAACAAACGGTTGGAGTAAAAATGGTGGTTACATTTAACTATTTCAACAGTAAAAATGCGGCAGCTTGATGGCAATTTTATAGCACGCTTAAATTCACGCAGTCCAGGTATCAAGAAAGATAACTCATATTTAAACTAGTAAAACCTGTTACTTGTGACCGCTTACCGTAACTTCAGTGAGTATCGACAATCATTTTTATTCCCAAAATCTATGTCCGATAAAATGCTTGATTTTGATTTTTTATTGTTTTTAAAATCAATTCACTCTCAATCAAGGCGATGATACCACTAAATCTCAAAAGGCTACTGCGGGCAAAGGAGAATTAAAAAATATTTAGAAATAACCGGAAACCCAATCCTAATCAGGAAACAATGTATAATCCTCTATTTCTATTCAGAATAGTGGGGAGATATATGAACCGAGTAATAAGCGAACTTATTTACTTCTTTTAGTATTAACATTATCAGGAAATAACAAAGAAAAGAGAAAAAAAATTTACCTCGCTCAATGAGGAACATTATATTCTTTGTTTTTTATATCGTATTCAATTCTCTCAAATACCAACATACTCTGTCGGCTGGGGCTTCAGAATACGTTGACTGCACCTCTGCAGTGGGGTAAACCCTCTACCACTGTCCCCAATGAGGCATCCTGGGTATATTTTTATCGGGAGGTTTTGAGGAGCGTGGAACCAACATTTAATTGCTGTTCTTCCCAGTTCCACTCTGGCGTGAGTTGGCAGCACCAGTT
This sequence comes from Acanthosepion esculentum, assembly GCA_964036315.1. Lineage (NCBI taxonomy): Eukaryota > Metazoa > Mollusca > Cephalopoda > Sepiida > Sepiidae > Acanthosepion > Acanthosepion esculentum. Next base: position 45,869,293 of record OZ038508.1, on the reverse strand, counting down.
AGGGTCCCAACTATGGGAAAATAATTAACCCCCAAACTTGGGTCAAAACATTATGAAAACGTTAAAATAGGTTTTAATATCAGGAAAGCATTTTTGAAAAAATATTATTACAAGCAATAGATTTTTGAAAACAAAATATTAACTGCAATAAAAAAAAACTCGTCGGCATTAAATAAAACATTGGGGTTGATATGTTGTAAACCAAAGCAAACCAAATACCAACTAGTTAGTCGAGTGATAGGGATCAAAAGATTATGATTATTAATGAGTTTATGCTTATTAAATCTGTTAGATTGAATATCATTTAGTCGCGTCTATTTTACTGTACTTTTGCTTTCAGGTGATGTTAGCTTTATTACCAAGGTCGAAAAAAAGTATTGAATGAATAAAATCTTCTAAATTTCTGTCCTGGAGATACCTCACACGTTTCACGTACGATTTCATTTTCAAAACTTTTTTTTACTGCTCTTTGAACTGTCATAGCTGAAACTCCTCTCTCACGTGCCAAAAGTATTATGGATTGACTTGGATCTTTTCTAATTGATTTTTCGCTCTAATATGTTGTAAACTCCTGATCCAGTTTTCATCTATAATGTTACTTTTTTTAAAAAAGAATTATTGCAACCAATAGATTTTTGAAAACAAAATATTAACAGCAATAAAAAAAAAAACTCGTCGGCAATAAATAAAACATTGAGGTTGATACGTTGTAAAGCAAACCAAATACCAACGAGTTAGTCGAGTGATAGGGATCAAAAGATTATGATTATTAATGAGTTTATGCTTATTAAAATCTGTTAGATTGAATATCATTTAGTCGCGTCTATTTCGTGAATGGATTTTGCAGATGGAAGTCCGAGTATGAATGTTGGTACCATTACTGAAGTCCTGAATGATTTTTTCCTCTCACCATTGCTATTTTAGAAAGACAGTATGTCGGACATAAAATAATTTTAAACTGTTCTCTTTCTAGCTGAATAACTCAAAGGGTTTTTCAGTTATTCTTACAACAAATGGTCTCAAGATGGCTAAACGTCTTACCTGAATACCTGAAAAAAAGAAACTGAATTAGTTTAGTGTTTTTTTAGATATTAAACATTTTGTGGGATGGATAATTATGCAGTTACACAATTTGAACAAATTTGCTTTTACACCCAATATATATGCGACATGTTAAAACAATTCCATCGACATATGGAGACACGATACTGGGAAAAAATGAAAAAAAAAAAACCAACACAACTATGATGATAGACACCCGTATTTTTGTTATGTGAGACAGTTACGTACAAAAATAATATTTATTCATTACAGTATGACATTTTTTCATTCTTCTATAGGAATTCTTCCAGCTGATGGAATTAGTCAATGAGCAAAGCAAATTCAAAAATATTCGTATCGAGTCTTCAGGTATGAACGTCGAATCTGTTCGAATCTATGTTCTTCATGGTTTCAAACCATCAAAAATATTCAAAGGCTGTGATTTGAAATCAAAGGTAGTCCGTGATTAACAACGCGAGAATTAGACGGCGTAAGGATTCTGCAGACTGCTCAGAGAATAATTATCTTTCTTGAGCATCTCGTTTTGTTGAGCTTTTCGTTTGCTGATTACCGTTTTGAAAATGCAGATTAAAAACTTAAGAAATGATAACCCTGGCTATATTCTCTCCATTTGTCCGTTTTGTCCATCCTCCCCCGACCCCCAAAAATTATCGATAAAAGGTATATGGCCGATTAAGGCGGCGTTACTTTGGAGTCAAGAACGAATGTTTTTTTCAGAAGTATACTATATAGAAGATGGGATAAGCGTACGAGGTCCCAACTGGCGTATTTAATAAGAACTAAATGTTACTGACTACTTCTCGATTATATGACTTAGTTTATTCAGATTCAAAGATTTCTTGAGAGACCTCGTTGAGATGAGATACTTATTGAAATATTCTGTCAACTTCAACCGAGAAATTTCTTCCTCAACAAAAGAAAATGGTTTGTAAATTAGTTTATTTATTCCCGGTGGAATGATTTCGTGAGTTGTGTGTAATTATATACCGAGCCGCAGGAAGCGCTGGGTAACAAGACAACGGAACTTATTAAACAATTGTTGTAAATTTACCTCAATTTTAAAAACACCTGTCACAAACATACACACATAAAGCAAACACACACTCGTATATATATATATATATATATATATATATATATATATATATATATATATATATATATATATATATATATATATATAATTTCCAAGAGGATAGAATCCAGGTAGAACTCAATGTCCAGGACACAGTAAGAATATAATGTAAAAGGCTCAAATTCTCTTATCTATAAATATTTTCATCGTAATTATATACACTATATTTGGACTATTGTTTTCATCTTTGTTTTTCTTATCACAATGTTTCCGGCCTTCCATAGGTGTATATCGATTTAGTTGTCCTACAAGAAATTCTGAACTAAACATTTTATTCAATCTACGGGTGGAGACAGTTCTCGTTCCTTGCTCATATATAGGAATATCATCTCGTTCTTATTTTATTTAGCACTGTTCAGCTATTGCTCGCCCGTTTCCACGGAAATATGTCAATAAATACACAAACTGACGCTTTTACCGAGTAGCCCATTGCCATGGTAATTGTTCTGATTAATTGCCCGCTATGGTACCTAGGATTTGTGAAATTAAACGTAGTACTAGAATGGCGACAGGGTCTCAACATGTTACAGTTGAAATGGCTAGATGCCACCGTGTGTTTTATGGTAACAATTCCTTCTATCGCACTTGTCGCTCGCGAAACTCTCTTCCAGGTTCTTGCTTCCGACTCAAATTTGATCTGCAAAAATGTAAACACAATATCATACGTTATCTTCTGTCTTCTTAATTACTGTCCTTTATTGTTCTCTCTCATTAATAACGTTTTCTTTTTATATTCTCTTACACTCTTTAACCCCCTTGCGTCATAGTGGCTTTATTGCCTTCCTTGTGGTGAAATAATTAAAAATTATATTAGACAAAAAGTCCCTTATATTTTTAGATGGACAGTATCTCACCGTGTATAATTATAAAAGATCTGTTTATGGCCGGTCTAGGGTTGGGTGGGGTACTAGTACCATGTAATACAATACATGGGCAGGGCATCATTGGGAGCAGGGTTTCCTAGATTGAACTCAACAGGGCGGACTGTTTGAATCATCGACTACCTGTCTGTAACCAATGCGACACAGGAATTTCAAGAATATCGTTTGTCGTTTGCTCTGGATAAGGATGAAATCCAACAAACCAACTTGCACAAGAAGCGCTACATATGAAGGAATAATTAAGTGTTGTTTTCTTTTAAAACATTTATGTATATAAATCTGGCCAGGTCGTCAGTTGCTCAGGTCTGCGACCTAAGACCACACCAACATATGAAGATGTTGAGAATATTAATCACTATTGACGTGAAACGCATTTACCAGACACCATTGAATTCGACACTTCCAAATTTACTATCTATACACACAGACACACTTATGCATATATATATATATATATATATATATATATATATATATATATATATATATATATATATATATATACTTCACTCACTCCCTAATGAGCCAAATAATAACACACACCCATACTAATATACACAGTTACACACATCATACTCACTCACTCCCTAAGAACCAAATACCACACACAGTTAACAGAGACACATACCCTTTCCAGGAACCAATAAATTTGTCAAAATGACCAAGGAAATTCAGAGCAACACGAATACATCCAGCTCTTATCTTAAATAACAACTTAAAAGAGACTGTTTGACCAACACAAGGATTGACCGAAATTCATGTTAAAAAATTTAAAAAACAAACGAAAACTATAGAAAAAATTCATTTTCTCCATCAAGTCATTCTTTTCTGTAGTTCACTGCTACTAACAAGCATAATTTTTTTCTTCTTATGTTGGCTATGTTAGCCGAAACTGTTCGAAGAATCTAACTGAAATAATACAAAAGAAAGAATAAAATATACAACCCAGTGTGTCTGAATGTTTAAATTCTTTAATATTTTTTATTGTTCAGAACGTGTATATATATATATATATATATATATATATATATATATATATATATATATATATGTAGTATTGAATGCTAAAGACAACATAGTCTTGCATATTTTCTTTTGAATTTTCTCATATTCTCTAATGAGAGTTTTTATTTGAAAATGGTTTCGAAATATGTATTGTCCATACGATGACCTAGCGCTTTCGAACATAATTGTTCATCTTCAGGGTCAATATTTTTAGTCACTTTTTTTTTTTTAAACAAACATTTGCCAATTATCTTGTAGCGTAATAATATTGCTACTTTTTTACAAACTAAAAACGTTAAAATGCTTTTAAATTCAAAAGACGCGATGATGTTATCACGTGCAGGGCGAAGATTTTTATCATGGGACAGCGTGAAAAAGATTTCCAATACACAAGCCAAAAGATCGAAGAATACGCTACAAAATTTAAATATATTATAAACATTGTAATATGTTACCAGAAATATTGTAATCTATACGATTAATAAGAGGTCTTTTTCTTTTAATATGTAATGCCTCTAAGATTTTAAGGCGTCTAATGTCTGTATGTTTATCTATAATTTTAGTATTTCCATAAGTATTTTACGTATATCAGATTGCATAAGGGAAACGGTAAGGGATTTAATATGTTGTTTAATGGAGCTGGAATTATTTAGATGCAGAGTTAATCTTCTGGAGAGCCGGGTGGTTGTAAATCCAATATTTCGAACAACATTGTTCATCTTCAGGGTCAATAATTTTAGTCAAAATTTTTTTTTTAATTAACAATTAATTTAATTAGCAATTTTACTAATTAATTAATTAATTTTACAGAGGACAAATGCATAGACAATACAGCATGGATGAAATGGCCCTTAAGTCTATAAGACACCATAATGTGTTTCCTGTTGATTCCAACAAGGTCTTAAAACTTAATATATATTATAGTAAATTTAAAACCTCTAACCTGATAATGAGTAATAATCATTCTCCAGTTGCTGCAGTTGTTGATAGAACCAATGTTGTGTATGAGTTTAAATGCCCCATGGAAGAATGTTCTTCTAATCCACATACATACATTAGGGAATATGAGAAAATTCAAAAGAAAATATTCAAGACTATGTTGTCTTTAACATTCAATACTACATGTTTGAAAGAAAAGTTGCTGCCAAATTACACACACACACACACACACACACACACACACACACACATATATATATATATATATATATATATATATATATATATATATATATATATATATATATATACCATAATTAGAAGAAAGAGACCGCGTATACTTCATATAGATTATAATGTTGAATAGATATGATGGCTAATAAAACAAAGTCAAACGAAAGTGTACTAATCTAATCAGTACCACACAACCATTTAATTATTAACCACATGACAGAAATTAAGCATTTTAAAAAAAACATTTCGGGCACGCCCGTGTCGTTCATCAGTGGATGCGAGAAATAAACAGAGAGATGAGGGAGACTCACCAACAGTTGTTCTTCAGACTGGAGGCAATCCTGGCGTAGATGGTAATAATAATAAAAATCTGATCTCCGTCTGATTACTCGGTGTGCGAAATTATTTGTGATGTTAAATTACGTTTTCTTCCTTCTAGGAAATGCCAACTGATGTTAACATTGTGGCGAAGATTTTCAAATATAACGTCTGTGTTCGCTGCAATTTTAAATCTGTGTTTCATAACCTCTTACTTAGCATAGGACATTTCAATTGGTTGAACCGACTATAAACATAACAAATTGTGCTTGTTTTCACTGTCTATGCATTCCTATATATATTTTTTCTCTTCTTCCTTTTCTCTAGAAAAGAGATTATATGTTGAGTTTTTTTTTTCTTTTCTTTCTTTTTTTTTCTCGGAAAAACTGGTTGTCTGTGAACTAATTGAAACCTTAATAAATTGTAATAATCAGTCATTTACTAACGCATCTTACATTTTAGTGTATTTATGTAGCGTTTTTCTACATGTTTGAATGTAATACCATATAATAATTTTTATTTTTATTTTGGTGTTTAATTTTCATTGGTTAATGAGGTTTCACGTGCAAATGACTTGTTAAACTTACCTCAATATAATTTATGTTGCTTTGAATACGAGGAGAGAAAAAACGTTCCATCGAATTTTCTTTGAAATTGTAACGCCAAAAATTATATTAACGTTTTGATGTGGACCCGAAGTAGGGGCCACGGAAGGAAAACACGGAACACGGGTTAGAGGTAAGAAAGATATATTAAACAGAAAAGTTACAAAGAATAGTGTAAGAGTAAGCAGAACTTACTATCCACCGGTGTCCGATATTGGTATCGTACGCGGCTGCGCATTACTGGTGCTACTCCCATGATACTACCATTCACATAATAATATAGTACTGGGAGAGTCCATGATGTAGGAAAGTATCGGTCTCACAACACGTTTGTTTAACAGGATTTATGCACATGAAACCTGATTAACTCATGAAAATCAAACCGCACCAAAATAAATATTCATATTTCATTCTCTGTTCTGATCCCCTTGTAAGGCCACTCTTGGCGGAAAGCTGGAAGCATAAACAACCCCCAAACCCCCGACGGTGGAACAATCGGATGAGGAGTACAACAAATCTCAGCGGTTGAACCAGCGGATAAAGAGGGCTACGCATAACGGACATGCTACAGAATGCGTCACTCTAAATTATAACAGATTCAGCGGCAGTGCGTTGAAGTTTAATAACAGGATTCAGCATGTCTCATTCGATATGTTCCACAGAAGAAGGTCGTGAAATCAAACGTGTGGGTCACTTCCTGGCAAGTTGAGATCCACCTTAAACAAACGCGCCATCGGCACTCTCTCCTACTATGATTTTATTTCACCTTCATCAACTATCGTGTAGCCAATATGGTGACAGAGAATTTATAATGGGAGCAAGTTTTGGCGAAACTGGAATCTTCTACTTCTGGACCTGCACATTGGCAGAGAATTTAGTCATCAACGCTATCATCAGAAGCGATCAGCTAAGGAGAAATTAAATTCTTGGATACGAGATAAAGGCAACGACGAAATAGAACATGTAAAATTAATTTAAACAAATCTCAATAGAAAAATAATTACGTTAATGCTTCAAGTAATTAACTGCGTAGACAATATTTTTTGTATATGCTTGGAAAATTGTAATATCAGTCATTAGATTGGAGACACGGTTCGATGGCATATTCGAAATATTCTTTATAGAAAAAATAAATATATATACTAGTCTACTTACTGATGCAAACACACAGACATACATACGCACCCCCGCATACTCACACACACACACGCATATATATATATATATATATATATATATATATATATATATATATATATATATATCCTTGGTAAGTAATCCAAATGAATCCTAGTAATATAACATATTAAAACTGATAGACAGAAGAGAGCTCAATTCATTTATCATAGAACATACATGTACATAAAATTCACTATCCCATATGATATATGGCCTTTTCCCCCAGAACGTGCTTGTCAACCCCAAAGGTTTAGAAAAAAATGAGTCATAAAGATTTTGTAAATAGGAAGAAAGAGGAGGGAAATTTACAAATGAGAGGAAATGTATTTGAAATGGGAGGTGGGAGGTGGGAGAGAAAGATAAAGAGAGAAAAAGGGAAGAATATATTTGGGTGGGGGATAGAGTAAATGATTAGTAAGAAGAGAAATTAAGATGAAAATTTTCATATTCGTCTAAAAATGGGCAGACCGTAACCTATATTTAACATGTTAACTCTTGTTCAAAATGAGAAATTACATAAAGAAATACAATCTTAAAAAATTTAGAAATGTTTTTTTTTTATATAATATTAATGAAATTTTATTAATTAATATATATTTTAAAAAAATATAATAATATCCATACATCATATTGAGTATTGAATTTTATCTTTATATAATTTATATATATATATATATATATATATATATATATATATATATATATATATACACGAACACACACACACATACATATATATATAATTTTTTCATATAGAAAAAACAATTTACTTGTGACAATATGCAAATTGGTTTCAGCGCATTTATTTGCACCTCGACTGATGAGAACAGTCGAGATGCAAATAAATGCACTGAATCAAAGTTGCATCTTTGTAGTGAGTAAAAATTTTTTTGTCCATATGAAAAAATTATAATAAATATTTATTGCTCTACTATCGGTATTGAGCCCTCTTTTGAATTAATGCTGTGAACGTTAGAATTTGTATATTATTTTCGTTCGCATTATATTCGTATATATATATATATATATATATATATATATATATATATATAGAGAGAGAGAGAGAGAGAGAGAGAGAGAGAGAGAGAGAAAGAAAGAAGGATATAAATTTAATTAAAGTCGTCTGACAAGATTCGGCTATTAAGTTTTTATTTAATTTTTCTTGTGTTCATATAATTATATCTTTTTTCTGGATATGAAATCTGGAAAAAGTGTGAAAATATTCTTAGTGCCCGAGCGATTTAGGCTATACTTTCAGTCATTATTTGATTATGATTTGTTTTTTATTTTTATTTCTATGAATTTTTTTCATGTATGTATCTAGTATTATAGGAATCTTATTTTTGTTTATTGTCGCCGTGATCATAGTTGATGTCTATTGAGTTTTCCTTTTTATTAATAATGCTTTCATTATTGTTAGCCTTTTTTTTACACGCACGGAAACCTACAAAACTACATCCACAATATACCCGTAGAAAATACACCTATAATAGCAACGAGTTAAAATGGGCCTTTCAACGGAGCATCTATACCATTTAAAATGTTCCTTTTTCGTTCGAATTTGCGGCCCTCAATATTTACAAGAAGAGAAATATATTGAAAATACATTCCAGAACCATCACTACCCTAAATATTTCATCTTCAATGCGAAATAAAATATTTAAAATAAAAAATGCTCTCCTCCTTGAAAAACCTAACGAATCAAAAATATATTATTCCACCCACTAACTCTATCACAACTACGACCGAAAAGAATTTGTCAAAACTCAATATAAAATTTGTCACAACTACCTCTAAAACTATCAAAGACTTAATCATTAAAAAATAAATCAAACAGTCAAAACTTGAAAGAGGAATTTACTCTATCAAATGCAGGAATCGTCAGAACGAATACATTTGGGAGCCTCAAGAAATTATTATTAGCGTTATCACTTGCTTTGGCAATCGTTGGAGATTCGACTCCAGCTAAGCTCGTCGAATACAGCACGTTATATTCGGCTTGTGCCACATCTGACCGCGTGGGGCGGTTAGCAGATATCTTTATTATTGGTGTTATACCGCTTCTGTACGTGTGTGTGTGTGGGTGTGTGTGTGTGTGTGTGTGTGTGTGTGCACGTGCAAGCGCGTGTGTGTGCGCGCGCGCATGTGTATGTGTATATGTGCGTATGTATCAAATGTTATAGTTATTTCTTCTTTCACCATGTTCTTTTTTTTACACTCTTTCCCTATATATTTTCTTTCTTTTTTTCTCTTTCGGCTGTGAGTGTGATTCCCGGTATCACCGCCAGAACTTTCATTTATGTCTCAAGAATGAAACGCCCAGTTTTTATCATTATTATTATTATTATTATTATTATTATTATTATTACTGTTATTGTTATTATTATTATTATTATTCCCAGTTTCACCGCCAGAAATTTACATTAGGTCTCAAGAATTAATTATTTTTAAACCGACCAATTTTATTGCACCAAACGCCATAAGGTGGATACTCATGTTTCAAAAAACGCCTAATTATTATTATTATTATTTTACGCTCTGTTTTTTAAGTCTATCGGCCAGCGCACTCGAGAAATAGAAGTAAAAAAAGAAAATATCTGAGAGCATATTTTCCTTATTAAGTATTGTAAAAGTTCTTACAGACTTTTTCCTGATCAGCCATCAAAACAGTTTCATTCGCGTATCTGTAGCGAAGAAAATAGCGAATTACCACGTCAAAACAAGCGACAGCGTGTCGCGTGTATTCAACGTCGGAAAATGTGGCGAAAAAGAAAGCTACTTACCGAGAAAAAGGTCACGTATTCTGCATAATATACAGAAGACGGATTATCCAAAATAGAAACAAGTCAGTCGTAGGTGTTTCCAGAAATGTATCTGGGATATGCTAATATTGTGTGTCCTCTCCTACTTGTCGACCAATGAAAAAATTGTTCCATCGTTGAAATCAGTTGGTGTTCTCGAATTGGGTAGAGAAAAAAAATAATCAATCAAACAAACAAACAAAAAAATAAATTCGTTTATTTTTCTATGTCGTCCGTCGGCCGGTTGTGTTGTATTTCTGTCTGTTTACGTGTATTGGGATTTGTGACATCGGACCTGCGAATCGAGATTTCGACATTTCTTTCTGTCCCTGGATCTTTAAGTTTGGACTTACGATTTGCTTACTTCGTTGTGGAAGTAATTTGCCATATCAATTTCTGAACAGGAATTTTATTCCAAGCACAACGAAACTGACTGCAGCATCAGAGGTTATTAGGATTTTATCTGTGTTATAGTAAAAGACACCTTGTCTAGATAATAGACTCTCCCACCTATTATCAGTAGGAGTCAGTAGTAGTCGAAGAAAAGAGAAGTAGTCAGCGACCACAACTCGATTACTCTGCGTAACACTTTATTACAAGTTCCTAACGTTTCTGTACGTTTAACCTATTTAGGACGCATTTAGTCCGAATACAGTTTCCACTAAGGAAATAACACCACAACAATCTGCGAATAATAAATCGTGACATGTCTACTATTTCTCTGACGATCGTCTGTCTGTAACTTCTTTTTGCATATGCCGTGTTCTTTCATGAAGTGGGTGATTATGGCTCTTCAAAACTTCCTATATTTTGTAGCTCTTAATAAGGTGTGTCATATCGCTATACCTCCAAGAACCTCTTCTGTCATTCATTTGCACAAGATTGTTATGTATATTACTGGTAGTTTACATCTGACTCTCTAGCTATCAATACATTTTATGAGTGTCATATTCCCTAATCACTCTTTTCTCATTATGTGTCCGAGATTAACCTTGATTCCCTGCACTGAGCCAAGTTGTGACACAAGATCCGTTTTTAACGTGGGTTCCCGAGTGGAAATACTCGGGCCGATGGTCTAAGCTGGTCATAGCTGGTGTAAGCTGGTCATAGATTGTGTCAGCTGGTCTGAGATACTTATTGCCGGTCACACCACCACTACGTAACGAATGTTACGCAATGGTGGAGGGAACGCCTCCGGCACGGAACAGTTACTACAACCGTAGCATCTACTCTGACGAGGAAAAAAAAAACTTCTCTTCATCTGTCAATCCTTCCAGAAAAATCCGGAAGGAAAGTCACATTCCTCATTATGTGCCCTAAAAATATCAAATGTCATTTTCTAATTCTATGTTAAAGTTTCTTTTGTTTCAATTTTACTTAAAACTTTCTCGTTGGTCGCAGGTTCTACAGAAGCATGCTGAGAATATTCAACTACAACTTAAACAGTCGAAACACGCAGAAAAACTAATAAGACCAAAAACAAAATACCCTTAAAAACGGCGAAAGCCGAAGATGAAATCTCTTGGGACAATGGAAATTATGGGAAATCTTTTTACTATCTAATATCTAAAAAAAGGAAAAACATAAGTATTCTGGAAGGTTGCAACCCATATATATATATATATATATATATAAATATATATATATATATATATATATATATATATATTGAATATTTATATCTCTTAATTACGATTTTCCATGTTGTATCTCTTCCTCATAAATGTGTTACGGTCAAATAAACATATTAAATATGCAAGTTAAATAAATGTATATTGAAATTTTAAATAATTTCTAATAATTCTTTCTATCTGAGGACACCATGGACAGAATATGTGAGCAACGACGAGGTTTCAGAGAAAACTGAAACAAAAAGGAAACTTAATTAATATCAGGAAGAGGCGGTTGAAATTTTGGGGGCTCCTAATGAGGAAGAGGGGTATGGAAAATCTGATACGCACAGGACAGACTGATGGAAAGAAGGGCAGAGGAAAACAGCACGTAACATACTTGAAGAGCTTGAGTAAACGGATGGTAGAAGAAAGTTTTCGGAGAAATAACAAAAAGACAAAATTTATTAAGATCTACAAGGGACGGGAAGATGTGGAGGGCCGTGATCGTCTAAGTCCGGAAGGGAAACGGTACTGAAAATAAGAAAATATGTGTGTGTGTGCGTTGAAAGAAAGTGAGAGTGAACGGCAGAGAGAGAGAGAGAGAGAGAGAAAGAGAGAGACAGAGACAGTGAATTAACGAGAGAGACGGAAAGTTATAAATGTGCCCATAAATCCATTTCGATCTCATTGACGCCCATGCATATAAATTCACCTACACACGCACAAACCCACACACCCTTAACCACACGCACATCCACACTTACAGAATCACACTTATATACGCACATATATATCTTAACATATTTCCTGAACGATTATAACATCAATCCATCCATTAACCCTGAATTACCTGCCAATTTCTCTGCTTGCCGCTACGGACTATTGAGCGCTCCTCCGGAAAAAAAAATATGAAAAATTACAAAGAGGCCTTCAGAAAAGAGTAAAGGGGAAAAACGCATTCAATCGACGGAAAGAGATTTTGTGGAAAACAACGTAAGCGAAGTTTCGACACTACAAGAAGAAATTGAAAAGAAATACGATGTCAGAGAAAACGTGAAAGGGATAAAAACAAATTTATTCCTTTGGGGTAGGAAATGAAAAAAAAAACAAAACAAAAAGAAACGAACAAAAACTTATTGCCTGCAGAGATTCATATTTCTACATATTCCCTTAAAGACATTTTCGGTTTAAAACAGGGAAACAATATAAAATAAATAAAAACTATTATTATTATTATAATCATCGTCGTCATCGTCGTCATCGTCTTCTTCTTCTTCTTCTTCTTCTTCTTCTTCTTCTTCTTCTTCTTCTTCTTCTTCTTCTTCTTCTTCTTCTTCGTCGTCGTCCCGCGCCACTTGTATCTGGCGTTTCTTTTATAGAGATCAAAAAGCAAAACACAGGAACACTAATTCTTCATGTTGTTGATTCCGGAATGAAATCCGATATCAATGAATAACAAACGCCAGGAATGGATAAGGAAAATAAATGTATTAACGTAATAATACAAACTGGTAATACGGGTTAGTAGATCCAGGAATGCGGCTTAGTAGCAATAATATATATACAGTCTTGGTATTGAAGTATCGTGGTATGACTGAGTCTACGTGCTCGCTAACGGTGGCTCTTGTGCTACCCTCCTCTTTTACAGACTGTCCGGGTATTCACTGGTAGTAGTATATGTATACCTCGGGTGAGTTCATTTGTGTAAAAAGGGGAGACCCCTTAACACTTCATATCAATATCTATGGGGAATTTAATGATGAAAACTAATATTTTTTTATGCAGTCTTTTAATTTTTAATCTTTTTTTTATTTTGGTAGGGGTAGATAGTATTTTTTTAATGATACAAATCTTTGTTATAATGATATAAGTCATTACTAATTAACCCCTAGCTCCGAGAAGAAACAAATGGATTCATACCTTTTCCAAGGGTATCTGCACGTAAGTGAATATAACAAACCCAACAGGTTTGGAAATCGGCTGTCTGATTAACAATTCTATTACACTACCCGCACACCCAAGCTTACATTACCTAGTATTCTCAAGTGGTCACCCATTCATCTATGTATTTACAAGACTCCGACGTTGCTTAACTTCGGTGATCGTACGGGAACCGTGTTTCAACGTGATGTTGCCGTAAAATTATAGTACATATGAATGTATTTTTATTTATTCTAGAAAAAATACACTTCATTTCAAAACGGCCAGATGTGTCTTCATACTTGTATTGTGCGATCAGTTTGAATTTGTACGTTAAAAAATGCTTCTCGATTCTTGAATAGTTATATTTTTGTAACTCTTCCTACCCATTCATGCATATGTTTTTATTCACTCAGACTTAAAATGATACATAGTCTCATTAAATGATTGGTTTCATCTATATCTTCATACTGTCAATAGTTCATTTTTTGTTAGTAGAGAGAAAAGTTGAAACAGAACTAATACGAAAAAAGTAGAAAGTGGAAGCTATATTTATGAACTGCCAAAGCAAAAATACTTCCGCAAATTAAATTATGAATAAATTTGTTATCCCTAATATTGGTGTGACTTTTTCATTCACTAAGCTAAGGGCAGTAAGGTTCTCCCCTCTTCAACCTGTTTCCCACTGATTAAAATTTGCTCGACACGCGTTAATCTATGTTTATATTCATGACAGATGTTTGGGGGAACGATATTTCTTGGTTCCACCGGTTTCGACCTACATAACTAGGATACTTACGAATTGCCAAAGCAAAATATTCTTTCGGAAAATTAAATTATAAATTAATTTTTCCATTTTCTAACGTTTGTTTCACTTATTCATTTACCAAGATAAGCACATTAGGGTTGTTCACCCTCTAACCCGTTTAACACTGACGAAACGTGGCTCGACTCTCACTAATATTCCTTGTTTCAACCCGTCCAGACTTACACAGCTGAGACCCATCAATTCACGTACATTGAGCCGATGTATCCTCGTTTCTCTCACATTCGATTAATGAGAAAGTAGTTCTCTTCAGATTGTTTATTCCCCCCACCCCAGAACAGATGAAATATAAGACTTAGAAAGAGAATAGAAATGAAAGAACAGAGTGTAAAAAACAAACATCTAATAACAAGTTGAAGAAATACATTGAAGAATCTCGAAGGCGGATCAGCAACCAAATTACACCTCTAAATCGTCTGTAATTTGCCCCGAACATAAGTAGTTCGGATTTAGCAGAATTCAAAATGACATTTGTTTTCAAGTTACCCCTCCTATTCCCTGAAGTGAAATGTCGGGAATGACAACTCAAATGTTGAATTTGCAAGAATCTGCGAATCCCAAATATCCCTTAGCAGGAAGCAGAGGCTGATTTAAATTGCTGAAGAGCAATCTTCGTGGACTTGAGGACATTGATGCCAGATTTCTGAAAACGGAGGCTTCTTTTGTGGTTGATTTAAAGATCATAAGAAATAATCCTTGACATACGAGCTCTTGGGTATTATTTTGCATTTGCATCTGTTTCCCTGTCCTTGAAATGCGAAGTATATTTCCAGACACTCGCTACAATCTTAACCTCTTCAAGTCGAAAGTCAACTGATATCTGTCCTACATAACCTCATAATATGCAACTCTTGCTCTCTTTCTGCACACTCTTACAGCAAGCTCATTTATTCAGTCTTCATCTTTGGTGTTTCTTTGGATTTATATCTGGTGAAAGATAGTAAACGGGGAAAATAATTTAGGGCATGTACGAAAAATAGAACGCATTAACCAAGAATAACGTTCAGTAACACGAGCTCGCTTGAAAATACGACAAACCGTGGCGCACATATTTGATGTTATATTCCACAAATAGTCCAACTGCCCCGTGAAATGCTTTAGAACTATTCGGACATACAGCCACATATTATTGAGTTATATTTTTTTAATCATTTCACCTCAAGAATTTCGGGAATGCCACTAGTATGCATAGACTACAGATAGTTCAAATTGAAAGAGAAGACTGAGAATAGGGAGGATTGAGGAAAGGACAAAAGATATTCGAGATTCAAGAAGACAGAGATGGTGATTGATAATGTATTTAAATTTTTGAAGATTGCAATTATCTGGGAAGACTGTAGTTATCATGGAAGTAAACGGAAGGGTGTTCACCGGGTGTAAAGTACGAGAAAAGAAACTGTGAATGTCGAAGTCGCGATTGCAATTTTGCTATTTCAACAGTAAAATGGTGGAAACTAAGACGTCACTATTATGGCAAGTTTTTAGTGCATCTCGAGGCGGTGAAATGGTTAGCTATAACAGTTATGACTGAGTAGTGAGATCGATCTCACTGGGTTCCCCCTACTTTCAAATCTAATCTACGATTGGAAAATCAGTATAGTAGCTCGTTTAAATTCATGTGATTGTGGCACCAGAGAAAAAAGGACGTCAGAGCAGGTGCAATAGAAACTTTGCAGAAAAGACAGTAGGAAGCCACACCGTATCGGGGAGACAGTGACTGATGTCGAGATGTCTGGTCAGGATCGATTGCATTACAGATCCTTCTTTGGATTTTGGGAAGAATCTGAGAACGAGCAGCTGACCAGATATGGAGAGAGTATCCAAAGAATTGACGAATGGCAGATTTATAAATTTGCAAGGTACATTCTAACGAGAAACATTTTCTGATACGATTTCGATGCTTGAGCATCTTACAGTGAAAATTCAGTGCAACTTGTATTCTACGAATGTACGGTGAGCTTCACAATACTGCTGGATCCGAGAGGATAAAATAGAGTCAGGATAGGAACAGATTAATGTATATAGATTTATAAGAACATAATTAGATAGATATGAATAAACACTCACACACACATGATCATAATTTATTCCATTATTATATCCTTACTCTGTCCTAGATACATTGAGTTCTACCTGGATTCTAT
Organism: Acanthosepion esculentum; assembly: GCA_964036315.1. Lineage (NCBI taxonomy): Eukaryota > Metazoa > Mollusca > Cephalopoda > Sepiida > Sepiidae > Acanthosepion > Acanthosepion esculentum. Next base: position 45,852,631 of record OZ038508.1, on the reverse strand, counting down.
CCTCTTGGAATTATTTTTTATAAATATATATATATGTATGTGTATGTATGTATGTTTGTATATATATATATTTATATATTTTAAATATATGATTGCATATGTATGTGTATATTTACCACTAATATATATATATATATATATATATATATATATATATATATATATATATATATATATATATATATATATATATATATATATATATATATATATATATATATGGACAGCGGTTTGGACAGCCGAGTTCGAATCCCAGTCGAATGCATTGCATTCACTTACGTGCTAATACCTTACTTCTCCCTCCAGGTATGGGTAAATAGAAGGACAAACTGGGTACTATAGCCTTGGATGGAAACTGCTCTAGGAGAAGGAAAATTCTGAATTCAAAACCTGCGGAGGTTCTTTTGTGGACATTTTGGCGCGTAGGTCTCTTTATTCGGCCCTTCAAAAAGTGTGGATGTTTCTGCACAAAACCTTCACCACTATAATCAAATCACATGTGCTGGTGTCGGGCTTTCGGTTCCTAGGAACTAGTCCGCTTGACCCTCATACGTCATTTATATATATATATATATATATATATATATATATATATATATATATATTTACCCGCGCCACACCCTGTAATCCGCTTCAGCAGGGGGTGCTTAATTACGTGAAATTACCAGCGAAAGGCACTGCACTCTTCTGCGCACTGGTAGTACTGGAGAGTTACTGCTGATAATAAAAAACTGAGGGGTGTTGTTCATTGTGTTTGTGGCGAATATTTGCCATATCAGCAATTCCAATAAGAGTGGAAATTCTAAACAAATCTAAATAACATCTTCTGTGTTGGTAGTCTGCATTTCAGTTCTGCGTTCCCTCTTTGTTATTCCACCTGAGCAACAAATCCATTGGCGAGAGAATTAAGGCGACGGGGGCAGGTACAGAATAGTTCTGGAAGTCTCTCGCTGGTGCTCCCACAGCCGCGACCATCGGGTGATGGCCGTTATTGCTGTGTGTATGAATGCGTTTGTGTGTGTATGTGTGTTTGTGCGTGTCTGCGTGTCCTTTAATTCAATAGCAGCTTTGCCTATTAATCGTTATTCCATGGAGTGTCGGGAAAGTTGAACTCATTCTTTGATAACTTTGATATCTAATATACAATTCGAAGAGAAAATATCTCATAGTACTCACCTCAAAACAAAGTGAAATTAATAAGTAACGCACATTGCAGGAGAGTAAGAAAATTGAATAGACCGACAGATAATTTCCTGTGAGAAAGTTGTTTAATCCATGCCATTATGGCATTAAGGCAATTGTGGATATATTTGACTAACAGGGAAGAAACACGTATCCTATCGTATAGCTCTAGATATATCCTATCACCTATCTGACAATATTGATTCCAATGTTAATACGTATGTGCTTCGCCTGGAACAGGTCGAGGCGAATGCTGTATTAGCTAGCATTATTTGAGATATCATTTCTCTGCTTACATAGGTCAACTCTCTTTCGTTAGGGTTTATACCTCAGTACGAATGGATCGGGTGATATATTTTGACAAAAACAAATGGGACCTAGAAAATGAGAGCCATAATAATTTTGGAACTTGAAGTCAACCATTGAATAGAAATGTCGGATGATACAAGCGAAATTTAGAAAGGTGAGGCATCACAATTATTTACTATGAAGTGCAAATAATGAATTAATACTAAGATAATTGATGTTTAACCTACTCTAGTCTATGATTAATAGTTTTTTTAAACATTTCACCCCGAGAAAGACACAAGGGGTTACTGGGTATAGAAGGATAAGAAAAAAAGATAAACATTATGAAAGAGTGTCAATAATAAAAGAAAATTAATCAAGTAAACAATAGATAACCACTGACATTTCATTTAAACTATTGAAGGTCAAAGTTGACAGGAATCCAATAGCCTGGAAGAGAATCCAACAAGCGAGAAATGCTCGAAAAATGTTAGCATAGAACTTACGGTTATATGCAGCCAATTCACCTGAAAAATGATGCAAACATATTGCCAAACTAGTAGTGCGCTTGAATTTATTGTAAGTGCCATACAGGAATGTTCATAAGATTACCATGAAAGTATTTATATAAAAGACACAAGGAAACTACATTTCGGGAGTGAGGCGGAGATATCAGGTGAAGACCAATAATATTGCAGATTCTTCTTTGTATTTTATCAAGAATCTCTAAATATTTACTGGATTGGTGAATAATTATCAGACATTTTTTGTAGGCGTTATTTCTTAATAAAAATTGCTGTTTGGTTTACTTTATTTTATATAAATATTATTTTATTTGCAGGTTCTGAAAATGCGTGTCGATAAACATACGCCCCGGAATAGTCATTTAAAAATCTTATTGTTGTATTATTATGTTCCTTTTTTCGTAATAAATCTTGTTTGAAAATGCCCGATATTTATGCAGAAACCTAATATTTAGCAGGACCACCAGACCCTATGCGGTAACAATTTCCAAAGCATGGTTGAATGGTAGACTTATAAATATGTCAGATAGACTCTGGAAATGTTGACCATGTTCACCATAGTCTATGAATATAGGATCCAGCGCAGTACGTAATCTGTTCAATGAAACAACGTTAAAGATTAACACTCACGAGTCAGACACTCTACTGAATCTGATTATATCGCCAATACCAACAGCAGCTGTTTCGTAATTCTTCAGTCTTCGATATCAAAGGCTGGCAGTGAGTGTTAATCTTTAACTTTGTTTCATTGAACAATTTACGTACTGCGCTGTTTTATATATTCATAGAGTATGGTGAACATGGTCAACAGGAGAAAGTAATTGTCTTTCACGGCACATTGTTGAAACTTGACTAATGCATGGAATAATAATGCAAACACAAAATGTAGTTAGAATAAAATGTATTGAAACAAGAAAGTGTACACAATATTTACATATAGTCTTTTGTATATTCCTGGGAAGACCGTTCCTGGTGAATGTGTTGACTAAGTCGCAGTCGGGCAGAGTCTCTAGTTGGATCTCTTGATTTGCCCTCCTGTCTTCCGGTACCAACCATATTTATATCGTCGGTACTCCGCTATGCAAATTAGGTGGATCCTACCACAACACACATTGAACCAACTTTCCAGACCTAGTAATTAATTCAATATAATCATTTCACTTCATGTAAGACAAGGCTCAACGTGATACTCTTCTGTAGTTTACTGTCTATATGTCAGAAGTATCATTATCAGTATCAGCTATGAGTATCAGGGGGTAAATTGGGTTCTCTCAGAAAATTAACAAATAGTAGTTTCGTTTTGGAGGTGTTAAAATTAACAATCAATTCCTTCCTCCAGGTAATAGAAGATTGTAGGTCCGTTTTTAGACCAGCCTCTAATTTGTGCTCATCAAATCAACTAAACTTACTATTAAAACAGGAATATTTGATTTCCATCATTATTTTCATGTAAATATCTGTCACCCTTATTTCTTTTCGTTTTGTGATCCTATCATAATAATATTATCCTATTATAATCGGACGACCGAAATAATCTGATAAAAACAAAAGCAATATAGAGATTGATATCAATAATTCGTACATAGCTTTTAATGATAAAATATATCCCCAAAAATGAGAAAGATGTCTTTAGCAAAAAGAATGAGATCAAAGATCGTTCTTGGAATAACAATGACACTACTTAAATTTATATAATTTATCAAATTAGAATTATATTTCTACTACTGATCAGGAAATGTAGAAAAAAAATGAGAATGAGAGCTCCCAAAAGAAACAGTGAAGACAAAATATTTCGCCCGTAGAATTAGCACAATTTTTCTTCCATTTAAAATGTTGCTGATACAAATCACGTTCAAACGCTACAAGCCTCTATACTGACAGTGAGAATCTACCCATAATTCCAGCCGGAAGCCCTTCCGGAGAAAACGGAATTTTAACCCAGATGAGAAGACGTCAAATCTTCAACATATTCGGGCTGAGAGCAATTTGTAAAATATTGGGCTCTGATGACACATTAGATATTTCTTTATGCTTCGTTGCGTAACCAGAGAGGAAAAGCACCAGCCGGAAGGAAATTCTGAATAACATGCAATAATTTATTTGCGCATGCGCGAAGCTACTGGAATGTCACGGAATTGTTTCGAGGGAGAAAATGGATTACAGAAATCAATGTACGCAGAATGTTCTTGTTGACTGCAAAGTATGTTCACCATCCATTTGCCACTGAAAGTAGAATTTAAAATGAGATTTTAATAAGAATATATTTTTAAAATTCTGAATAATAAAGTCAAAAACAAATTTCAGGTTTATATGTATAGATAATAATAAATATTTTGTGCTTCCGCCTTTGAACTGCGGGATGAAATATAGTTCGTCATGTATTTGCTATTAAATCTGAAGCTAACCTTCAGGAGAGTGACTCATTTCGCTTTATCGGGCGAACGTTCACTGCCTACATAACGTGGAAGGACTATATTGAATCCATTTTAGGTCAGCTGCTAAGAAAGTTTGTTCACTGTGTCGTGCGTGACAATTTTTCTCTACAGGATCTATCATACATATCTATGTCTACACATAGTCCTTAGAATATTACACGCACGTATGGCCAAGTATCCCTCCTATTTACCATGAGCGCCTTGATAAAATACAAAGAAGAATCAGTAATATTATCGGTCCTGATTTGACAGCTTCATTCATGTCCCCACCGCCACCATGTTCCCTCCCTGTGTCTTTTCTATAAATACGTTCATGGTAATTGCTTGGATGAGCTCTTCGCTATCGTAGTTAACTTGGCTAGGGTATGTATGCTCATTTGGCCCCTTTTATTTCAGCCCCCTTTCTTTTTCTTTAAGTTTAATTCCCCAGCCCCTCCATCGTTAGGTGGTTGGTGATGTCAGTTCGCAGGTAGGATGCGGGGCGCCTTTCGTTTCGCGTGAGTGATTTCGTATTTGTTGTTGTGTCTGAATGAGTGCGTGTCAGTGTGTGTGCTTGGGATGGATGAATGTTTTATAATATTATAGTCCCGCATTGATTTCGGCCAGCGAACTGGTATTTCTGCCACATTTAGTTATTGTGGGGTTTTTATTTACTAATAACATTTTCTTTAGTTTCTTGTAAATATTTTGTATTCATTTGTATATACACATTGGGGTTAAGTTTTTAAAAATTGTTATTTTATCCCCCTCCCCCCACAGACATTGAATTGTACATATGGGGACTAGTCAGTATTTTCATAGAGACAGTGAGGTATTATGGTGGTTGTAGTAAGAACGGTACGGATGAATGTGGTGTTTTGGTGTAAGGAATATTTTTCGTACGATTGGGTCAGTGTTTGCGGCTAGCTAAGTTATAGTTAAGACAGATGAAGACCGTCCTATTTTCCCCAATCCCCCCTTTGGCCATGTGCCGCATTTCTGTAGAGTATACAGAATAAATATCGCTCTTCGCTATCGTATTTAAATTGTTGTTTTATTACACCCGCCCCCGCTACAGACAATGAATTGTGCATATAGTGACTAGTTAGGACTTTCAGGGAGACATTCAGGTATTATGGTGGATGTAGTAAAAAAAGGTAAGTAAGAATGCGTTGTTTTGGCGTTAGGAATATTGTGATATATTTGGGTCAGTGTTTGTGACTAGCTAAGATTAATGTTAAGAGAGATGAAGGCCGTCCTTTTCCCCCATTCCTCATTATGGCATTATGCCATATTTTGTAAATAATTGCAAATATCGCTCTTCGCTATCGTATCTTGAAATTTTTATATTTAAGCATAGTACGAGACTGGCACCGAGATCTCATCAATTTACAGTTGATCTGGCTAGATGTAAGCTAAAATTAGATGCTAACAGTTACTTTTCTCGCATTTTCGCTTGTAGAACTCCTCTCGGCTTTATTCTCTCCAGTCAACTTTAATCTGAAAAAATTTAACGCAATGTTAATCATTATCTTCTGCCATCCTTATTACTATTTTCTTTTCCCGCTCATTATTAATGTTTCCATTCTTAATTCTTCCAGCACACCCAGAAAGCTCTTACGTCTTATTGCCTTTACTGCCTTTGTTGGCTAAAACCGATTAAAAATGTGTGCAGTGTAAAATCAGTCATGGAAGTATGTTTTGGAATATTAATAGCAAAATTCTAACCATCTTCTCCGTCATGTTAAGGCAAAATTAATAAATACTACGTGTCGAAAGAAAACTGGATATGCATCCATTTATAAGGAACTCCAGGAAATGATGAAATGTTACAATGGTATCCCTCAAGATATTTACACAATATGGCATTGACATTTAAGGTGAGCACTGTATAAAAACGTAAACTACTCTGACTTTGATTTAAACAATCGGAGATTACATACCAGCCATATCTAGGATTGTTTCTAAATAGTTAAACCAATGCTGCATCATGGAGATAAAGGTCGAGGGAAACGTCGATAGACACGGGGAGAGAGATCGAAAGAAATGCGTCGCATTCGGCCCTACCCCACTGTGTGTGAAATATAAGTGTAGTTGGGCCGATAGACAAAGAAAGCTTTGCATTTCCAAACCGTTTTGAATGCAACGAGAAACTACACGTATATTTTTCCAAAGATGGGATTCACATATAAAGAAAATGAATATCTATTGATCTTCTACGTCCTGAAGGGACATGGCAGTAAAAACAAAAAAACCCCGAACTACGTTGCTAAACAAGATTCATTGTCCCCCTCACCCCGTATAGAGTCCTTTGGCTTAGGAATGCCAACAAGAATCGAACAAGGAGCGTCACTCATTTTTCAGATAATGAGAGAAGAGTCTGACTCATTTCTTTCAACACCATAGCTATATATAAAAAAAAAAAACAAAAAACAAAAAAAAACGCTTGTTATTTCTGAAGTAAACTTCCCTGCCCTTTAGATACCAAGAGGGACAAAATACATGGTACCTTAGCAAACACTTTCATTATGGAACTAACCAACCTACCATTCTGTCATGTGCCAACATAAACACGCTCTGTTTGGTACAATAATTGAAAAAAAATAAAAGGAAAAAATAATAGCCTTTATATTTCAATCAATTCTTGACGAATATTTGCAAGAGACACAATATTTACGTGACAGCTGAATGTTTAGATGTTTTCTTGATTGGCAAATTGACTTGGAAATTAGATTTTTGATATTGTCTATTGGAAGAAAATCATATTTCTGACAGCACTAAGTTATCTTATATAACAGTCCATATCACCCATTTTCCGTCTGGTTGTATTTTTTAGTGGTCACACTGACGCAAACAGATATATAAAACTAAATAAAGATTCGGCCGGGAAGGTATGTATAGGCACAGCCACAATTCTGATGTTTTAATAAAAGATAAATTTAAATTAAATATAGTAATAGATTCTTTTGTGTACTGTTTATAATGTCTTGAAAGAGTCATCGGTTTTCCTCTTAAATTTTCAGAAAGTATTGTCTATTGATTTGATTTAAATAAAAAAATCTCATATTTCCGTTGAAATTTTGACTTAATTTTCCAAGATGCGTAAAAATTTCAAGTTTAAAACTATCATCGCTTGAGTATTTTTAAGATATAGCTAATTTCATTTAGGATAGGGTTTCTTGGAAGGTGAATCAAAGTAAAATAGCGTTTTTTACAGAATTTTATATAGCACCAACTGTATCTAATACTTAGCATAGCAAGAACCGGAGGAAAAATACACAAAATGGAACATCATGTACATTTCCAATTACGTTTATTTACAAAAGATATTGTCCTGAAAGAAAAGAAATATTTTATTCATACTAATATAGGAACAAAATATTATATATATATATGTATGTTTTTATATATATATATATATATATATATATATATATATATATATGTATATATATATATATATATATATATATATATATATGGGTGTTAAAGCAAACACGCACGCAGGGACGGAAGTACATCAGAACTAACAGAGACACAAGCCCAGAAGATAGTACACACACACACACACACACACACACACACACACACACACACACACACACACACACACACAAAATAATTTTATAATAACTGATTTTCTACTCACAGTAATTATTTGAAACTTTAAGATTATAAATAAAATATAATAATATAGAAAATATTTTTAAAAATTAGCTCAAATGATAAAGTTTAAAAATAAAATTCAGCTGGCTTTATAATTATGCACCGCACTGTATATATATATATATATATATATATATATATATATATATATATATATATGAGTGTGTGTTTGTCAGAGTATGTGCATCAGTGTGTGTATCGGTTATTGGAAAACTATCACACTACAGGTCCCTGTGATCCGCATTTGAGCACTATTTCATTTTGTTTTATTGTCTACGCAATCATGGAAGTACTCAAGTTCCAGTATTCTTTGAAAAATATACCGAGTACCCTCGAACCAAGCGTGCAAAATAAGTCATTTAAAAGGTTGAATATATAACTTAACGGATGTGTGAATAAGCATTTCATTTTTATTCATGAAGAGAAAATGTGAAAATTCCGTCTTCATATCTTTGAAACGACCACCACAACCTCCATCAATGGCGAACTTTGTCAGAGACCTCCTTGATGGAATCAATTTTCTGAAGCTTAGAATTAAATCAAACAAGAACCAAACAATTTCCGATGATGATTTACACAAAGACCGGAAAAATTAGAAACTCGTCTGTTGCGTTTGTTGCAGCTGATAAATCTGGAACATTTACAAAATGGACGCTAATGTATATAAAACTAGTGGATAAGGAGGTCACTGCATTATGGAGAAAGTCACGACAACATAAAATAAACATGGAGTCCAAGCGTTCAGCCGATAAACTGAAAGTCGACAACTGGATCAAGTGTACAGCTAAGGCACACGCCTCTATAACATTAAACGAACAGAACAATGAATTTTTAAAAAAAGCTTTCTTGTAGACGAATCCATCCCACAAAAAGAGAACAAGGAAAGATTACAAAATTTATACTCGGCCTAATATGCAAAACACTACGGAAAGAATTAAAAGTAAACCAATAACAAAAAACAAAGATATTTGAATTGATTTTGTTTAGCAGCATATCAATCTGTATGGATTATTTAATGCTGCAATATAAATATTTTGAATATCGTTTTATGGCTTCAACTACTGATAAAATGTATTATAGGCCATTTTGCTCTAAAATTATTGTTTTTGAATTTACTATAAATAATATATAATAATAATGATCATTTTTTAATATAATAATGTATTTTTGGTATTTTTACTATAGAAATATATTTTATGTTTTCATAATGTTCAGTCTTCATTACTTTCTCATAGTTAGGGGCCCTAACAGGTGCAACAACCCCGGGTCAGCGTGGACCTTGGAACAACAGCTGTTAAGAAGTGGTTCCACGCTGCTCAACACCTCGAATCTATCGATCAGATGTAGTTTATCGTAATATCCCAGACTACCAAAGATGCAGTAAATTTATTGTACGACATTGCACAAAAAGAAAGATGTACGTGTATGAAATTCTATACTAAGAATTTTGATCGCTCTGTAAACGAAGGACTATTAATAAAAGGCTTTGGATTATAATTTTGATCATCGGTTTCTAAAAGAAGAATAAACATTGCTGAGTAATGAAGGTAGTTTATATAAGAGCGGTGTCAAGAGAATTCCAGTCCTTTTGACACGCTGATGTCTTTTTTCTGTTTTTTTTTTCTGGCACGACAATTAGACATTGCTAGGAAAAAATGTGGGTAAAGAAAAGTTCCTTCAGGGCTTTTTTGCCATTGCTATGTAACCAATAGATGGTGGGAGTTAAGTAAGCTGCGGGGGATTTACCTACATCATAAACATCTTTAAACATCATAGTCTATATAGAGAAGAACCCCTTCTTGGAAACAAAAAAGAGAGGCCTGTTGATAACATAAGAATATTATAAAATTCTCTAGCTGGCTTTTCATTTTTCCAATGAACTCCTTTACTTTTTAAGCGCTTCAAGGCGGGAAGCCACTAGCACGCAAGGGGTTACAGAGAGTTGGAGCGAGAGCAAATAGGAGTGATAGAGTAAAGGATGAAGAGAGGGATAGATCAAGGCATCTGGAGACGTCGATTGACATTACATTTGAATAGTTGGAAATTATAGCGATCAGGGAAACAGGAAAAGGAGTTTCAGAGGCGAGAGGTGCGAGACATGAAGCTATTGGAGTAGAAGAGACAGCTACATTTAACGGTTTCGACAGTGAAAGGGCGAGAGCGAGGTTCCAGACTAGCAGGTTCCCAAATTGCATGAATTTAAGCGCGCTACTAGGTTAGCATCTTCGTCCCACCCTTTCAATGTCGAAACGACTAAATGTAGCCACCTCTTCTACTTCTTCTGTCCAACCTCCCGTCAGTGGAACTCCCTTTCTATTACTTACTTCCCTGGTAGCTATAATCTTCAAATATTCAAATGTAATGCAATCGACATCATCTGTTGATATTGATTCCTGTCTTTCGCTGTATCCTTTTCCCAAACACCCCTCTTTACTCTTACTCTCACTCTCTGTAACCCCTTGCTTACTAGTGGTACTACTACCTAGCTTGTGGCGAATTGCTTAAAATAAAACATTGATAGCAAGTTTGAATGACGTCAACTACATGGAATTTACCTTCAAACTACAGTAAGTAACTGTGTCATCATACAGAAAAATATATAATGCTCCTACTTATATAGTTTTTACCTCTACTCATCTCCAACTAGGAAGCTACCCAGATCTATACAAAACAAATATATCTGTAAGTACTTGTACTAACGTACTTCCAATAATTAATAGAAAATACTATAATAAAATGCCACTAAAAGTAGTGGTGAAAAGAAATCCAAAGGTGGAAGGAGAAGGAAAATAATTTGGTTTAATCCACCATTTGTTTGTGCCAAAAAAGTAGAGCAAGTAAAAGCTTCATTAGATTTAAACTCACTTCCTCCTCTTTACAGTCAAATGCCCGATGTTTCGACCGTTGTAATCTCCAGGATTCTTCAGGTGATCATTTTGGAATTTCGAACCTATCCATTATTTATTCCGCGCGGGTGGCGCATATTGTCTATGCATTTGAATATTTCAGTTTTAGTTCATTCACCGAGATAACTCATCTCTCCAAGGTTTGTTCCCCTGCTGAAGCCCGGAATTGAACTCACAACTCTTTGCTTCCAGTCACTTTTTGGAATTAATCAAACAACCCTTTTATTCAACGGGCCATGAGTATTTATGGTTTGAAATTCCAACGTATATCACCTGAAGAAGGGCGGTGCCTACAAGGACCGAAACCTCGTAAATGTGACAGTAAATATGAAGACACAAGCCCGAAAAATGTAAATACGTACAATACCTGTCTATATTTTTGAGATAAGGTATTCTAACTACATTATTTACATTTTTAAGACTATTGTCCTCATCGTTGTCGACATATTTATTATAAGGTTTCGGCCCTTTTACACTACGGCCTTCTTCAGGTGGTTGTTATGTCGAACAGTAGCCTTAATTTTATTGTCCTCGAGGACACATGACACAGTGGATAAAGGCATTAGTTAGATCCAGTGACAGGACCTAAAGAATGTGAGTTCAATACCCGGTGAAGGCAGTGGAGAACTTGGGGATGGGAATTAACAGGAGATAACTGATAACTGATATCCATTAAACATGGCACGTGGAACTAGAACAGTCTACATTAGTGAGCGAAATAAAGGGTTCAGTTCGACATTCCAACCACCTGAAGACGGCCGGAGCGTACAACGACCTCAACGTTGTAATAGATATGGCGAAAAAGATGAGGATAATAGTCCGAATAAGGTAAATAGTGTAGTTACAATGCATCAATTCATAAATATAGAGAGCTGAAGTAAGTAAAATGGATTTCCAGCGGCGTGGGCAATATGAAGCAGTTACTGAACAAACACGATTATGAAATCCGGCAGAAGAATTCTGACTCTTGTGATTGTACAGGTGAAGGTGATTATCCAATCAATGGCGGATGTAAGAAAAAAAGAAGAGAAAACGTCAGGGTAAATGGCGAAACGGACAAAATCTAACTAAAAGCCACAGAACGTACATGGAAAGAAATATTTTAGCAATCAAAAATACCTTTTAATAATAAACGATATGACAAGAGTACAAATACATTTTAATAATAAAAAATACCTTTTTAATAATAAGTAATATGACAAGAGTACAAAACTGTCTAAATATGTGTGGGCAACAAAGGATGAAAAAAAAACTGGAAAATATCATATACAGTATGCGATGGTTAAATTGTCGCCGCATTATATTTTTACTTTCGTGCATGAGAGTTGATTGTTTGTTTGTTTTTTCTTTTCTCGACTACGCAATATAGTAGGGTCAGTTGTGCCCCGTCTGTGAGGAAAAATGCACCATGAAGCAATTCGCTCCGCCAGAGATTTTTAAATGGCACACTTTACTGCTTGGTATTCGCACCAGAATCTCCAATACGAACATTTCAAAGTGTTTGGGTGACACTCTGAGGACAGTGCAGATGATTCGAACAGATTTGGATTGCGATTACGAAGGTACAGCAGATCGAGAAAAAAAAACTCACTCTGATCGTTCTAATAAGAATAGAACTCCCGAATTTGTTGGTGAAGGCCGAAGACTCAACAGCGAGACGTACATCAAGTGCCTTTAATAACGCACGTAGTTGGTAATTGTCTTAAAATAAGACCAAGAAAATGTAATATGCGCACACGATATATATATATATATATATATATATATATATATATATATATATATATATATATATAAAAGGCTAAAAATAATGGAAGCCTTACTAATAAAAACAAACAAACCAACACTTAATAATATTAACTTTGAACATGGACATAATATCTTGACCGTGTTTTGAAACAAAAAAAATGAATCACTTTATAAAACATACATATAACAAACTATTTCTATTTCTGATTCTAACAGTTGAAATATAATCCTTGAAAATGGCTAAATGTATAGCCGAAAGCGCTCGGATAAAAAGAACATTCGGACAGTTTTTATATAATTTATCCTCTGAAAAGAAAAACATCATTAGATCGCACGAGAAATTATATAAAAAGCTAAATAAAAGCACCTTGTCAGTCGTTTTTAATTAAATGTGCATGATATATATATATATATATATATATATATATATATATATATATATATATATATATAAATCTATCTAATATCAAATACTTCCTAAAGCTAATAGATATAAGCATTTTAGTAAAGATGAGCTATTGAAAGAAATGTTTAATAAAATGAATCTAAAAATTACTTATTCATGCATGAGCAATGTAAAAAAAAATATAAGTTCTCACAATAGCAAAACTATTAAGGAATTTGACAATAGCCAATTACAAAGGGATCTTAATGCAAATCAATTGAAATAAGAAACAACTACCTGTAATTGCAGAGCAGGATCTGATTGTCCAGTAGGAGGAATATGCATAGCATAAAACGTGATATACGAAGCTACAATTTTCCCCAACGAAAATGTAAAACAAAAAAAGATATATATATATATATATATAGGAATATCAGCGGGAAATTGGAAACAGCCAGTCCTTCACAAATGAATCTAAAAGACACCAAACAGCACTACCGAAACACTATTGGGATTTGTTGGAGAACGGCTTCACCCCACAAGTGAAATGGAGAATCATATCTAGAGCTCGAACTCCAATAAATTTCAGAGACCGATGTGACCTATCTATAAAAGGGAAGTTCCTAATGATAAAGCATAAAGATCCTGATAAATTACTCAACCAACATAACGAGATGATTTTTAAATGCAGACATAGAAATCATTTCAATTTAACTCACTACATTTAAAAAACAAAACAAAAAATATATACGATGGTAAATATTGGCTTATTGAAGATGATTGTATGCACTCATGTGTGCGCATACATAAATGTATGTATCAAATATGTATATGGACTTGGATATGGATATGTGAATTTAGCTGTATAGGTATATACATGTGTATATGTGCATATGTACATATATATATATATATATATATATATATATATATATATTGTGGGCGCATGCGTAAATATGTATATGTGTATTCGTAATTCTAGGTAGGTATATGTGTATATGTACCGATTCATGTATATGTGATAAAGTAAAAAGAAAGAAACAAAGAATGAATAATGCTAAGAAGGAATGAAATCGATAGTAAACCCCGAAAATATTAAAGGAAGTTTGAAAAAGACAGAAGAAAATTGAGGAAATAAAAAGGAAGGAAAGAAAGAAAGAAAGGGTGAATGACAAGAAATAAGGAAATTTAGGAAGATTAAAGAAAGAAGCGGTACAAGGGCCGACCATTTTCGTGTATCTTTAGCAATAGAGCGTACATATGACTTTGATTTGAGTTTTGCCAAGTTGCTGCTTTATTCTTTCGCTTTTGATAACCGTATCCGCCATATATCTGCGGATTACTTTTGAGAGGAAGACGCATATTGTGAAGATCCCTGGTATTTAAATGACGAGCCTTAATATCGAAAACGTTGATGTAGTTATTGTTTTGCGTCATATAACTGACATATGAAATTTAAAGGACGACAACCGAAGATTCCCAGATTTGGAATATATTTTCTCTTGCGAAACAAAGCAAAATAAAATAAAATAGATGGATAGATTGCTGTAAATTTGCAAGTTATAATTTTCAGGTAATCAATTTTAAATAATAATAAAATAATAATAATAATAATAATGCATCCTCACTTGCTACCGCATGCATTATCCCAAAGCTGATATTGATCGCCTGTATGTGCCCAGATCCGAAGGAGGCAGAGGACTAGTTCAACTAGAACTATCCTACAAAAGTACAACAATTGGCCTCCAAAGATACTTGGGAAATACAGAAGACTGGATGATGGTATGTGTCAAGGAACATGAAAGTAGTAAGTGTCTTTACTCTGTAGTAAAGGAAACCGACAAATTCAAAATGGAGTTTCAAATGGGCACAGAAATGCAAATACATCACTGTACACCGGCTAAAGCTGCAGAATACTTAAAAAAGAATGCAAAGACAAATGCGACCGACCAGATAAAGAAACAATGGCAAGATAAACCGCTCCACAGCCAATACTTTGCCCGTACCAAACAAGCTGACGTAGACAAAAAATCGCACCCATCACTGGCTACGTAGTGCAGGGGTGAAAGCTGAACCTGAAGGTTTTATCATTGCTGCACAGAACCAATGCTTGTTAAATAGGAATTATCAAGCACATATACTAAATTACTGTGTTAGCCCAAAATGCAGATTCTGTGATAAATATCCAGAAATCATTGATCTTCTTGTATCAAGTTGCACGATATTGGCACACACTGAATATAAAACCCGGCATGACAGAGTGGGCCAAGATCTGCATTGGAAAATTTGCAACTCCTACAGGAAGGAAACTTAAAGAAACTGGTACGAACACCACCCTGACCCGGTTACGGAGATAGGACCTGTTACGATTCTATGGGACTACACATTGACAGAACAATCAAAGCAAACCGCCTAGACATTGTTATTAAAGACCACAAACAAAATAAGTGCCTCCTTATTGATATGGCAGTCCCTGCAGACTGCAATGTATCTTTGAAGATATTCGAAAAACTGTCAAAATACAAGGACCTTGAAATACAAATTTCAAAAATGTGGCACATGGGAACATCAACAATCCCTGTTGTAGTTGGAGCGCTTGGACTGGTTGGAAAAGATTCCAGTAGGCTGATTGAAGGGATCCCTAGAAGTCCATGCCTCAAAGAGATACAAAAAATTGTTCTTACAAGTACAAGCACTTTACGAAGGGCTTTATCTATGTAATTATTTTTTAATTTATTTTATTTTATTTTTTGTTTGCAGTGGAAAGTGTCATGATGCCATTTCTCACCTTAAGTCCCTGGGCGGGACCCGGAAAGAAATGTGTAAACGCCAGATATCAAAGGAAATAAAAAAAATAATAATAAAATGATTGCCATAAATCTTTCAATATTTTTCAAGACTTAGAAAAATCGTGATTCAAGAAAAGATAAAGAAAAGAAAAGACACAATGTTTGACAATGTTAAAAACATAATTCGATATTATGTCTGTCTTCAAGTTATATTTAAAAATTTCATACAAGTTTTAGTATATAAAGAAATCTACCAAAAATTGTCTTTGTACAAACGTCGATTGTGTTGAGAAAACGGACGTGCTATTAATCAACGCGTCGAAACGAATGACTGGCATGCACAATGAAACGTGAGTAATATGATAGAGAACTCGCTCATCTTGGGAATTTCTATTAGTTGATAAGTTACTAAGAGGAGTTAATCAAACAGCTTAGTATGAAGTCTATAGAACTCACCAGTTCTTGTGTTCATTCAACCGGAGAGGCAAGTTATTAGTTTGCAAACGTAACTATCCTCATACGTTTTAAGGGTGGAAAGTTCGATGGATTCGTGATAGTTCTTTTTAGAATGTGCGCCTTAAGATGTTCGTGGAAATATAGTCGTTTGTAATAAAATGTTACGCAAGCTTCGTTGGCGTCACATTATTTTGTCTGACATCATACCTGTGGCCAGTGAAACTTTCATTTAATTTTTCTGTTGTGCAACCCACACAAATCAAGTCACCTTTAGTATATTGGGCAATGTATATTAAATGGAAATCTGCACAATTGCCACCTTCTGAAGAAATCGTCATTTTTCTCTTTGATTTTGATCCATGTTGTACAACGAACATCGTTTTGCCCTTGTATCAGTGTTTTCTGGAATATAGAAATCTAAAACTGCGATGGAGTTTTGAGTCTAAAAACTTGAAAATATTAAAACTTGCCTGATGGTTTTATTTTGTTTAAACTAGACGATAGGTGGGTTTGGAAAATCACTTTAAAACAGGGATAGTTTTAAGAAATGTGTTCATAGCTGTCTTGTAGTATTTTCGAAATTCGAACAATATCGGTGTCTGTTAATGATAAAATATTTACCATTAAACCAAATTTTGATTTTTATAATTAATACCGGAAATTAATGTTGGCTTTAATGGGTTAAATCAATATGAATATGATAGATAGAAATAATATAGAAAATCTCGGAAAAAATATATTTTACAACTCTTACTCCAGTCCCTGGCACTAGTATAAAATTTCGCGATATTCATATCTGTAGAGCTTAATATTTATATTAATTACAAGGACAAGTCTTTAGAGAATTAAAATCAACAATTTTATTTTGTCAAAGAGAGCCCTCAGTCACAGAAAATTGTTTTTGTGGATAACATTTATTATGGACAATATTGTCTTAAAAAAATATGTTCAATGAATTTTTACAAGAACTGTTTTCATTTTTAAAAACAATTTTTAAATCTTTTGAACTTCTCTATTATCTGTAGCGATTAGGTTATATCGTTATTAAATAAAATTATGTTTATTAATCATAAATTGATAAGCTTACTAAAATTCAGCGATCCTCAGTATTTTAAAAAGAATGTTGAATTTTTTGTGAGAATAAACGTTCCGATTTTTTAAAATACGTACGCCCATACACGACATTACCAGAAAATAATAGCAGTAGCTATAATAAATTTAAAATTTATTGACATTTTCTAACAATTTCTCAACAAGCGTTTTCGCAGGTAAAACTTTAAAGTTTAAATAGCTAAAATTCAATAAAACATTAAGTAATAAATATGCGTTCACTTTGTATTCAAGTAATTTTTACAGTTATGTACCCTTTACTTACTAATCATCAAGCTATAGATAAATCTATCAACACCTCATAAAAACACCAACCATTGTGTTAAAATATGCTATTCTGCGATGTTTTAAAATAAATGTAAGTAATAATTATTTGAATTGAGGTTTCTTAAACTTTAAATCAGATAATAACACAGAAATAGTCTCAGAAAACTATATTTTATTTTTGAAAGATCTTTTAACAAAGACAATTATGTGGTATAGATAGATTTCGCAATATGACACTTTATCGATTAAAATAATTACAATTAATTAAAATTGAGTTTAAAATACAGCAAAGTATTTTATTTTATTGGGCATATTAAATTTAGTCTATTAGCTTGGAATTTAAACTAAACTAATATCTTCAAGAAAGAGATTCAATTTTTAAAATGCATTTGAAACATTAGGTATGGCTTTCTTTTGGAGATATCTATATCTGGACATGTGGAAAGAGATACGAATAAATGAAGGTTACTTGAGTGAAAGAGTTATAAGCACATTATAACAGATACATTTGTATATAAAAGATTTTCCGACCGATCGATAAGAAAGCTTTGTAAAGGATGAAAACTTTAAACGCGTTTTTATTTCATGTTCTTCATATATTAAGGCAATAGAAAAACCGCTAACTTTTCGCCCACAACTAAAATTTCGCAGGCTATCGCGCCCCACTTGGGAACAGTTTTCAGTGTAACAATCCAAGTCTTTCGTTATGTTCATTTTACAGCGATATTCCGTGACAGTCGGCCATAATTCACCACTGCATATCTGTCATGAACCGTCACATATTGCCTATTCTCCTTTCGACAATTACCGCATCGTAATACAGAGTCAATGACTGATGTTTAGTAGCGTTGCAATAAAGAGGCGCGAATGGACGTGCTGGAGGCTTCTCTCGTAAAATGACTCCAGCCTTAGGACAATGTCTGCTATTGCTAGTGACTCGTGGCTTTAGCATGAGTGCAATCATGATAGAGGAGGTTAAACGGCCCGTGAGTTTCCGCTAACGCATCAGCAATAATTGTAAGGATTCACGTTTGGGAAATGTTAAATATTTAACCCACCATTCACAGTTGATTCGTTGATTCATATAAGTGTTCTTTCTTTCCTTCTTTCTTTCCTTCTTTCTTTCCTTCTTTCTTTCTTTCCTTCTTTCTTTCTTTCTTTCCTTCTTTCTTTCTTTCCTTCTTTCTTTCTTTCCTTCTTTCTTTCTTTCTTTCTTTCTCATACTCACTGCCTCTTTACGCCTATTGATACACACACAGACATTATATATATATATATATATATATATATATATATATGAATGTGTGTGTATGTTTATTCGCGTCTATCTATCAATCTATATCTATCTATCTATCTATCTTAATATATATGTATATATATATATATATATATATATATATATAAATACATGGACAATATACATACATATATATATATATATATATATATATATATATATATATATGTATGTAGGTATATTGTCCATGTTTATTCGCTTCTATCTATTTATGTTTATTACTTATCCATCTATGAAAACGGATCTAAATACTCCACCATGCAACTATCTATTAATATCTGTATATATATATATATATATATATATATATATATATCATTCTCCATCGTTGGAACTACTTGGGCTATTCTATATCTATCTATCTATCTATCTATCTATATATATATATATATATATATATATATATATATATATATATATATATATATATATATATATATCCGTTTATTATCCATCTACCTATCTATGACAAAAGACCCCAGTCCTCTACTATGCAGCCATCATTTATCTATTAATATACTTTATATAAATTCACATATCTCCCTGTCTGTTGAAAACACTCAAGCTTTCTATCTATCTCTCTCTCTCTCTCTCTCTCTCTCTCTCTCTCTCTCTATATATATATATATATATATATATATATATATATATATATATATATATATATATATATATATATATATACTAAACTTATTGTATCTGCTTTATCTCACTCTACCTATATGATCTGTTTTCATAAGTTTACATATCTATCCATCTGTCTATCTATCTATTAATTTACACACAGATTACGAAAAATCACCCTTCTCTTCTCAATATTGCCTATTTATCTAATATCATCAATGGTGCATTATCCTCAAAGACTTTTTAATTGTTCTAATATTCCCAAATTATATCACATGAAGATAATATTTTGAGAGCATGTTAAAATTCTTCAAGTATGAATTTCGCCATCGATGTGGTGAAGAATAGCATGAGAAAAGGAAATGTTGACTTCCCAACAATAATGTTTACAAATTTTAATGCGCATTAACGAATATTCCAATATAAAAGAAAAGAAACGGATACATTGTTTACCCGTGTTTATTTTGTATAATACATGAAAATTAAGGACACATATAGTTTCTGCCTATTTTAGATTAATTAAGTCCTCTCAATAGGAACATATTGGTTCCTAAATTTTCTAGTCTTAAACGTGACGTACAGTGCGTATCGCAGTGAATATTTGAAACTCTTCTCTTTTAGTTTAACTGTAAAACTTCTTTTGAGAATTTCAGATACATTTTATTTCACATTAAATACTAAATTTATTCGTGACGCTCCCTGGACATTAACCTTCCAATTGAGAACTGTCCAACTTAGATGTCTTCTTGGGTCAAATCCGGCATGCATGCTTTCATTTCTTTTCAGATATACCAAGTGAAACCTCACTCCTCTCTATGTTTCAGACCAGTATGCTCGGCCGCTAGAGCCCACCAGAACCACTATTTTCGGTCGTACCAGCGAGAAAGCTCCCGTCATAACAGACGCCTCTTCGTTGCTTCTCGTAATAAATGTAGACGTATCTTCTACTCCAATCGTATCTTCTCGCACATCTCGGCTGTGGAACTCCCTTCCCTATTCCTGTTTCCCTGACAAATACAATCTCCAACTATTTAAGTGTAACGTCAATCGACATCTCCAGTTGCCTTGATCTATCCACTTCCCTTCTCCACGTCCTTTCACCTTTCATTCCTATCTGCTCTCGCTCCAAATCTTCTGTAACCCCATTGCCTTGATCGATCCACTGCCTTTCTCCACATCTTCTCCTTTACCACTCCTATCTGCTCTTCCTCCAAACCTTCTGTAACCCCTTGCGTGCTAGTGGCCCCCAGCCTTGCTTGGGGTGATAACCTTAAAAAAAAAAGAAAAAAAAAGACGAGTCCTCGAAGGAGCTAAGGCCATGTTTACCGAGAGAATGGGGCATTGCATTGCATCTATGGCCCTCGTGATTACCGGCGGTTCTGTAATAGTGTATTAAATAATTGTAAGGTCTTTATTCCTTCCTTATTCAATCTGAAGTGTTAATAAACCCTTCTGATAAAGTTGAATGTTTTGAACATAAATTCTGCTCAAACTTTACTGTTGACTAAGTTGAACTATCTCTGCCTAACTTCCCACTTAAATCTGAGTCTCTTTTCAGGGATATACATACAACTCCTTCTATAGTTTCTCCTATCATCTGTAACCTAGATCTCCACAAAGCATATAAAACAGATGGTATCCCTATAATAGTCGTTAAGAACTGCGCTCAGAACTGACTCCTGTTCTCTCAAAACTGCATAATAAATGTCTAGCTACCTTCTGCTTTCCTGCCTGCTGAATGACATCATATGTTGTTTCAGTTTCCAAGAACTCTGATGAACCGTCCGACCCTTCCAACTATCTTCCTACCTCTAGCCGTCTACCTCTTTTTGATTCGTTGAGGCCCTAATCAATGCCTAATTTATTCATCATCTCTCATCGCAGGGACTTTTTTTTTCACACAATTAATATATATGGCTTTTGTTTGTCTAGGTCAACTGCTGATGTACTGCCGAGAAATGCGCTAGATGAAAACGGCTAAGCCGGTGCTGATCTAACGGCTTGTCTTCGGGCACTTTCTAACCGCCGTAATGCTGCCTCTTTGTGATTTTTATATAAATACTTTTACTGTAATTGTTCGGATGACATCTTCGTCGTGGTACCTAGATTTTTTTAATTTACTCAGTACTAGACTGGCGTCGAGATCTCGTCAATTTACAGTTGAGATGGCTAGACATCGCCATTAGTTCTATGCTAACAGTTTCTTTTCTGTTACGTCTCTGTTGTGGAGCTCCCTGCTCCATTCTTTCCAGCCAAATTTAATCTCCAAACGTCACATGCAATGCCAATCGCTATCTACTGTCCTCCTGATTACTATTTTCTCTGACCGCTCATTAATAATGATTATGTTACTAATTTAGTCCCCATCCGATAATCTTTTCTGTCTTAGAGGTTTTACTGCCTTGCGGTGAATCAGAAAAAATGCAAACAAAAATTCGTACTATTTTCTCTCCTCTCTCGAGGTAAATTCAGCGGGACCTATATGGCTATATGTCATATATATTGCAAAATACTGTAAATATATTATTATATATCATTATATTGCAAAATATTGTAGATATATAATTTATTATCGCCCTGTGCTAAAATTCACGTTGATCAAATAATCACAATGCTGATTTAATAGAAAATACAAGAAATCCAATTAATAATTAACAATGATGAATATAAAATTCGATACTGTAAAACCTGTAGAAAATGACATATAATCAGAATGATATATGTCATATATAAATGACATGTATCAAATATAAATGGCATATATGAAAATGACATAAACCAGAAAGTTACATCTTGAAAACAGAATTCCCAAATCATTCAAATGTCATACAATATATACAGGTTAAGGTAGAAGTACCTCCCATATTATAATTTTGTAATCTATTTTTTTCGAGTTAATTTAAGTTAATTTCTGTTTATTTTTAGATAATTAAAATGGAATGTCATGTTTAGAAAAATGAGCCTTTTCGACACCTCCTCCATTTTGATTTTAATCAAAGTTCTGAGTCTGCAAATGCTGCTCGCGACATTTGTGCTGTGTATGGAGAGGATGGCATGGCTGAAACAACCGCTCGTCATTGGCATGCCAAGTTCAAAAAAGGAAATCTTTACCTCAAAGACGCACCTCTTTCTGGCCATTCAGTTGAGTTCGACGAAAAGCGATTAAACCAACTTTTGCACGAAAATTCTCGTCAAACGACAAGGGAACTGGCAGATAAAATGGCTGGTAAGTGCTGCAACACCCATCATAGTCTCCCGATTTGGCACCAACGGATTTCTATCTCTTTCCATCCTTTTCAAATGCTATGCGTGGAGTTTCGTTTAATACTGATGCCTAATTGAGAACTTGGTTGGATGAATTTTTCGAGTATTGAAAATCTTGTTGAACTTTGGGAAGAAGTTGTAAACAAGGGAGAATACATTATTGATTAATTAGTTGTTATTTTTTTAAAACCTTTTTAAAAAAAAATCAATTAAAAATAACGGCGGAAACTTAGTTGCCAACCCGATAGATGATTTCTAAAATTTTCCATCACCCGGAAGATCGAGCGCTTCGAGGTCTTAAAGGTCGTTTTGGCTTAAACACTGAACCTGAGGCCCTGAAAAACTAAACCCATAGCAATATCGATTTTCTATTCGGAAAAGCATCATTCCGACGTAACATGAAAGGAACACGAATGTGTTGCAATTACAGATTTAACAATCTTAAAAAAATAAAATAAAACGTTTCACTCAGTGAATGCAAGGTGTGCACCGATCCAAGCCATGATAGCAAATGATGGCGTCTTAAAAAGACATTAGTTGGATGAAACCACCACTACCTCAAGCCTAAGTTCACTAGTAGCACACGGTTGATAGCTTAAATTGTGGTATGTATTAACAAAACTAATTGCAGGTGTACACAATTGAAAGTAAAAGGTAAGATATTAAAACCTTACCTCTTATGAGAGTGCTTCTGTGTGTGTGTACGATACATTTGTGTGTAAGTGTGTTCAGTCGTCTGTCAAGAGAAGCAAATTGTAGAAAAGGAAGAGAGAAAGAAAGCGGATATATTTGCCTTTATATAGACTAGTGCTGCCTGAAAGCTTTACGCCTGAAAGAAAGAGAGCGATAGGAGTGAGAGATAGAGGAGCGAGATAAAGAGAGGCGGAGAGTGAGAGAGGAGTAGAGAGGGGAGTAAGAGGAGACGAGAGAGGAGAAAAAGAGGAGGGGAGAGAGGACCGAGGTAGAATGAGATAGGGGGAGAGAGTAGAGAGTGATGGGTAGAGAGAGAGGAGCCGGATGAGGGGGAGAAAGAGAGGAAGAGAGAGGGGGAGATATAGGAATGTGTGAGAGAGAGGTGGAGAGAGGGGGAGTGAGAGAGGGGGAATGAGAGGAGACGATAGATGGGGAGACAGAGAGGAGGAGAGAGAGTGAGAGTGGAGAGTGAGAGAATGGGAAACATAGAGAGGAGAGAGATAGAGGGGGGAGAGACAGAGGGAGAGGTAAACACCAGAAGTTGAAGAATTAGGGACTACGAAATTTTACTTTTACGTCGACACAATATTAAGATAGCAAGGTCGAAAGAAAAAACTCGTCGCAACTCATTGTTCAGTCTAAGGGTGGTAGGCCCCGACTTTGGATTTCAATTTAAATAACCCAAAACCTCACCCTATATAAGAGAATATTCAGCAAGTTACAACTTGTACATTCGAATTCGAAATCCCCTATGATTCCACGAAGTCACTCTAATGATCTTACACCTCTGATTTTAAAAAGAGGCATTTAAAAAGAAAATTACACGCAACATATCACAGACCGATTTGTATCAGTGAGAGCAAAAACGTCTAAATGTAATTGCCATGGATTTCCCTGATTTCTTAATTAAAAGAGTAATTCGCTTGAAGTGTGCTTTTCATCTGGTATTTTGTTAAAGTTATTGAAAGGTTGAATGTGACTGTGCTAAATAATTGGTCAGCGGCGTAATTTGAAAGCATGATCGAGACGTTATATTCTGTAAATACGCCCTTGGATGTTAATGACCTCTGCAAATTAGAGACAGCGTCTTTACTGTTTTTTATTGCTTTCTAAAGTCATTCCTCTGTTGCTGATTCTGCTAATATTATATCCAAACGAAAAATCATAAAGAAATTTTAAACACTGATTAATCAAATCAAAATATTGTATTGGCTATATTTAACTGGGCCCACGGACCAAGAATAAATATTTGACGAAATGGAATAAGTGTAACTGACTAAAACTCTGATGCAATCACATTCAATATTTTGAGAAGTACTCAACCGACGACTTTGAAACATCAGCTCACTATAATTGAATTAGTGTTAGTACTGTATGTACTATTGAATT
>OZ038508.1:45795128-45822628 GCA_964036315.1 Acanthosepion esculentum | reverse complement strand
TATATATATATATCATATATATATATATATATCATATATATATATATATATACCATATATATATATATATATATATATATATATATATATATATATATAGAGAGAGAGAGAGAGAGAGAGAGAGAGAGAGATGTATTATTGATAATCATTACCGCCATTTTAATGCGTTTGAAAAAGTGTCGTATCATCTTACTATAAGCGGCGCTTGAAAATGTAATTTCGTTTCACACGTGATTTCAACACAGATTTCCCCTGAAATATATGTATAGTCTGCAATGTGATATTTAAATACATGTTTCTGTATGATTCGTGCGTCGATTCGGAATTTTGAAAGATTTTAATATTAGAAGTGTACATCAAGAAAATGTGAGTCATTTAATTTATCCGATTTTTATTTTTCCAGGAAAGAAAAAAAAAAAACGCTATACAGTCAATATGAAAGATATGTGGTCTTTATAGAGAGGGTGTTAAAAATACATATGAAACTGTCGTGTTAGTTTGAGAAATGGAAATTTAGATCTGAAAGTCGAATAACGTTCAAAAAGTTATGTACACTTTGATGATGACCAGATCGAAACATCGATTAAAAGTAAACCATGTCACCTGACACATGACATCACAGAGACATTTTGCATAATTCACATGAGAGCTGTAAGGCCTTTGGAAAAAAAAAACATCGATAGGGAAATCTCTGCGAAATTTGTGTACCCTCATGATTTTCTGAATAAAATAGAATTTAATTGACCGTATCTCCATTTGAACTTTGCTAAAACAAAAAACAACTCATCTATTTTCAAAGAAGGCTCACAAGTAATAAAAAATTAATTGTAACAAACTTTAGGAGTAAAAAAAAAAGGCGATCTGCATCCGAAATCTTTTTATACAGTAATGATCATGCAAAACAAGGTTCACCCTGGCTTATGACGATTATATACTTCAGACAGGAAGACCGCTTATAGGGAGAGTTTCAGGGGCTTGAAACCACCTATTAATTGGTATTGCTCTGTGTTGAAAATATTAGGGCCACGGGTTCAGCCCTTAAATGAAAGCCATCCGGAAGACATTTGAAGAGCTCGAACTTCCTTGTGATGGAAAACATTAGAAATTGTCCACAACAGTGTATGGCGCGATAAAGACCAGCATTTGGAGGATAGTGTTTCTTCTAAACCCAAATGAAGAAGAGTAGCGCTTTGTGTAAATAACTGTGAAATAGTTATTTTTTAATAGCTTTTGACTTGATCTTTTTCGTCAATGTTTAAAATATGGGAGTTATTTCTGCTGGATTTTTTATAATAAAAAAAAAAACAATAAGTCCTGCGCAGCCAACGAATAACTCCACTACACGTTCAAATTCCCAACAACAAACATTATGGCGGAAGATGTAAAGAAATCCAACATGTTTATTTTCAATTCAGTTTTAAACCCTAATATAACTTAGTTGTGAAAATAACTAATGATGGTTGAAATCATCTGAATATATAAGTGTAATGGCAAAAGATCGCAAGTGTAGGCTTTCAGAAAGCGTTATTCATCTGAGTATACACGTTTCGTATATAGTGTTCTTTTATAGTCCGAGTAAACAGAAATAGATCTCTCGAAAAGGAGAGTAACGTAACAAGAAGAGACCACTAGCAATAGGTAAGTAAATGTTTATTTCCACAATAACTTTCGCGTAGAAAATAATATAAAATCATGAAAAGTAGATAGGTTGCATTAAATACACCTGCTTATATATTATATATACATAACAGACAGAAGGGTTGGGTAATCCTGTATTTTTTAAAACGCAGAGGAAAGGAACTTGTTGAGAGCTGCAAGGAATAGAGGGAGATTGGGAGTCATGAACGCCTATACCCTGATAGGATATGGCACATAAAAAGAATCACTAACTGTAAGAGAGAGAGAGAGAGAGTTTCAGGAGCTTGAAACCACGATATTGCTCTAGGTTGAAAATATTAGGGCCACGGGTTCAGCGCTTAAATGAAAGCCATCCGGAAGACATTTGAAGGGTTCGAACTTCCGTGTGATGGAAAACATTAGAAATCATCCACAACAGTGTATGTCGCGATAAAGGCCATTATGGCGGAAGATGTAAAGAAATCCAACATGTTTATATTCAATTCAGTTTAAAACACTAATATAACTTAGTTGTGAAAATAATTAATGATGGTTGAAAACATCTGAATATATAAGTGAAATGGCAAAAGTTCGCACATGTATAATTGTTTGCGAGAGTGATTCTTGCCATTTGTATCATTAACTTCACTATCTGCTTTTTATATGAATGATTCATGTAATGTAAATTGAACTGCACCACAAACTTGATATATATATATATACACACAAATATTGAGAGAGAGAGAGAGATAAAGAGAGAGTGAGTGTGTGTGTGTTTTGTGCTATTTTCAAGTTACGTAGGAATGATGCTGTTTCGGATAGAAAATCTATATTGCTCTGGGCTGAAAATTTCAAAGCCACAGGTTCAGCACTGAAGAGAAATCCACATGTAAGTCGACGAAGCGCTCGATCTTCCGGGTGGTGGAAAACTTTAGAAATATTCTACAACAGTTCATGGCGAATAGAGACAACTATTTGGTGGATGTCATCTTTAAAACAAATCGAATAAAATCTGTATTATTTTAGACACCAGTGGATATCTTTATTAATTAAACTTTGTCAACGCACACACACATATACATACATACATACATACAAACGCTCTCACAGACACGATATTAAAAATGCGAGACACATGGGATAAACAAAGAAAAACAATATTAAAAATGCGAGACACATGGGATAAACAAAGAAAAACAAACAACACAGAACTAAAAGTAACGGAACTTTCTCTTTATTTTCATTTTCAACAGTTATGATGAAAATTAAAAATTAAAGCGAAACAGGTTCAATTTATAACCACTTCTTATGTGTTACATATTCTATCATATATATTACTATCATATATATTTCTTGGACCTGGGCACTTCGAGGTAGTGTAATGGCTAGTAAGCTTGTCTTGCTTGAACAATTACGACTGAGTAGTGAGTTCAATCCTCACTGGGTGCCTCTTACTTTCGACCTTGTGCCACATCCAAGCTACGCTTTTTAAATCACTATATTATATTATATTACTATATTATATTACTATATTACTATATTATATTATTATATTAGTACAAAAACGCACAATTTAAAATTTTAAAAAAATTCAACCTCAGCGTTGCGACCGCACGCTCCAAAATTTCTCACAGTTAACAATAACACATTTCTGAAAAAAACTATTTAGGAGTACATCTTAACTTTCGTTGTCCTGTAAAAAAGACATATCTATTTCCATGCCTGAGGATGATCGTATGCACAATCGAAAGCTTGTAGTAAGAAAATACCTTATATAACTGGAATTTATAAACATGGATCATAACATTCATCAACGGGTTCGAGGTTAATGTATTTTATTAAAAATTGTTTGCGAGAGTGATTCTTGACATTTATATCATTAACTTCACTATCTGCTTTTTGTATGAATGATTCCTGTAATGTAAATTGAACTTCCCCACAAACCTGATATATATATATAAATATTTATATATATATATATGAGTGTGTGTTTGTGTGTGTCTGTGTAGGGGTGGGGGCTACGTGTGTAGGTAATACCTATACATTTAGAAGTATCTTGATGCTTACAGTAATCTCCGTTTCCCTGTCAAATTGTGCGTACGTGATCGCCTTGAATCTACCAGACCCATATTAAGATCCATGTGTCTGAATTATTTTTCCGTTTGTATATGTTAGTTTCTTCTCGAATGGAACCCAAATAATAAAAGAAAAAAAAAGAGAGTTTTATGGAAAGATTAAAATTAGAAATCGGCTTTAGATATATGTACACACGGCCAAGATACTGATGTAAAAACGACTTACACTGCCGAGAGAGCATTTGAAATAGGGACGATTTTGAATAACAGTTAAAGCATCGTTTAATAAAAAAATAAATTTCATAACTTGACGACAAAAATGTTCGCGGGGAGAATTTTTCGAAAAAGAATATAAAGTATAAAAATATTGTGTATATGTTAATCACTTTGTACAAGGCCCGTGAGCCGCTTGAACTAGAGGCTCACATAGCTAAAGGAAAATGCTATGTGCATATATGAGGGAGCCGCTACATTTGAACTGGTTAAGATTGTAATGATCGGTGAAGCATCGTCTTGAGTGATACGTGGGAGAAACTGCTCGAGTATACATACATAGGTATATATGTATACATACATACATATATATATATATATATATATATATATATATATATATATATATATATATATATATATATTGATGCATGTTTCATTAAATAATATAGACAAGTTTTGTCTATTTATTTTATATAAATTCTTTTCATATCGTCTGATAGGCGTAATAAACATTATCATTAAACGAAGAAAGAAAATCACAATATAGATACATATTTTTAAATCCTATCTAAGCTTTCTGCTTGCATAAGCTATTATCAAAGATGACAATAACATTACAATATATTAACCAATACACGGACAAAAAAATAATGATAGTTTTTTAGGTATACATGGAAGATTTTCAAGCAACGACAAACTCGTGCATACAAGACACTGGAAGCGAAAATCGCACCGCAGCTGATGACGTCACATATGACTACGTTTGTGTGAAAACGAGAAGTATTAAGTATGGGAAGCCGTTGGTATAAAACCAATGGCATCTGTTATAAATTATCGGCATTTAGGAAGATTTGTGGAGATTTCATAGTTTATTTTATTCAAGTTAAACAAAATAAAACTATGAAATGCTGCCTAAATACGCTCAATATATATATATATATATATATATATATATATATATATATATATATATATATATATATATATATATACATATATATATACATACATACATACATACATACATATATATATATACATACATATATATATACATTCATATATATATATACATACATATATATACATACATATATATATATACATACATATATATATATATGAATACATATGTATATACATATATATACATACATACATATATATACATAGATATATATATATATATATATACATACATATAAATATATACATACATACATACAAATCTATACATACATACAAATACATACAAATATATATATATATATATATATATATATATATATATATATATATATATATATATATATATATTTAAAGAAAGACATTGGAATGACCAACACAAAAACAGAGAATGTCTCATATAGAGAAGATGTAACATTGAAAAACATAAAGGAAAAAAATTAATTATTTTTAATAATTATTTTTAATAATATGTGGAAATCTCCACTCTTTACCTGAAGACGGTCGTAAGACCAGAAACACGTGTTGTAAAACTATGAAAAATAAAGAATAATATTTTTTTAAAAAACCCACATTACAACCAAAAAAGTTTGCGGTACCTCTCTTCTTTTTAATATACACACTTTTCTCTCGTTGGAACCATTATAACCTCTTCATTTCATTTTATAAATATATATATATATATAAATGATAAAACAAAATTACTTTCCGAACATCCTAATACTTGCTGACATTGCTGTACTTCGTCTCGAGAGTGAGATTGCCAAGCTGAAACATGTTCCTCCACTTAATATGTTCCGGAGCTTGAGTAAAAATCCTTACTAAATAATTTCATACAGAAGCCAAGGCGCCTGCGTGTTAAGATATTCAAGCTGGATTATTTTTCAGCTGCAGTGTAATCTATCCTCCCAGATCGCCATGTGGTTGAAAGTATCTGTCAGGCAAAGCTTAGTTCAATAAATATAAACATAAAATCCAGCACGGAATGTTTTGCAAGTATCACGTCTTACAAGGCTTTAATTGTTATCAACATTTATATAACAATAAATAATCCAAGACCCCCAACGCGTAAATAGACATTTCATAGACGTCATGATGTCTTATTTCAGGAGGCGTTATGCAACGGAACGGACAACGGCACGTAATATCCAAAGCGTATATGTTGGTTTAGAATAAAAGCATATAGTGCAAGAAACCATATGCCGGTCGTATATCCTATCGCAAATCAACTGAGACTTTTCATATTCATTTAGCATTGATCTCTCCCTCTCTCGCACTACACACACACACACACACACACACACACACACACACACACACACACACACACACACATATATATATATATATATATATATATATATATATATATATAAAATATGTGGCAGTTCAATTTATATTACATGAATCATTCATACAAAAAGTAGTTTACTAAAGTTAATGATATAAAGATGTTTTTCAGTTTTATATCATTAACTTTACTCAAATTTTGTAGTAATGATTCATGTAATATATATATATATATATATATATATATATATATATATATATATATATATATATATATATATATATACATACATAGACACACATATATATGTATACATACATACATACACACACATATATATATATATATATATTATCTATCTATCTATCTATATATATATATATATATATCTCTATATATATATGAAGAAATATAGTCTTAAAGTGTGCTATATTTATGGGATAAAGTGCTCGATATCAGAGATAGAGCGTGTGTAAATATGAAAGTGAACATGGAAGTAGAGCATTTAGAGGCGACAGTCTGTTTCATGCTAGTGCAATCGTCAGGCAACCGATAGATATCTATAGATATATAGATAGCCATCTTATTTACTAGTATTAACTACAAACCTGTTTATACACAATTTCTGAGAACAAGTTTTCATATAATTCTATCCAGATATTTTTCCTACATACCTGTGTATATAATAGCGTAATGTCAGTGACTGGCCAATACTACCAGTTCCATGTGCTTGCACAAAATCATCAGGCAGCCAGGGTACTTTTGGGAAGACTCTTTCAGAGCTGCTCATTCTTTACCGGGGTTTTCGCTGAATATTTCCCGATTGTTTCGTTGTGTTTTAAATACTGAAAATCGTTTTAGATTGGAAAATCTTGTGAATGTTATTATTAAAATAAAAAATAGGTATTGGGAATTATCCTTTCCTGTTTCATTGGTTTGTTCATGCAAGTTCTTCTGTTAATGTTCTCTGTTATGAAGTTGGTGTTTGTGTCGATGATTACTTGTAGATGTTTATGTATTTTAGGGATAATTTGAATGCACCTGGTTTTGGATTTTCAGCGACTAAACCCTTAACATTTGTCTGTATACTTTGCTTTAAATGGCTAATTAGCGTGTGCACTTCTAATATATATATATATATATATATATATATATATATATATATATATATATATATTTATATGTACATTCAATATATATATATATTATGTCTATTTATATATATATATATACATACGTATACATATATATACATATATATATATATATATATATATATATATATATATATATATGTGTGTGTGTGTGTGTGTGCATGTGTGTGTATTATGTCTGTTTTTATATACATACGTTAGTGCAGATGACTTGCATGTCTGCGTACCCGTGTGTATGTGTGTGTACGAATGTTTGTATATAAATATTTTAAAAAAATCTCTAATCTCTTCATGTGTCCTATATCTTTGAAAGGGAAACGCTATCTAAAAACGATTCAGTGCTCTCTCTCTCTCTATCTCTCTTTCTCTCTCTCTCTCTCTCTCTCTCTCTCTCTCTCTCAAACAGGAATAATTCATTAAAATAAACATGTTCTGCAACAGTCTCTGTACGCTGGAAAACAGATTCTGACTGGCTTCAAAATTGAGGTCGGTAGTGCGCATGTCATAATAATGTTTTCCTTTTAAAAGGAAAGAGATCTGTGTGATATTACATATGTCCTTAGTAGGAAAACGCAAGCACGTTATCATTCATCGAGAAAAAAGTTTTTATTCCTGTTAAGTAAATTAAATATCAGGATTATTATTATTATTATTGCTTTTATTTCCTTTGATTTCTGGCGTGCACACATTTATTTCCTGGTTCCGCCCAGAAACTTAAGGTTAGAAATGGCATCATGACACTTTCCACTGACAATATATATATATATATATATATATATATATATATATATATATATATATATATATATATATATTACGTAGATAAAGCCATTCGTAAAGTGTGGGCTGTACCTGTGAGAACAATTTTTTGTATTTCTTTGAGGCATGGGCTTCCAGGAATCCCTTCAATTAGTCTACTATAATCTTTTCTTACGAATCCTAGGGCTGCAACTACAACAGGGATTGTTGATGTTCCCATGTACAACATTTTTGAGAATTCGATTTCAAGGTCCTTGTATTTTGACAGCTTTTCGAATATCTTCAAAGATACATTGCAGTCTGCAGGGACTGCCATATCAATAAGGAGGCACTTATTTTGTTTGTTGTCTTTAATAACAATGTCTGGGCGTTTGGCTTTGATTGTTCTGTCAGTGTGTATTGTGTAGTCCAATAGAATTGTAATAATTCCTATCTCCGTAACTGGGTCTGGCTGGTATTCATACCAGTTTCTTTCAGTTTCCTTCCCGTAGAATTTGTAAATTTTCCAGTGCAGATATTGGTCCACTCTGTCATGCCGGGTTTTGTATTCAGTGGGTGCCAATACCGTGCAACATGATACAAGGTGATCGATTGTTTCTGGATGTTTATCACAGAATCTGCATTTTGGGCTAACACAATATTTTAGTATACGTGCTTGATAATTTCTAGTTAACAAGCATTGGTTCTATGCAGCAAGGATAAAACCTTCAGTTTCAGTTTTCAAACTTGCACTACGTAACCACTGATGGGTACGGGTTTTCTCTACGCCAGCTTGTTTGGTACTGGCAGATTATTGGCCAAGAAGCGGTTTATCTTGCCATTGTTTCTGTATTTGGTCGGTTGCATTATTCTTTGCTCTCATTTTTATGTATTTTTCAGCTTCAGCCGTTGTATTGTGCTTTACTTGTATTTCTGAGCCCATTTATTATTATTATTATTATTATTATTATTATTATTATTATTATTATTATTATTATTACTTCTTTTTATTTCTGTTGTATCCACATTTACTTCCAGATCCCAACCGGAGATCGAATGTCAGGAATGGCTTCATGCCATTTTCTACTAATCATTTTTGTAAGAAACACGTTTCATTCACATTTTTCAAAAATAAACGACTCTGTAATGTGGATTATTTTACTTGTATTTCTTTAAGACATGAACTACCAGGAATCCATTCAGTGAGGCTATCGGACAACTTTCCAGTCAATCGAAAGGCTCCAATTACAACTGGAATTGTTGATGTTTTCATGTGCCACATTTTTCATTATTATTTTTTTTTTATTTCCTTAGATATCTGGCGTTTATACATTTCTTTCCGGGTCCCGCCCAGGGACCTAAGGTTAGAAATGGCATCATGACACTTTCCACTGCAAAAAATAAAAAAATAAAATAAAAAAATAATTACATAGAAAAAGCCCTTCGTAAAGTGTGCGCTGTACTTGTCAGAACAATTCTTTGTATCTCTTTGAGGCATAAACTTCCAAGGATCCCTTCAATTTGTCTACTGGAATCTTTTCCAACCAGTCCAAGGGCTCCAACTACAACAGGAATTGTTGATGTTCCCATGTGCCACATTTTTGAGATTTCTATTTCAAGATCCTTGTATTTTGACAGTTTTTCGAATATCTTCAAAGATACATTGCAGTCTGCAGGGACTGCCATATCAATAAGGAGGCACTTATTTTGTTTGTGGTCTTTAATAACAATGTCTGGGCGGTTGGCTTTGATTGTTCTGTCAGTGTGTATTGTGTAGTCCCATAGAATTGTAACAGGTCCTATCTCCGTAACCGGGTCAGGGTGGTGTTCGTACCAGTTTCTTTCAGTTTCCTTCCCATAGGAGATGAAAATTTTCCAATGCAGATCTTGGCCCACTCTGTCATGCCGAGTTTTATATCCAGTGGGTGCCAATATCGTGCAACCTGATACAAAATGATCAATGGTTTCTGGATATTTATCACAGAATCTGCATTTTGGACTAACACAGTAATTTAGTATGTGCTTGATAATTCCTATTTAACAAGCATTGGTCCTGTGCAGCAAAGATAAAACCTTCAGTTTCAGCTTTCAACCCTGCACTACGTAGCCACTGATGGGTGCGATTTTTTACTACTTTAGCTTGTTTGGTACGGGCAGAGTATTGGCCGTGGAGCGGTTTATCTTGTCATTGTTTCTTTATCTGGTCGATCGCATTTGTCTTTGCATTCTTTTATAAGTATTTTGCAGCTTCAGCCGGTGTACAGTGATGTATTTGCATTTCTGTGCCCAAGATACATTGCAGTCTGCAGGGACTGCCATATCAATAAGGAGGCACTTATTTTGTTTGTGGTCTTTAATAACAATGTATGGGCGGTTGGCTTTGATTGTTCTGTCAGTGTGTATTGTGTAGTCCCACAGGATTGTAACAGGTCCTATCTCCGTAACCGGGTCTGGGTGGTGTTCGTACCAGTTTCTTTCAGCTTCCTTCCCGTAGAAGTTTCAAAATTTCCAGTGCAGATATTGGCCCACTCTGTCATGCCGGGTTTTATATTCAGTGGGCGCCAATATCGTGCAACCTACTATTATTATTATTATTGGTATTATTATTATTATTTATTTATTTATTATTAATATTATTTATTATTATTATTATTTATTTATTTATTTATTATTATTATTGTTTATTATTATTTTTATTATTATTATTATTATTTATTCATTTATTATTAATATTATTATTATTATCTATTCAATCCATCGTCTGTTTTTTTATGCCATTTACACGAAAGAATTGAACAGTGATTTTCCAGCAAAATATATCAATAGAGGTGAAAAATATACGCGCAGGATTTAAACAATCGTTCTTGTGTATTCATTTAGGTTTATCATTTCCTGTTTTGGAGCCAAAACACTTAGAATCCTGACAGGAATCTGTGAACCCACGCAGCAATAAATAACATGGCGACCGCACATATCTGTTTATATTGACGAGCATAACTGATTTATATAGCGTTAACAGTTGTCATTGTATTACGATATCTATAAGAGAATTATGCCATGACATTTTCCCGTTATATCTCGAATCGTATAGACTGCTATCGATTCCAGGATAAATTGAATTGCGATAATCAAGCTCTGTTTAAACTATGTAGTTAGCGAATTACCTATCAATCCTCTTCTGTTCATATTCATCTACCTAAGTGTTAATTAATCTCTTTCAATCTCTCTCATTCCCTCTCTCGCTCTCTCTCTCTGTCTCTCTCTGTGTCTCTCTGTCTCTGTCTCTGTCTGTCTGTCTGTCTGTCTCTCTCTCTCTCTCTCTCTCTATATATATATATATATATATATATATACACACATATGTTTTGAACAATAAAAAATATTAAAGTTTTCAGGCACACAGGGTTGTATATTAATATCTTTCGTTTTAGTATTTCAGATAAAATCCTCGACTGGTTTTCGCCCAGGATGGCCATCATCAGTAGAAAAAAATCATGCTTTTTAGTAGCAGAGAACTACAGGAATGAATGACTTCATGACGAAAATGAACTTTATATATAGATTTCATTTGTTTTTTTAATTTTTGTCAGTCCTTGTGTTGGTCAAACAGTCTCTTTTAAATTGTTATTTAAGATAAAGGTTTGAAGGATTCAGGCTGCTCTGAATTCCCTTGGTCTTTTTGACAAATTTATTGGTTCCTGAAAAGGGGATGTGTCTCTGTTAAATGTGTGTGTGTTATTTGGTTCTGAGGAAGTGATTGAGTATGATGTGTGTAAATGTGTATATTAGTATTGGTATATATATATATATATATATATATATATATATATATATATATGTGTGTATCATGAAGTCACAAGTCATCGTGGCCGAGGGTGTGATCGTGCTGGCCTTATTCAAATTGTTGATCACGCTACATAACACGCTCTTTCCCAGAAACTGTAACTAAGTTCTGCTCAGCATAGTTGCAGTATAAACCATACGTGGGCTCTGTGGGAGTTGAATAAACACAAATGCTCCTGTGCAAGCGTCTGCAATAGGGATTTGCTAGCCGCGCTAGTAGTCGGATATCCTCGAAAACGAGTGGCCAGATATTATTATTATTATTACATATATAAATACGCACATTGAAATCAGCAACAAGAGGCGAAATTCTGTTTAATGCTAAACGCAATGGACAGATATGGACGGCCGATTGCGCTTCGTATGGAACAGACTGTTATATTTACAAACTGTTATTGTGCACGTTAACTCATAATTATATCATTTTTTAAAACTACATATAAATATATATGTGTGTGTGTGTATCTGTCCATCTATCAAGTCAAAAGCAGCTATCTCTCTTGTTATCTATCTCTCTCTCTCTCTCTCTCTCTCTCTCTATATATATATATATATATATATATATATATATATATATATATATATATATGTCTTCCTGTGTTCATGAATATCGATCTATCCCAATCTATTTATATCTATCTATGTATCTATCTATGTGTATATATATATATATATATATATATATATATATATATATATATATATATATATATATATATATATATATATATATAGGATTAATTTTATTAAAATTTGTCACTTAGCTGATTAGACGAGGCTATATCAAAGGGCAATCTCGTCTCAGGAAACAGATACCCGAGCCCGTTTTATACGGAGTCTACGAGGAATTTTTGGCTGCGCCTACGGGCTCAGATACACCACATTATACCCGGCCTTGTGCCACATCTGACCGCGTGCTGCGGTTGGTAGATATTCTGCTGTTGGAGATTCATTGTGGAATTCATTGACTCACTTGTAGCAGTTGACTACTACTTCTACGCGCCGCTGGCGAATCTTATATATGTTGTTCGTCTCTTAAGTATTATCGTTCATTACCGAACTTCGTTTGATTATTCTATTCAGTAACATTCCCTTGGTTACAACAATTACCATGGACTTATCCAAGACAGTTCATATATTTTTATCTATAGAAGTATTATTTACAATGACTAATTTTGTTTGTCTGCTTGTCTGTTTGGTTATCTGTTGATTAAAATTGCTCAATTTCAGTATATCGATATATCTATGTAATTTCTGTGTTTATATATTTCTATACATATATTTGTCTTCTACGTATTCATCTATCTATTTATTATCTATAACTACCTCTTTCCATCTATCTATCTATCTATCTATCTATCTATCTATCTATCTATCTATCTATCTATCTATGCTTGTATTTCAGACTTGTATACATCGTTTTGGAAAAAGATATGAGCGTATCTCATCGAAGGCGGACTTATTAGGTTGGTATCTCTTGGTGGTTCCTCCAACGAATTTTTAAAAGGCATCAATATACAAGATTATCTTCAGGGGCCGCAGACTCTCCAAAAACTGACAGAGAACATTCGTATAGAAAACAAATCAATGTTTGAAACAATGAGAAGAGTGATGGAAGATATAACTTGGAAAGGACACGTTCGTGCTAATCTGAAAATGCCTGTCACATAAAAAAGGTATTCGTTCTCAACGAGTGTCCATTCACTTCCCCATATCTCATCCATATAATACAGTGATGTTGTGAATTTAAATTAAGAAAATATGAAGTTATTAAATTTTAGAATGCCTTAGTGACTTCCCAAGCATACTGTATATATACATATAATGATATATAGATAGGCACATATCAGCTGATATACACACGCAAAAGAACACAAAGATTTATACTTCCCCATACATACATACATATATATATATATATATATATATATATATATATATATATATATATATATATATATAATATCTGGATAAAATAAATGAAACAAAATTGGGTGTTTTTTTTATGAAAGTATTTATTTCTGTGTTTTTGTATATATTTTCCAGATATTATATACATATCAAGAAAGTATACGTGGCCTCTCATTATGATATATATATATATATATATATATATATATATATATATATATATATATATATATATATATATATATATATATATATATATATATATATATATATATATATAAATTATTTATTAGAAAATTATAACATAAACATGTTATAAAAATAATCTATTTGTTTTTATAATTTTCAAATAAATAATTATATTTGCTCTACTCTGTATTGAGCACTCTTTAAAGAATAATATTTTTTGGATATTGGAATTTATTGTGTATACACCAATCCTATACTTGGGTACATACATATATATATATATATATATATATATATATATATCAGTTAGTTATGTGCCATGCGTGATAGATGAGTAGGCGAACTTGTATTTTGTTTTTTGCTATTTCTTTCTTTATCCCAGGCTATAAAACCCGGCCTGTCCTGCTATTTACCCATAACTAGAGGGAGAAGACGAAAAGATGCATACATTTCCCAAGGTTATTAGCACTCTAAATGAATGTAATGTATTCGACTGGAATTCGAACTCGGCTCTCCGATTCCTAAATCCGAGCCGCTATCCATTACCCCATGCCTCTTCCTCTCTCGCTCTTCATATGTATGTATGTGTGTTTGTGCCTGCGTGCCTGTTCATATTTATATATCTGCCTCTCCCTTTCTCTCATCATTCATGCATATCAAAATTTCTGTGTGATTCGCACGACCTATTTCTACTGAAAGGATAAAAAGGGTGATTTACCAGAAAATAAAAATGTAAAAGAATATATCTTGAGTATAGTCTTCATATTGTAAATCAATTGTTATTGATTGCATTTTCAATGTACGGCCATTATTTTCAAACATCGAAACTAAATGCTTGTGATTGTGAATCAAGATTACAAAAGGTGAAAGTGAAAAGCAATCAGATTTCAATCGTACAAATGGCGACTGAATCAAAGACATTATTATTATTATTATTATTATTATTATTATTATTATTAATGCATGTTTGTCGTCTCTTCTTTTATTTCGGTATCGATTTTCATATTAAAAAAAAATGATCAATCATCTGGCCCTATCTCTTGTGTATGAAAGCTAAAACCTGATAAATCTGACTGTTTTGTCCCAATGATTTGCATATCAATGTTGGCCATTTTGTTTGAAACAATGTGACGTCAGAAAACATTTCGCTATAATGCATTCATTGAACGGTGCCTATGTCGGAAAAAATATTCTAATCAATTTTGTGTTATACTCGACCGCAAAATATCCTACGCTTAATCATTATTTCTGCAATAAAATGTATTGCATATACGTTTATATTGTAGTGGCCAATTAACACCTACATATTAAGTGACTATTGGCCTGATTATTTAATTCTATAATTTTTGGTTTGCGTAATATTCCCCAGTGAATTATGTACGTTGTAAAAGAAAGAAATCGTACTAAAAATACGTACTTTTTTGTTCAATATACCTTCTTTGTAAGCTTTAGCCTGTGGGGTTACGCCTGTATTCATTCGTGTATACGGTGAGTTTTATCGTTGAACAAGTATTCGGTCGTTAATTGATCCATACCAAATGCATGATGGAGGCGTCGCGTATCCTCTTGGAGAAAATGGTACTGCCGTGTCGAAGTCAATTTCAAACAGAGGATTTTGCGTCTGCTTTCTCACAGTTATAGTTGAATCCTACGACTTCTCTAGTGTTGTTGCCAACCCGTTTAGAGCAAGAAATAACTGATTTCAAAACCGTGCAGATGGCAACTCTTCCCTGTAAATTTTCCCTTGTATACACACCACATTAGCAATTATCTATCTATCTATCTATCTATCTATCTATCTATCTATCTATCTATCTATCTATCTATCTATCTATCTATCAATTTCAGTCTTTTACTCATCTATCTGTCATTACAGTATTTTACTTATCTATCTATCTATCTATCTATCTATCTATCTATCTATCTATCTATAAATTTCAGTCTTTTACTCATCTATCTGTCATTAAAGTCTTTTACTTATCTATCTATCTATCTATCTATCTATCTATTTCAGCCTATTATCTATCTATCTATCTATCTATCTATCTATCTATCTATCTCTATTCATACCGATATCTATCGATATATATTAGTTTTAAGATATGATATATTTATAGAAAAAAGAGCCGAATATCAGGGAT
Organism: Acanthosepion esculentum; assembly: GCA_964036315.1. Lineage (NCBI taxonomy): Eukaryota > Metazoa > Mollusca > Cephalopoda > Sepiida > Sepiidae > Acanthosepion > Acanthosepion esculentum. The sequence continues at coordinate 45,806,487 of OZ038508.1, read as the reverse complement.
ATTTAAATTTATATTTAAATATAAAGTGACTGTTTGTTGGTTGCAATCTTCAGGCCAGAATATTACCACTTGGTGTTGACTTACCTCTAACATACCTGAATATGAGAAGTTTGAAATATTAATAATATATATATATATATATATATATATATATATATATATATATATATGTGTGTGTGTGTGTGTGTGTGTGTGTGTGTGTGTGTGTGTGTGTATATATATTATAATAAAGAGAAAGAACAGTAAGATATATAATCCGGTGTTCTTATTAATATTTTTATTTTTACAAAACTGTGGTCAATGCAAATCTACAGAGCATAAATATTGTATATTTACTTAACTTCAATTTCATTTATATTCTATAATTGAATTTGAATCATTTAGCTTCTTTTTTTGAAACATGGTATTTACTGTGTAGCGATGGGATCATATTTTTAATTAAGTAAATATATATATATATATATCTATATATATATATATATATTAGGGTGGAGAAATAACGTTATATATATATATATATATATATATATATATATATATATATATATATATATATATATATATTATAATATTAATTTTCTGTAAATTTACATTGAGCACTATTGTGTAAAAATAAAAATATCTATAAGAACACCGGATTTTATATGTTACTGTTCTTAATATATATATATATATATATATATATATATATATATATATATAAACAATAAAATCCAAAATAAGCTTATTTTGACAGTTAGATTGTCAAGCAAACACCATACCAACTGTTCCAACGGGCCTCGGTGAAGAAGAGATAGCAAATCAGACTCAATATAGCGTGGTGGAACTTAACTGAAGTTCTCTGTAACCATAGGAATGAATTGCTTAATTATAATTATCAAATCCTCCTTACAATTCCTATCTTATGTATATCATTGCTTGATCCGGCTTCTAATGCTTCAGTTTGAGCGGCTTGGTGATAGTAGTCGTGGCTCCCAGGGCACAGACCTATAGGTACAGAGAACTTCAGTTGAGTTCAACCACGGAATATGTGAGCGAGCGGCGCTATATTGAGTCTGATTTGCTATCTCTTCGTCACCGAGGCCCGTTGGAACTGTTGGTATGATGTTTGCTTTCAATTCTCGGTAGTGGATGCGCACTGCTGATGAGGTAAATATACGAAGTAACCAGGCATAGACTATTAAATTATAGTTGTGTGTTGCGAATTTGTTAAATATATGTGAGGCGCTAAATGTGTACTTGAGATCAGTGGAAGTGGGGACAGCAATACAGCAGTTAAAAATAGACGAAATATATCTCTCTAGATACGATCAGAGGAGCGAGTACATTCTAGATCGAATAATGGGTCCAGTTCAGAATTATCCCTATAGGTTACATGTATCGACATACATCTGGTGATGGCCCGATTCATTTTGATTATAACAACAAAGATGACCATGTTCCGCATGTAAAATTAACGTTTATGTATTTCTGAATTTATTTACACAATTTACATTGATCGAACTATTGTCCTCATATTTATTCTCCAAACATTGCGGCTGTTGTAAATTACGGCCTTCGTCAGGTGATATTTGTTTGAATTTCGAACCCAGAACAATCAATGTGTATATTGGCCTTTCTGAAGATTGATTATTCTTGGTTCGGTTCGAAATTCAAACGTATATAACCTGAAGAAGGCCGGGACGTACAACGGCCGAAACATTGTGAATATGAGTACAACAGTTCAAACAATGTAAATAGTGCAAATATTTACAATATATCATCTCATAAGTAAACGCACATTTATGAGCTATTTTATATCTATCTGTTTGTCTTTTCTAATCATTCATGCATATAAATATTTCTACAGAAAGCATAAAAAGAAAGATTTAACAGAAATAGAAAAAGCAGTAAAGAATAAAAATTAAGCTTAATTTGCAAGCAAAATATTTTTATTCAAATGATTTCATAGTATCACTATCCAGTCATACAATTAATTACTGTTAATTCTATCTATCGCCTTAATTCTATCTATCGCCTTAATTCTAATTTCAGCAAAATTATCTATTCTATCATAATAGAGTATATCCATAAAATCGCCTTACAATTTAAAAAAAATATTACAAAAACAAATGAACAGACAAATGTATGGAAATTGTTACAAAATAGGAAGTAGATTTTGAATTTTATTTTAAATAATTTAATACATCTCTATATGATCTCCATTAGTTGCACGAAGTACATCAAGAAGGTACTAAATTTCTTACCGTGTTCGTTGTTGAATAGCCTCATCAATATTAACAATAGCATCAGTAATCTTTTACTTTAGATCAGTGATGCTCCGTATCTTTGTTAGATACACGTTATCTTTAACATACCGCCATAGAGGGAAGTCCAAGTTGTAAAGTGCAGAAGACGTCCGCTGGACATGCTTCTGAGTAATACTGGAAAAGCAAATGGCCGCCTCCTTCTAACTTTCATTTATACACTCCAAGGGCAGATAACTCCTTAACATCTATACACAGGGTCGTAATATCCGATGACCAGGGTGGTCAATCCGTTCCAATCCACCAGTCTGGAAATGTTTGATTCAGGAACCCACGAATATACAGACCCCAATGTGATGTTGCACCATTTTGCTGTAAAATGGTGATTTGGCTTCCACATCAATTGCCTTTCTAATATATATTTTTTTGTAAATTATAAAAATACTTTATGTACACCCTCCATATTTATTCCAATGCCATATTGAATGGAACCAGTGGTTTAAATGAATAATGGTGCAACTATTCTTTGTCCATGTTAGAGCAATTCGTAAGAAAGACTTTTTGAATGCCACCAAGGAAATCTCCCACTGAGTTTGACTTAATGCGATTAATGTAGAAGACACTTTCTTGAGGCCCCTTCCCTTTTCACTAAGGAGAGCTCACTCCACAATGATTGTGTTGATGTCGATCTCCTTTGAGAAACTATAACCTGCTTCGAAGAAGTTAAAATTACTTATTTCCTGCCGTAAATATTCACTCGCGTCTTGGAAGTCAGTTTAAATTAAGATATAGCCAAACTTCCTTTACGATTCTCGTAAAGCCACTGTGAAATATTTATTTTCTGGATTAGACAAGAAAGTCTGAATATTCAAAAGTAGAACACCGGTTTACATTTATATTTTATAAAATACCATAGTTAAATGTAATAAAAGTGAAAATAAATGTGATAAATTTGAGAAAAACGAGAATGATTTTTAGATCGAAATAATCGATATTATATGGTAGCTTTCTCTATATTAAACATTCACTATTAGATCATCCTGATTCTTGATATATACACATATAGATATAAAGTAAAATGGTTCTTTGTATTTTCTCTTCTATAAACGTGAACAATATTTCATCCAGAGATTATGTTCTTAAAGCTGTTTAATCTTGATTATAAGAATTTTTCAATCAAATCTTTCGACGAGTAGTTTTAACCACTGCGAAATCTATTGGCTTTTCATTCCATGTGCCATATTCCTTCAGGACGTTAACCTACGTGGGTCACCTTTCTTTTCTATCCCGTAGTACATTTTGATTTGGTACTAATTCTCATAAATTCTCTTCTGCTATAAATACAATCTTTTTAGGCAGGCTATTCGCCTTATTTCTTTTATCCATTTTTGAGCATTACACCGAATGTAAGGCAATAAAGTAGCTAAGACTCAAAGAGTTCCTTAGTAGGAGGCACGGTGGAGTAATGGATAACGGCTCGGATTGAGGAATCCCAGTCGAATCCGTTACATTCACTTACGTGCTAACACCCTTGGGAAAGGTGTGAATCCTCTTCTTCTCCCTCCAACTGGGTTCCATAGCCTTGGATAAGGAGAAGGTCAACTCTGAATTCAAACCCATTCGGCGTCTCTACCGGCATCCGGCAGCCTTGGTTACTCCTGCCTCTGCGTCTGTGGAAATTCTGCGGCAAGTAAGAGCATATTCCTCCCTCCACTGGGATAGCACGCGAGGTGTGGGGACCGCGTGTGAAGTTCAAACTCCCTTGATACTCTGTTTCAAGAGTTCACCGCCGTTGGAATCGGGAATGGCTGTCGCTCGTATCAGCTTTGGCGATGCTTGGTCAGCCTTCGTTCCGGACGCGGTGAATTCCTTGGAAGGAGCGAATGCCGCAACATACAACATACATACATAGTTCCTTAGTGTAAAAGAATGTGAAGGCGTCAATGAAAGAACAGGAATTAAGAAAACAGAAGTTATCGTATAACATTGCATTTAAATATTTGAAGGAAGAACATGAGGAGGGTTCTACAAGCGATAAGTCCAAGAGAAGGAAATGTTAGCATAGAAGTTACGGTTATATCTATCCATTTCAACGGTCAAATGATTATAACTTACTGCCAGACTAGTACTACGCTTAAATACATAGAGTCTAGGTACCAGAGAGGAACGTTCACGAAAATATCTATATAAAAGCACAGGGGACTACATTATGTCGGTCGGACGAATGGTAGATATATATACTTTTGATAGTTTCAGGCGATGAAAATTTTATAACGCCGCACAGTGGACCAACTTTTATAGCAGATCTAGCAATGCATAATGCATAATCTTTGCACTTCATTTCAAAACATTATCCCAAGAAGTATCTAGGAGTCACTCTTTTGTGGGATGGCATCAGACTTGGTAATGGAAAGCAAAAATGGTTCTCTCAGACGATTAAAAGAGAAAGGTTTTGTTTTGGAGGCGTGAGAATTATCAAGCCATTCCTTGCGCCGTTAACAACAGTTTGTAGGTCATATTTAAAGATCAGCTGCTAATTTGACCTTATCGAACCGACCAGTGTTAGTATTAAAACAGGAATAAATAGTTGTGTGTCATTGCCGCAGTTACTGAATTGAGAGATGATCACATCAAGAACGCCGTAGATGAAAATAAGGAACTGCTTAGATCCAAGTATAGAGCCTAGTAATGCACAAAAGATGTGGAGGAACTGTCGTTCATGAAAACATTCATTTCGGGAGATCGACTCATATGAAAAGTTCCTCCAGAAATACAATAACCTTTGAACTTGTGAAGAATACAGCTGTCAAATTCTTTTTGGATATCTAACGCAACAGCCCGAATTTTACCATTCCTATCTAAACATTGAAAGACTCTTTCAGCAAGCGTTAATGAATCAGTAGTTCACCGAGAGGAGCAATGACCCTGTTGCTTATCTGAAAGAAGTCCGTGTCAGGTGAGATGGTCAACCAAGTAAATTGACCTTCATGCCTAAATCTCGAGAAGAGATAAAATATGAAAATATTTCATTTTACTGATAACTGTTAATAGTCTGTCCCTTCATAAAACACACAGAAATTACCAAGTTTGTCTCACTTAAAGATCTACTTGGATTACTTACCGACAGTTATTTTTACCTGTCATGTATGTATATATATACATACATATACAAATATATATATATATACATACATACATATATATATATGTGTGTATATATATATATATATATGTATATATATATATATATACATATATATATATATATATATATATATATATATATATATATATATATATATATATACAGAGAGAGAGAGAGAGAGAGAGAGAGAGAGAGAGAGAGATGTATAAGGTACCATAGTGAACACATAGGAAAATTTTATAAATTTAACATGTTTCGCTTTTCTGTTAGTTTCGTCCGAAATTTCAGGCAACGGTAAGCAAACGGTAAGCAAATTACTGAAAGTCTAAAAAATATTATGTTGTATTTAAAACAAAATATTTTCTATGCGATGCGTGCCTCTACGGCGCGAGCAATCATGACCCTCCAGAACTTCTTGTACTTTGTATTACCTCGCAAAAATTCCTCTTTTTAATTATATTTCCTAATCGCTGTTCTTTCACCCATTTACAAAAGCTTGCTAGATAGGTTATTCCCTGCTTTCCTCTATTCCGCTTGCCTTGATTATATCTTATTAGGCTAAAAGTCTCTAAGCCTCCTTTCCTCAGTGCCCTAGTAATTTCAACCGTAGCTTTCTGTTCAAATTTATGAAGCAAATGTTTGGTATTCATTCATCAAGCAACTTTTTTTTTTATTCGCCTTGTTCGTTACGTCATTTCCTGTTCATCAGAACACGGATGAAAGTATATTATCTTTATCGTCATCTCTGATATTAATGGTAATATTTACATTTCCTCATAAGGAAAATTCGGTATTGATTGCCCAAGAGAGGGGGCTATTATTGATAGGCATTTATAACATATTTGTATTGATAATTCTTTTTCAGGAAAATAGGTTTTTCCAACCCCACTAACTGATATCATATTTCCAGTATTGTTAGGGGCATTCTTCCCAAATTTTGGAATCAGTGTTTTAATGTTTATTCTATATACCGGTGCATATCTTATTTGTCCAGACATCTTCAGTTTCTTCTAGTTAGGCTTGAAATATAACTGGAAGTGATTTTCGAGACCGGAACATTTCTTCTGTTTGTCTCCGACTGCATGATAATATCCGACAATGTTTCTCTTTCTGCTGCTTGGATTTCTGCGTTCGATTTCCAATTTTCAGAAAATTTTAGTTTCTCTGAGAATTAAAAATTAAAAATAAAATTAGTTAATTTTTTAGTACTCTCCTTTCCATTTGTTCCTGTTTTGTTATTTTTTTACTTCTAAGATATAATTAATGTGAACTGAATGTAAAATGCCCGTCCCAATTTAATTCTATTAAGACAATAGAAAAAATATACAAATATAATATATAATATACCATATTATAATATTATAAAAAATATACAAAATATAAAATATAATATACATATATAATAATATATAATATGCAAATGATACAAATAATATATGATATACAAATATATAATATATAATAGACAAATAATATATAATATACAAATATAATATATAATATGCAATATAATATACAAATATAATATATAATATACGATATATACGAATATACAATTCTATTAAACATAAACTATTTTGAAAAAAGAACTACTTGAAGAATGGTCATTACCAAGAAAATTCTATTAAAACATAATTAATGTGAAATTAATGGAAAATGCCTTCAACAATTTAAATCTATTAAGAAATATATATACCAGTATACAAATATAATATATAATATACAATGTATAGAATTAGGCAATTCAATGTATAATACAACTATAATATAATTCTCTGCAATTCTATAATATAATACAAATACTATAATATCATATAAGATATATAACCTATAATATGATATAATATATATTCCTTTATAATAATATAATAATAATAATATGTTTTTATGTAATAATAATATAATACTATAATATAATACAAATTCTGGACAATTCTATAATATAATACAACTATAATGTAAAATATATACAATTCTATTAAGACATAACTAATGTGAAATTAATGTGGAATGTCTGCTACAATTTAATTCTATTAAGAGAATATTATCAATTATACAAATATAACATATAATATACAATATATAATAATAAACAGATTCGATAATATAGTAAAATATAATATATTTCTATACAATATAATAATATAATACAAATTTTATAATAAAAAACTAACATTCTATAATAATACTATATATAAATTATATAATAATACTATAAATTTATAACACAAATTCTATACAGTTCTATAATATAATGCAAATACAATATACAACATATACAAATGTACAATTCTATTAAGATATAATTAATGAGCTACAATTTCCAAAACCTATTTTAGATTTTGCTCATCGTTGACCTTGTTAACCATTGTATTTCTTCATATGAGACAGACAGCACATAATCCAAAATAACCCTTCCGAATTAATATTGATTGGTAAATAGCCAATCTCAAATGTAAAGAATCTTCTGAATCCTTCCCATGTTTTCATTTATTCTAAGGTCGTAGGTACTTCTACAAGCAATGTCTTTTTAAACGCATTTTATGCAGATATTGCATTAGTTTTCTTCCTAGAAAACTTACTATGATAACAATAGGGAATCTTCTTGAGCCATAGCTTCACGCATGTCTCCAAACATTAATATGTATCTGAGCTGTCATTTTAATATCATCAGAAAATCGCCATGATGACACTACTTCACTAAATAAAATCACGGCATAACAATAAAAAAAAGAACACGTTATCACTGCCGTGTTTTTCTCCGTATCTCCGAGATCGATTTCCATCAGTAGACATCGTGACTCTGTTTCTGTTTTCTAGTATATTAAGGAAGGACACTACAGTTTCCATCGAGGAAAATAAGTGTTGAATACCGATCTTCAATCTCCTTGAGTATTTCAACAGGTTTTTCTATCTGGGTGTCTTCTAAAAGAGCCAGTCTTATATGATTTAGTAGACACCATAGTTTCCATTTGTATCTTCCTGCTACAATGCCTAAAACTTCAAAATCTTTACAAAGACCGATGTTGATTCACTCTTGTAATGGAAAATATAGCCGGGATAAATTATTATGGGATGACTCTGTAAACAGAATCTTCTAAATACTTCAGAGAAGTTCATTTGGGTTCAGTTATTTCTGACGAACGCTTTTTAAGAATTCTCTCCTCGGGCTGTCTTCTGGTTACTCTGGAGATATTAAACATTTATATTTGTAAATCAAATCTGTCATACGAAGCAGTATAATGTACCACATTGCCTGTGTGTCGATTAAGTTTAGATTCCGAAATTCAACAGATTTGATTCAAAATTTTTCTACATCTGCGCAGAGCGGACTGCATTTCGTCCTAACTGCGCAGATAGATGTTCAGTTAATAAGCATTTAATCTTACACCTGTATTTAATATATGTATCGATAAAATATGTAATGACTAATCTATCTATTTAACTATCTATCTATCTATCTATGTATCTATCTATCTATCTATCTATCTATCTATCTATCTATCTATCTATCTATCTATGTGTGAGTATATATATATATATATATATATATATATATATATATATATATATATATATGTATGTGTGTGTGGGGGGGTGGCCTGACGATTGCGTCTAGCATGAAACAGCCTGTCGCCTCTAAGTGTTGACTTCAATGTTCACTTATATATATATATATATATATATATATATATATATATATATATATATATATATGAAATTACTTTTTATTAGGGAAATGTAAAAAATAAGTATGGATGAATGTAATAAAGTATCAATAAACTTAGGTAGAAATTATTTTTAAAAATCACTTCATTATATATATATATATATATATATATATATATATATATATATATATATATATATATATAGATAGATAGATAGATAGATAGATAGATAAAAAGATAGAGACATAGAGAGTTAGACAGAAAAAAACAGATAGGTTATAAGAGGAAGTAGAGATAGTGAAATACGGTGAGAGAGACAGGTCAAGATTCTTAATATTGAAGTTATAGGTTTGTTCAAATGGGAATATTCAATCATTAGCTTTTCAAAAAATATCAACTATTACTTTGATCTTTTCCGTTATTTATATATATATATATATATATATATATATATATATATATATATATATATATATATATATGAAGGATTTATTTTCTTAAAGAGAGTAGCACGCAGCCCTTAAATGCACTTAAAGTTACTGAAATATTACTTTGCACGCGATTACGAGTCGGAAATCAAGCTAAGAAAAACATATATGTTGAAAGTTCCATATACAGGCACGAATGAAATTAACATTGAAGGGTTACATTTCTGCCCGCTGCTCTGAGACGTTTGATTGCGCATGCACAGCTCATGTGCGTGATGCGCATGCGTGCACACAACGCGGGAAATATTGTACGCAATGACATGAGATAGACTTTTGTTATTACATTAATTTACTACACAATTTATTCAGGAACACATGAAAGAAAAAACATCTAGGTATATATATTTAAGCGCTAATAGATACACACACACACACACACACACAGATACATATATATATATATATATATATATATATATAAGTAAGTCAGTAATTTGAAAAAAATCGGGGAAGTTAAGTGAACATAATACACTAACTCACCTTCCGGTGTTAATGAGAACTTCAAAAGTGTTATCTTCGTTACGGGGGCTTACTTGTTAACCTCTACTTTCGGATTTTGGTTCAGACTAATACCACCGACGCGTACCAGCTTCAAAGTCAAAAAGCCATTCACACTCACCTACACTCTTGAAATACTGGACAAAGTATCAGCACCTTTCAGCACACACATTATTTTCCGTCATATATCTATCTATCTATGAATATATATATATATATTCATACATAGATAGATGAATATATACACACACACACACACACACACACACACACATATATATATATATATATATATATATATATATATATATATATATATATATATATATATTGTCATCCGCAGACAGTTTCGCTGTATCACAGTTCGTCAGTGTGCCGCGTCCGGGTGCCTCTAACTAGGATCGAAACCCGGTTGAATTGGCGTCAGTCGGAGATTTTCACACTGAGTCGCTGGCTCACGGCAGGGGTGAAGGTGTATTTTTGGCTGTTTATTTTTAGATGAACACAGAGTGACTGAGAGAACTCGATTCGTTTTACCGAAAAATCTGGCATTATTAGCCGTAATATTCACTGTTTACAAACTCACACTTCCTTTCCAGAGAGCTCAACCAAAATAAACTTACAGGAGCATATATATTGTCATCCACAGACAGACTGTTTCGCTGTATCACAACTCGTCAGTGTCCCTAGACGTCCGGTTTCTTCTCTCTAGGATCGAAAGCCGACTGAATTGGCATATATATATATATATATATATATATATATATATATATATATATATATATATATATATATATATATATATATTTTAAATAAAAACAGCAGAAAATTTAAATTTGAAACAATAGAAATGTTACATCTAACTCAATGCTGTCTCTCTACCCCCTACACTGCCTCCACTTCGTTAATTTCCTTATTATTGCCCGTCATAAATGTGTAAATTTATTTTCATTTTTTCATTTCAACATTTGGAAATAAATCTGATGATCCACTGTCCTTTAAAAGGGCTGTGGTGAAATAATTTATTATATGGAACCTTAAAGCAATCTGTTTTTATTTAAATTATTAGCTCTGATTTACATTGAGCTCTCTGGATTCTATCCTCAATGGGTCTTCCCATACGGATTACCTAGTTTTTCGTAAACTATATATATATATATATATATATATATATATATATATATATATATATATATATGTAACGCTGATGGCGAGCCATGTCATACGAGCAAAGTAGCAAAGTCCTGGAAGGAATCGCAAGGAATCAAGTCACTGCCATGGATAGCCCAAAACCCTGACATGAATCGAATA
>OZ038508.1:45787628-45790128 GCA_964036315.1 Acanthosepion esculentum | reverse complement strand
AAAGAAGACAAACAAGAACGATATACATGGGTAAACGAATATATATTATGAGTAAACAAATATATATTAATACACAAAGACATGAAAAGTTACATAGTGTTTGTATGGAGAAGTTATGTGTCTGTCGTGTTGAGTGTTCGTACGTACGTGTATTGTTCTTAGCGCGTTCCCAGAATTTGGAAAACGCTGTATCTCTGAGAGGTCACATATTGGTGTAAGTGAAAAAAGAAAGATTTTACCTCGTCTCCATGCGAGATAGCGGCCCAAGGCCTGAGTTGGAAAAGGAGAGATTTTACCTCATCTCCACGCGAGATGGCGGCCCAAGGCCTGAGTCGAAAAAGAGAGATAGAGAGAAGGGTCAGCCAGTATTTATACTCAGGGGAGAAGGACCCCTGTCGAAGGATTAAGGAAACTGAGGAGGAGCTAACTCCGACAAGTCTACTTCATCTCAACTTCTAACATCGCTGCCTGAACTTTGAATTTTTTTACTATTTATATTTTATTTTTGTCAATAGTAGTAAATACATTCGCGTAGCATCCGGATCACGCTCACCCCGTCTTTTTTAGAGAAGTAGAGATGTATCCCTTGTTTCCTGTTTAGGATTGGGTTTCCGGTTCATTCTAAACTCTACTTCAACTCTATACTTTTAACGTCTTCTCCCTGCCTTTTCAACAGTAGTGGAGGTTTATCCCTTGTTTCCTGTTTAGGATTGAGTTTTCGGGTTCTTTCTAAAGTCTGCTTCAACTCTATACTTTTAACGTCTTCTCCCTGCCTTTTCAACAGTAGTGGAGGTTTATCCCTTGTTTCCTGTTTAGGATTGGGTTTCCGGTTCTTTCTAAAGTCTGCTTCAACTCTATACTTTTAACGTCTTCTCCCTGTCTTTTCAACAGTAGTGGAGGTTTATCCCTTGTTTCCTGTTTAGGATTGGGTTTCCGGTTCTTTCTAAAGTCTGCTTCAACTCTATACTTTTAACGTCTTCTCCCTGCCTTTTCAACAGTAGTGGAGGTTTATCCCTTGTTTCCTGTTTAGGATTGGGTTTCCGGTTCTTTCTAAAGTCTGCTTCAACTCTATACTTTTAACGTCTTCTCCCTGTCTTTTCAACAGTAGTGGAGGTTTATCCCTTGTTTCCTGTTTAGGATTGGGTTTCCGGTTCTTTCTAAAGTCTGCTTCAACTCTATACTTTTAACGTCTTCTCCCTGCCTTTTCAACAGTAGTGGAGGTTTATCCCTTGTTTCCTGTTTAGGATTGGGTTTCCGGTTCTTTCTAAAGTCTGTTTCAACTCTATACTTTTAACGTCTTCTCCCTGTCTTTTCAACAGTAGTGGAGGTTTATCCCTTGTTTCCTGTTTAGGATTGGGTTTCCGGTTCTTTCTAAAGTCTGTTTCAACTCTATACTTTTAACGTCTTCTCCCTGTCTTTTCAACAGTAGTGGAGGTTTATCCCTTGTTTCCTGTTTAGGATTGGGTTTCCGGTTCTTTCTAAAGTCTGCTTCAACTCTATACTTTTAACGTCTTCTCCCTGCCTTTTCAACAGTAGTGGAGGTTTATCCCTTGTTTCCTGTTTAGGATTGGGTTTCCGGTTCTTTCTAAAGTCTGCTTCAGCTCTATACTTTTAACGTCTTCTCCCTGCCTTTTCAACAGTAGTGGAGGTTTATCCCTTGTTTCCTGTTTAGGATTGGGTTTCCGGTTCTTTCTAAAGTCTGTTTCAACTCTATACTTTTAACGTCTTCTCCCTGTCTTTTCAACAGTAGTGGAGGTTTATCCCTTGTTTCCTGTTTAGGATTGGGTTTCCGGCTCTTTCTAAAGTCTGCTTCAACTCTATACTTTTAACGTCTTCTCCCTGTCTTTTCAACAGTAGTGGAGGTTTATCCCTTGTTTCCTGTTTAGGATTGGGTTTCCGGTTCTTTCTAAAGTCTGCTTCAACTCTATACTTTTAACGTCTTCTCCCTGCCTTTTCAACAGTAGTGGAGGTTTATCCCTTGTTTCCTGTTTAGGATTGGGTTTCCGGTTCTTTCTAAAGTCTGTTTCAACTCTATACTTTTAACGTCTTCTCCCTGTCTTTTCAACAGTAGTGGAGGTTTATCCCTTGTTTCCTGTTTAGGATTGGGTTTCCGGCTCTTTCTAAAGTCTGCTTCAACTCTATACTTTTAACGTCTTCTCCCTGCCTTTTCAACAGTAGTGGAGGTTTATCCCTTGTTTCCTGTTTAGGATTGGGTTTCCGGTTCTTTCTAAAGTCTGCTTCAGCTCTATACTTTTAACGTCTTCTCCCTGCCTTTTCAACAGTAGTGGAGGTTTATCCCTTGTTTCCTGTTTAGGATTGGGTTTCCGGTTCTTTCTAAAGTCTGTTTCAACTCTATACTTTTAACGTCTTCTCCCTGTCTTTTCAACAGTAGTGGAGGTTTATCCCTTGTTTCCTGTTTAGGATTGGGTTTCCGGTTCTTTCTAAAGTCTGCTTCAACTCTATACTTTTAACGTCTTCTCCCTGCCTTTTCAACAGGAGC
>OZ038508.1:45770128-45782628 GCA_964036315.1 Acanthosepion esculentum | reverse complement strand
ATTGTTGTTCTTATCGTTTTGGAGATTCTATTATCTGTAGTAATGTTATAAACGCATATAGATTTGACATAGATAAAATATATTCGAGGGGTGTAGTCTATGATTGTAAGAGAATTTATTTTATATTTCCTTAGCTGCTAGGGATTCATTCAATGAGTCAATCTCTAATTTTTCTAATCAGACACATGGTTGGAACCACAACTGAAATTATTGAAGATTTTTTTTCTTTCTTTTTAAGAATCTCAAGAACAATTAATTTAGTAGCCCCAAGATTTACACAGTGTAGCGGGTTGCCGTGTGTCGCTGTAGAAGCAAAATATGCAATAGGTAAGATAACCTTTAACCCAACACTTGACGATTATTATTGTTGTTACTGTCCTTTTTGTGTTTCTTTTCTTCCTATTAAAGTTAATTGAATGTTTATAATTTTACGTCTATGGCTGTTACACGTTATAGCGAATAATTTTCATACTATATATATTCGTTATTCTATTATATAATTTTTTTATTGGTTTGCATCGCTTATGACGGAACATGAAGCAATCATCATCATTATTATTATTATTATGATTATTATTATTGTTATTGCTGTTGTTGTTGTTATTTTTGTTTTTGTTATTACTTTATTGTTGTTGTTGTTTTGTTGTTTGCAGTTACGTTCCTGCACGCACTCAGTAGCCCTACCGTGTCAAAATCAAAACACCTTCGCTTAACGGGGCCGGAGATCAGTCGTCCTGGAAACGACGGTCTATGATCCATCTGAGAGTAGCTCCCTCCTGATATATTTTAAGTCATCACGCAACTTATCAAACCAACATCACTGCACTTCACCCCTTCCTATTATCCGAAATAGCTGCTCGTGACAAGCAAGGAGAAATTCTTATTAATGCATAGCAGTCAACGGAAGGACCTGGGGAAACTTATATAATAACAGGAGAAGTGCTTTGAGTGCATTTGAATAATGGGAAAAGTGAAAGATGTGACTGTATTTTGATTTATTTTATTTTCATCTATCTATCTATCTATCTATCTATCTATCTATCTATCTATCTATCTATCTATCAGCATGTCTGATTGTCTGTCCACGACTGTTCATTTATAAACCTTTTAGTTCAATTCTTTCTATCTATATATCTATCTAAGACAAGTCTTTCTGAATATTTGTTGTTTCTATCAACCCGTATTATATATATATATATATATATATATATATATATATATATATATATATATATATGTATATACATATATATATGTATGTATATATATATATATATATATATATATATATATATATATATATATATATATATATATATATATATATATATATGTTTGTGTGTGTGAGTGTGTGTGTGTGTGCATGTTTGTACGTGTATGTATGAAAACCATACCACGAATTGACCCAAGCCTTGTGAATGAAACTGGGGAGACTGACCACTTCGGGGAGCGTCGATAGCTGCGCCAGCACAACATCAGAAGTCACCGTGGCAGAGGAATTGAGGGTACTGGCCTTGTTCAGATTGACGATCATGCTAGTTAAAATGCTCTCTCTCCGAGAAACTGAAACTAAGGTCTGCTCAGCATAGTTGCAGTATAAACCACAGTTGAGCCCTGTGGGTGTTGAACAAATAGAAATGTGCATGAGCGAGTGTCTGAATTAGGGATTCGCTAGCCACCCTAGTAGACGTGTATCCTCGAATACGAGTGGCCAGCTATTATTATGTGTTATATACTATATATATATATATATATATATATATATATATATATATATATATATATATATATATATTCATACATGTTTCATTAAATAATATAGATAAGTGTTGTCTATATATTTTTTGAAAGTTCTTTTCATGTCGTCTGATAATCTTAATAACATTATCATTAAACAATGAAAGAAAATCACAATATTGATACATATTTTTAATCCAATCCAATCTAAGCTTTCGGCTTACATAAGCCATTATCAAAGATGACAATTACACAATATATTAAGCAATACACGAACAAGAAATTGATGATAGTCTGTTATTGTTTACATGGATGATTTCCAAGCAACGATAAACACGTGCATATAAGACGCTGAAAGTGAAAATCGCACAACAGCTCATGACGTCACACATGACCACGAGAGAGTGAATCCGATGAGTATTGAGAATGGAAAGCCGTTGGTATGAACCAATGGCTTCTGTTACTAATTATAGGCATTTAAGGATATTTGTGGAGATTTCATAGTTTATTTTGTTAGGTTTCAACTGTTTTATGTATATAGCTTCAAGAATTTTTAGCTTTTGTTTATTGTTTTCATGTTTAACTATAGTTGTGTTTTCGACGAGGATTTTCTGGAATTATGTATGCGGCCAGGCATGTTGTTTTAAATGCTTAAAAATAAATATCCTCCTGTAAACATTTAAATATATATATATATATATATATATATATATATATATATATATATATATATATATATATATATGGTAAGTAAATTGGTCGATAAAACAAAGTGAAATGAAAGGGGACCGATGACATCAGTGTCAAAAATATTTATGCAGATTAACCAGGTGACGAAAATGAAGCAGAGAGAACGAGGTTCCAACTTCGGAATTTTCGAACACACCTGTGTTCCTCTTTAGCGGATTTGAGAAATTAGCAGAAGGACGGTGGAAACTATCCAACATTAGTTGTGTAGAATCCGCTTGTACGTGGAATTGTTAAAAAAATATTTTCCGGTTGATTTCTTGCTGTGAGAAACTTAATGTGAAAATAACCTCAGAATTAATATATATATATATATATATATATATATATATATATATATATCATTATTTTTTTAAGAAGAAAAAAGAAATGGGGCTTGCTATTCGAGGAATGTTAGAGGGCTCCCTTCGTAAATAATGCTCGCTGATTAAACCAAAATCCCTGTTTAAGCCCTCTTTAAAAGTGCTTCGTACTTCAATTTAGTAAAAAATTTAATAAATATCAATCTTATTGTTGAAACTTGACTAATGCATGGAATAATAATGCAACACAAAATGTACTTAGAACAAAATGTATTGAAACAAGAAAGTGTACACAATATTCACATATAGTCTTTTGTATATTCCTGGGAAGACCGTTCCTGGAGCATGTGTTGACTAAGTCGCAGTCGGGCATAGTCTCTAGTTGAATCTCTTCATTCGCCTCTCATGTCTTCCCGGTACCAACCATATTTATATAGTCGGTACTCCACTGTGCAAATTAGGTGGATCCTACCACAACACTTATTTTATGGCTTTTTGTTCCTCAAATTTTATTAACCGGCCTGTTAAATCTCTCTCTCTCTCTCTCTTTAACTTTCTCTCTCGCTTTCTCTCTCTCGCTATATATATATATATATATATATATATATATATATATAAAGGCGTATTTTGTATAGAAAAAAACGTTAAAATTCCCTTCTTTTCTGCAGTGCGAGGATGGTAAGATATAGGTAATATATCTCACTGATGTCAAATCAATCGGGTTTCGACCCCAGCTTGAAGCAACCGGACCTCTGAGGAGCTGTTATACAACGAAATAGTCTGTCTGGGGACAACTATATATGATCCCAGAAATCCGGTTGAGCTTTCTAAGGAAAGCAGAAAAGGCGTTTTAAAAAAATCAGCGGTTCCTTCTGCTGTTAAGCATTCAAGTATGAATTGATTTTTTCGTTAAAATTCTCTTCCTTCAACCGAGTTTCGATCTCAGCTAGAAGCAATCGGACCTCTAGCCACACTGAGGAGCTGTGAATGACTATGTATAAATATATTGTTGTAGAGTTTATTTGGACTAAATTCGTCCTAAATAGGTTCAACGTACAAAACCGCTAGGAACTTGCAATAATCAGTATTACGCAGAGTAATTGAGTTGTGGTCGCTGACTACTTTTTTGTATTCGACTCCTACTGACTCCTACTTATTATAGATGGGAGAGTCTATTATCTATAGACTAGGTGTCTTTCACCATAACATATATATACCTCAATTTTACCCCATGGGGTACAATTAAGTTTCATTTTGACGTAATTCATTTCTATGCTCTATAATAAATATATTGAGCTCTTTTTGTAGATCAGTTTTAATATTTTATATTGATAGGATTCACTTAGATTACTTAGCCACAAATTCTGCACACACACACTATATATATATATATATATATATATATATATATATATATATATATATATATATATGTGTGTGTGTTATTAATGCAAATAAAATTTGCCACATAATTGAACAGTTTTGCAATCCTCCTGTAAACATTTAACCAACTAAATTAAAAATATGCCAGATTTAAATAAAATAAAAAGATATGTCGGATCTAATCCATTTCGTAATATATATATATATATATATATATATATATATATATATATATATATATATATATATATATATATATATACTGAATTTATTCATTTGGAACTGTCTATATCTTTGAGATGAAGTATTATGATTACTTACATTATTTATATTATTCGTACTGTAAACCTCATCTTCAATTTTCAGCGTTTCAGCCGTTGTACGCTCCGGCTTTCTTTAGGTGATTGGGATTTCCTAGTGAACCCATGACTCCAGTGACTAGAAAAAAGTTGTGAGTTCAATACCAGGCTACAGCAGCGGTGAACCAAGTGATGGTGAGTTGTGTTAAAGGGAAATAACTTAGACGTCTGTTAAAGGCATGAAACGTGGAACTAGAACAATCCACCACGGTGAACGAAAAAAATGGGTTCGGTTTGAAATTCCAATAACCTGAAGAAGGCCGGAACGGACAACGGCCGAACCGTTGTGAATATGGCAATGAAGATAGAGATAACAGTCGTAATAATGTAAATAATTTAAGTAATATGGAACTCTTGAAATATTTAAGTGAATGTTAATGGTAATTTTAATATTAACCATTTTCTTATATAGAAATATTCCGCATTAATTTAACAAGCAGTCTGTTGAAACTCATAAAATCTTTTTTCAGGATAATAATTTTTTCAAGTCCAGTAGCTGTTATCGCTCCTTTCACTGGTGACTCTGGGTTTGTTTCAGAATCTGTTTTCTTCTGGATTAGGATGAAACGTCAAGGTTTTTGGGTATATCATTATTTTCTCTATGAGTGAGATCCGCTAACTATTTTAGTTCTTGCTGCTGGTGCAAGTGATTTCTCTTTTTTGGTTCATTTCTTTGTTTGTAATTCTGTAGCGCTAGCCCACCAGGTCCGAAATGCGATACGCCCTACCCAAGACATACACGTTTCATTCACTCATGTCCGTTTTTAACCATTGATCTGAGAAAGCAGTTGACAGTTACTTTGAACGAGTTTGGCGCCAGTTATGTCATCCATATGAAAATCTCAATTTGTCCAAGCTATTTAAGCACATCTTAGAAATGTTGGCAATGAGGCGATTTCAGAACACATGCTCGACGAACAGATGCAAACCTGTTGCTATTTTCAGCAAATATTACAATTATTGCTGCGTCAATACTAAACGCTTTTTTTAGAATAATGTAAGCTATTCATATTATTATTATTATTATTTTCGGGAGTATTAACATTAGCTCCATAATTGGAATGCTATTGTTAAAAAAATGTTTATGAATATTGAATATGTTGAAGTAAAACATGTCAAAAAATAAATGCATATTAAAAAGTGTGAAGATTTGAAACATAAAATAAAAGCAGGAATTGCAACAACTAAAAAAAGAATAATAAACGAACGATAGGAAGTTGCAATTGGGAAGCGCTGAAAGTGCTGTGCAATTTCCGGTACTCATTACGTACAACATTAAAGTCTCCAGCGTCCCTTCAATGAAAACTATTCCTAAATTATTTGATAGCCTCAGGAAGGAATTTTACATTTTCTAATAACGACACAGAATAACACCAACATTATCTCCAACTCCACCATCAACTCTCTCTACAAGCACAATTACACACGCATACATATAAGGGGGTTTCTCAACCTGAGTATTTTATTGGTCTCTCTCTCACACATCGGTTTGTCCCCCTCTTTCTTTCTCTCTCTCTCTCTTTATCTATCTATCTATCTATCTATTTATCTATCTATCTATCTATCTATCTATCTATATATATATATATATATATATATATATATATATATATATATCCTTGTCAAAATAAAGTATATCATATCTATGGATCTCGCTTTAAAATACATCTATCTATCTATCTATCTATCTATCTATCTATTTATCTTTATAAAAATCAAGTATATCATATCTATGGATCTTGCTTTAAAATACATCTATCTATCTATCTATCTTTATCAAAATCAAGTATATCATATCTATGGATCTTGCTTTAAAATACATCTATCTATCTATCTATCTATCTGTCTATCTATCTGTCTAAATATCCTTATCAAAATAAAGTATATCATATCTATGGATCTCGCTTTGAAATACATCTATCTATCTATCTATCTATCTATCTATCTATCTATCTATCTACTCTTTTCAAAATCAAGTATATCATATCTATGGATCTTGCTTTAAAATACATCTATCTATCTATCTATCTATCTGTCTATCTATCTGTCTATCTATCCTTATCAAAATAAAGTATATCATATCTATGGATCTCGCTTTGAAATACATCTATCTATCTATCTATCTATCTATCTATCTATCTATCTATCACATAATCTCCATAAAAATCGGACTGCGGTCATATCACGTTGAGAAGCAACGACGAACATTCTTAATACCAAGACAGGGGACCGCATAAAAACCAGGTGATAGGTTGTAATGGATAACGGCCCAGAATTGGAATTCGGAGATCAGTTCCAGTTCCGGACGGCTTCGTTATATTCACTTACGTGAAAATAACCTTGGGCCAGAACCACGATTTCTCCCCACCCTAAGCTATGTATCCGTAGATCATTATTATCTCTAAAAAAAATTCTTATAATCTAATAAATATTTTCTTGTTAAAATAACCTGCAAAATGTTGATAAAACTGAAAAAAAAAATCAAAGGAATCAATTCAGAACTAACGTCAGATGATCTATCTATCGATTGAATTTCAACTTTTGAATCTCTTTCATGTGTTCAGATCTTTCCTATTTTATTCGTTTCTGTCTACCTATTTGTCTATGTATTGATCTTTCAGTTGACCTAATCAAGACTATGCTTTCAATAATTACACAGTGTAGTATACATTTCTTTCGGTGCACACACACACACACACAGAAGCACATGCATATTTACAACTGTGTGGCGTCTGCATTCATGTGCATCTATGTTCATGTGAACTGCAACCTAAATAGATTTAATTTGTATAATCTTTAACATCGATGACTTGGACATTGCATAAATTAACTCAACTGACAGGAGTAGTAGATTAAACACCGCCTATGCGCTCAATGCCGCCGACAAAATGAGCTGTGACTTCATGCTAGCACAATCATCGCTGGTTGTCAAACAGTACCGTTTAGCAAATTTAGGGTTGTTGAAACACGTGGTATGGTTATCAGGTACCATCTAACGGTGCCGCACACTGATATCCCCATTCCCAGACAGATAATATCGAGAGATTTACCTTTCTGAAAGATCAATCATGGTGAGTTTCGAACACAATAACACTCAGCCTCGATCACACTCAAAAATACATCTCTATCTATCTATCTATCTATCTATCTATCTATCTATCTATCTATCTATCTATCTATCACATACTCTCCAGAAAACTCGGACTACGGCCAAATCATAACATTGGGAAAGTTACCTTTCGGAAGATCAATCATGGCGAGATTCGAACGCAATAACAGTCTGCCTAGATCACACTCAAAATTACATGCATGCACCTACCTACCTATTTATCTATCTATCTATCTATCTATCTATCTATCTATCTATCTATCTATCTATCCTTATCAAAATCATGTATATCATATCTATGAATCTCGCTTAAAAATACATCTATCTATCTACCCTTTTCAAAATCAAGTATATCATATCTATGGATCTCGCTTAAAAATACATCCATCTATCTATCTATCTATCTATCTATCTATTTATCTATCTATCTATCACATACTCTCTAGAAAACTCGGACTACGGCCAAATCATAACATTGGGAAAGTTACCTTTCGGAAGATCAATCATGGCGAGATTCGAACCCAATAACAGTCTGCCTCGATCACACTCAAAATTACATGCATGCACCTACCTACCTACCTACCTATCTATCTATCTATCTATCTATCTATCTATCTATCTATCTACCTATCTATCTATCCTTATCAAAATCATGTATATCATATCTATGAATCTCGCTTAAAAATACATCTATCTATCTACCCTTTTCAAAATCAAGTATATCATATCTATGGATATCGCTTTAAATACATCCATCTATCTATCTATCTATCTATCTATCTATCTATTTATCTATCTATCTATCACATACTCTCTAGAAAACTCGGTCTACGGCCAAATCATAACATTGGGAAAGTTACCTTTCGGAAGATCAATCATGGCAAGATTCGAACCCAATAACAGTCTGCCTTGATCACACTCAAAATTACATGCATGCACCTACCTACCTATTTATCTATCTATCTACCTATCTATCTATCCTTATCAAAATCATGTATATCATATCTATGAATCTCGCTTAAAAATACATCTATCTATCTATCTATCTATCTATCTATCTATCTATCTATCTATCTACCCTTTTTAAAATAAGAATATCATATGGATCTTGCTTAAAAATACATCTATCTATCTATCTATCTATCACATACTCTCCAGAAAACTCGGACTACGGCCAAATCATAACATCGACAAAGTTACCTTTCTGAAAGATCAATCATGGCGAGATTCGATCCGAATAACATTCTGCCTCCATCACACTCATAATTACATGCATGCACCTATCTATCTATCTATCTATCTATCTATCTATCTATCTATCTATCTATCTATCTATCTATCTATCACATACTCTCCAGAAAACACGGACTATGGCCATATCATAACATCGTGAAAGTTACCTTTCTGAAAGATCAATGATGGTGAGATTCGAACCCAATAATATTCTGCTTCGATCACAGTTTTCGATGATGTTGCCATTTTATTTATATTATTATTTTCGCGCATGCGCGTTCTTTGTTTTTGATTTTTTTGACTGTACTGTATCATAGGGATAGTTGGGCACCGTCTGTGAGAAGAAGACCACCATGTCACAATTCACACCGAAAGAATTTCGGAAACGGCATGTTCTACTACTTGACATTCGCTCTGGAATCTCCAATACGAGAATTTCAGTGTTTGGGTGTCAGTCTCTGGACAGTACATAGGATACGGAAATGATGGAAATGTTATGCTTCTATTCATCTCTACACAGGGCCTTAGACCCAAGACGAAGGCCTAAATCAAGTATGGTCGTATGCCCATCTAGTTATTGTTCTTCTCGAAGTAATTTCTTTGTATGATATTTTGAATTTCCTCTGTTTTATGAGTTCAGTCTATTTCCGCAGCATTTTGGCCTTCCTGGTAAATTCCTTTTTGTCCAAATTGCCTGCTGGTTTCAGCTGTAAACCTGTTCTCTGTATAACTGATTTAAGAATTTATTTTGAATTTACATTCTTGTATAACTGAATAACAAAAGGGAACATAGTTCTACGTTAATAAGTTTGTCCTTAGAAAGGACTTCTTCAGGCATATAACTTCATTATCGACAGAACCGTATATATGTAGAGAACGAGAAAAAATTACAATAAGCGCCCGTTATAACTCTGCAGTGACTTTGTTCTACGTTGATATATGTATGCTCGTGAGCAGAAGCTTTTCGGAGACAATACTGAAATTAGTGTACTTTCAATATATTTTTGTCAAAATAAATTATTTTCAGTTGAATAGAAGTTTATCGGATCATATTTGTTGGTAGATTTTTTCCTAGGTGTTATGGTTGCATTATAATCAGTATTTTATTTTATCATTTCAGCCCAAATAAGCCAATAAAACCACTGAGACGGAAGTGGATAATACGTATGAAATAATATGACAAAAATAGAAAAGAAATATTAGAGAGACTATAAAAAGAAAAGGAATTATCATGACAAACGATAAAGAAGATAATCTAAAAGAATTAGAATGTAGAAATTCTACTAAGGAGCGAGAACAAAAAAGGAATACACAGTTGACAACAATTCACATCACATTTAAATGTTTGAAGAACAATGTTGCCTGGAAAGCATAAAGTCGGAAGTAGGTTTTACACGTGAGAAGTGTGAGAAAAGTAACCTGTCAAGAAATGACCTTTAAAAGGATAGAACTCGTAATCAATGCAGTGTTTATTCTTACATTAAATACTGGTATTTACTTTGTGTTGATATTAGGCCGGAGTGTCGAAGGAAAATGTATCGAATGACGAATGGTCAATATGTCAAACGAACAAAGTGACGAATGGACAAAGTGTCGGACAGAAAAGTTATCAAACTGACTAAATGACGAATGGAGATAATGTCAAAAGGGCAAAGTTTCAAAAGGACAAGATGCTGAACAGATTAAAAACGAACATATCGTCATCATTTAAAAAAAAACTCAATTCAAATAACTGTCCTGGGTATGACGATAAACAATATTCGCGCACTGGGTAAGACGATAAACTATGTCCAACAGCAAAGCCTCTGATCAGGGGTTTTGAGGAACGTGGAACCAGTGTAGTAGTACTGTTAGTGTCCGAGCTATAGGCAAATAGTTAACCTCCAAACTGGGGTCACAACACTATGAAAGTGTAAAAATAAGTTTTAATACCAAAAATACTTTACAAAAACTTATTAATAGCTATAGATTTCGGAAGAAAACATATTACCCGCAATACATTTTTGAAAGGAAAAAACAGCTATGCATTTAAAAAAAATATTAACAGCAATAAACAGGTCTCATGAATTTAAGCATCCTACGAGGCTGGCATCCCGTTCCCACCTTTTCACTGTTGATACTGTTAGATGTAGACGTCTCTTCTACTCCAATAGCTTCATGTCTCGCACCTCTCGCCTGTGGAACTCCCTTATTCCTGTTTCCCTGACAAATATAATCTACAAATATTTAAGTGTAACGTCAAACGACATCTCCAGTTGCCTTGATCTATCCACTTCCCTTCTCCACATCATTTCCCCTTTCATTCCTAGCTGCTCTTGCTCCAAATCTTCTGTAACCACCTTGCCTTGATCGATCCACTATCTTTCTCCACATCCTTTCCTCTACCATTCCTATCTGCTCTTCCTCCAAACCTTCTGTAACCCCTTGCGTGCTAGTGGCTTCCAGCCTTGCTTGTTGGGGTGAAAAGCTTAAAAAAAAACTTATTGGTATTAAATAAACACTGAGGTCAATATGCCATAAAGAAAAGCAAAGCAAAGCATAGCAAATCTGTTCAAATAAACCATTCAACTATTTAAAACATTTTATTGCTTAGATTTGGCATCATTTAATAAATGAGAGTATTAAAAATGATTAAAGGAATGACTCATAATCTCTGATTATATTTTGATACAATTTTAATTTCCTTATAATTAAGAAAAACGAATGTTTTTTCCACAGTTGCAATTTCCCATGAATAAATATTTTAACATTTTAGTATTCAGATCATTGTTTTTATATATATATATATATATATATATATATATATATATATATATATATATATATATATATATATATATATATATATATAATGTCTTCCATTTACAGTCTTGTACATTTCAGAGGAACGGGAGAAATCCTGACGAGAACAAAGCATGACATTTTTGACCGAAACACATCATTCGTAGTTTGATTTACGCAGAAAAAACATTGTAGATTCAGAATTAATTTTCCCTGGTTAAAAAAAAATCGTCAATAAAGAATATAGCAGAAGACCGAATATGAGTCTGCTGGTTTTCAGACCATATCATTAACTTTGCGAGTCACATTGTTCCTTTCCCTTTAACCAGGAATTTATTCTGAAATCTTGCATGCTACATTCATCAAAAGTCACGTTTTATCTGAGAAAATTCTAGCAAAATCTATATTTACAATTTCATATATAGGGGTGTATGAAAATCAATTGATTTATATATTTTATTTTCCCCAACAATGGTTGAAATAAAAAAAAAATATTTTGATAAAAAAATCCCATCATTATAATTCTAACATGGCACAAAATTTAACCAGTTAAAAGAAAAAATTATGTTACAAATTTCTGAAAAGAAAATGATGAAAAGGCAAGTAGAAATATGGAAAAAGTAAGCGAGTTATTACCAAATCGTGAGAGTATTTTATTCTCTGTCATATAGCGTGGATAGGAGAGAAATCGACTGTAAGGTTCAACCTGTGCAGGGGCCGGGGGCCAATCGTGGTGGAGGATCACGTTAAGAGGCAGTTTATACGTATAGTAGTGTATAACGGTTAACCCTAGACTTGAACAGGTTAAGATCGTAGTGATCAGGGAAACATCCACTTGGGAGTCGGTTC
>OZ038508.1:45675128-45765128 GCA_964036315.1 Acanthosepion esculentum | reverse complement strand
TTCAGCATAATAAAGCAAACAGTTAGCACTGAAAGAACGATTTTCCAGTCAAAAAACTATATCGAGCGACGATCAAAATATTTTAAAGATAGAATACTGTTCGACAGAATAGACCCGTGATCACTTGTCGTTGAACAGTTATATTACCTTAATCCTGACGATTTCCGTGAAGTTGCGGAAGCAGCGCGTCATGTCTTTACTTAAGACAAACGCAAACTTTCTGTTCAGCAGAATGGGAAACTCTGTTGGCTTAACACATACACATCTATCTTTTCTGCTGATCACCTGAATACTTTAAGGAAGTTGGTTCTTCCGAGTCGCTTTGGTTGGCTCTTAGTGCCCCGGGTAAGGTGTGTCATTTGACTTCCTGTGTCATTTTGGAATCTGTCATGTCAATGATCTCGACACGTCTGAAAGTGAAGCCTGAACGGATATGTCATTAAATATTGAACATCGTTTACGTATATGAACCACAACCTTTGCGTCTATCTTTCCGTTGTATTTGTCAAATAACTTGGTGCCGACAATCGATTCAATATTGATCGTTGCACGTAATATGTCATAACTATTTTATCTATCTATCTATGTGGCTTTTTATAGCTATCTATCTATCTATCTATCTATCTATCTATCTATCTATCTATCTATCTCTCTCTCTCTCTCTCTCTCTCTCTATATATATATATATATATATATATATATATATATATATATACTTTGACCGATGCCAAACCAAACTTTGACCGATGCTTATCATCGGAAGAATGTCCACACTCCATTCAACATTAACTACCCGACCCACCCAACACCAAACTGCTGCCAACAACAACTATCGTTTCACTTAGATGCTATAGGTATATTTTGTTAAGTACATTTTTCTTCTCAAAAAATGGAAAAGGAAGTGACGTTTTACATCCAGGATTGCTTACAAACAGGATCGTTCATAACCATTTCCGACCCTCACCCGTAGATGTGCAGTTAAAATGCACTGAAACCAAGTTGCATCTTTGTTGTGAGTAAAATGGTTTTGTCTATATGATAAAATTATAATAGATAGATAGATAGATAGATAGATAGATATATCAGCCTGTTTACATTTATCTCATCCTGTTTGTATCTATCTCAGTCTGATTATATATGCGTGTTTCTATCTATCCATTTTATCTATCTGTCTATGTATATATATCTATTTATCTTTCTTTCTCAGCCTGTTTCTATCTATCTCACTGTCTATCTATCTATCTATCTATCTATCTATCAATCTCAGTTTATCACATAAATATAGCACACTTTAAGACTATATTTCTTCATATATGTATATATATATATGTATATATGTATATATATATGTATATATATATATATATTAATCAATTAATTTCTTTATTTTATTTTATTGTTATTTTTTAATGCTAATGTAATATGTGCAGACATTATATCATATGCACTTCAAGATACCATCTCTTGTGGCGAATTATGTTTATTAAATATCAACTAATTATTTTGTTTAATAATAGCTTCTAGACTTTTGAGTCTTTCCTTGCATGTAGAGTACATACTTGACAGAAAAGACATATCATATTTGTTTCAGTAAGATAAGGAACGTAAGAAAGAAAGAAGAGGCGATAACACTCTCATTTGCTTAATGTCTGTATCAGTGAAATGGAAAAAAAATCAATTATATATCTTTTTATTTCTTAAAATAATGTCCATTGTTCGAATTTATGATCTTTATTGCAATAATGCGAAGCTCTTCAGTAAAATGAATTGAGCACTACGGCAGCTTGGCGTTTCTTTACGTTTGTAAAATACAATACGCTATATTTGGCTGACTCGTTCTGTCGAGGGCAGATCGCTCAGTGGAAGGAGATCCGACTGACACCAAATCTGTTGGGTTTCGATCCGGGCTTGAGCCACCCAGACTTTCTTATATGACTGCGAATGACACACACACACACACACACATATATATATATATAGTGCTGATGTTATTAAAACAGCTCTCAATGTCATAAAACAGAGTTATTAAGTATATATAAAAAATATAAATACTATTAATCGCGAGATCTTCAGAGTTACGTAATTAAATTTGAATCTAGTTACTGCAGTGTTAATGTGGTTATTATTATTTTAAGAAATATATTTGGCATTTCAAATAAACAGGATATATATATATATATATATATATATATATATATATATATATATATATATATATATATATATATATATATATATATATATATATATATATATATATATATATATATATATATATATATAATACTTTATTTAATACCGTTATTAAGTGCGATATTGTACCAATAGCTAAATTTTACAATAGACAAGGCGAGTATTATAATTTACGCTTTGCTGAAAAATTAGATATCATAAAACACTTACATAACATTAACTTATTAAACAAGAGAAATTAATTTATGTTTACAGATTGGCATAGAGACAAATATCTGCTGAAATACGTTGATCCAAATTAATCTTTAATGTACATTATGTTGTGATTTTCATTTTAAAAAAAGAACCAGTAATCTCGTTTTATGCTAAATAGAAAAAAAAATAATATTCACAAATCTAAAGTAATTTTTCAAAAAAACACACACACGTATATATATATATATATATATATATATATATATATATATATATATATATATATATATATATATGTATAAAACCCGTTTATTTTAAACGCACAATATATTTTAAAAAAAGATAAAATGTAATCCATGCATATGCCTACACTAACATTGTGATAACCAGGTATTTTATTAAAATTTATATTACGTAACCGTCAGTCAACAGGTAGCATCTGAAGATCACGTTGTGCTTGAAATTCCAAGGCGTGCTACCAGAGTGGCATAATATATATATATATATATATATATATATATATATATATATATATATATATGTGTGTGTGTGTGTGTATGTGTGTGTGTGTATGTGTGTGTATTGTTGTGTGTAGTGATAAATTGAGTTGTCTCTTGATTAACAAGAGATTTGTATGTATTGTTTTTAACGACATATTTAGATACAATTTGCTGTTGTATCGGATGCTCACGCCCATCATAGACCTCATTCGAAATATTGTCCTTACATTCACGTCTGAGTCTAGTAAACTGCCCAACCCTTTCCAGGGTATGTTGTTTGTATAAGTGATCTCTGCACTTGGATACATTAGCAGTCTGGTATGAAACTGAATGCAAAATCTATTTCGGCATAATCTTATACACGCACATATATATATATGTGGTGGGGAGAGATGGAAATGGCGAAATAAAAGTTAATTGGCGTCTCCTCAGCCCTGGAAAACTTACTGGAACATAGAAAGCCAACAGAAGATGCCAAACAATTCCACACATCTACGCCAAGAACGTATTTGAAATCTAATCATAATTTCAATTCGAAACCAATTTTGCATCGACGCTTTAAGACAATTCGTATCGTGACTTTGTCAGTTCAGTTCTGTTTCCCAGCGACGAGCTTTTATTGAATTTACTCCTCAGTGAACTTCATTTCCATCTATTGCCACAGCTGTCTGCAATTTTCTTACAGGATAACCACCCAATAACTTGTTTTACGATAGCCCTTCCATGTCGCAAAGTATTTAATCATTTACAAACAGGAGATAAAGTATTATGCCCAAACATGCATTTGTTTAAGTATATATATATATATATATATATATATATATATATATATATATATATATATATATATATATATATATATATATATATATATGAGAAAAGTTGCTTCACTGTGTAGTGCTAGATAATTTTTCTCTCCAGAATCTATCTTACATATCTATAAGTCTACTATTCATCTATAATTAAAATATTGCAGTGAAACAGGGTACGCTACCCCTGCTATTTACCTTGAGCTCCTTGATATAAATCCAAAGAAAATATCTCACCTCGGCTCAAGTCAATGTTGCGTCTGTGTGAGTTTTCTATAAATACATTCATCGTAATTGATCGGATAAGCTCTTCGCTGTTGTACCGAGATATTTTGAATTTAAGCGCAGTCCTTGACTGGCGTCAAAATCTCTTCAATTTATGGTTGAGCTGGCTAGATAGAGCAGTTCTATGCTAAAGTTTCATTTTACTTGCACTTCTTTCTTGTGCAAGACCTTTCCTCCTGCATGCATTCCAGCCAAATTTAATTTACAAATGCAATTTAAATGCAATATCAATCACTACAGTCCTCCTGATTAATATTTCCTCTTATCGCTCGGTTCCTCCTCTGAGGGACTTTGTCAAGGCTATTTTACAGATTTTATTTTATTACAGGTAATTATATACAAGAGCAAGAATTATACTGTTTTCAAAGATGTTCCTGTGGGTGTGCTCATGGATATTCATTAGATTACGAAAAACTTTTAAAAAACAATATTTTTGCTCCTGTACATAAATACCTGTCACAAAATAAGATAATTGTCTTGATAAATTCCCTCAGAGGAAGAAACACGTCGTCTAATTTATGAATTTCTTTTATATATATATATATATATATATATGAATGATTTGGGGATTTAGGCTAATTTTATAGTAATTCGTCGAGCTTAGAATCCTCAATAGAATGCAGAAAGCACTGGACGGCCGTTTCGTCCTATCTGGGACTCATCAGCAGTGCGCATCCAATACAGAGAATCGAACCCGGATCACTTCGATACAACGCGAACGTCATACCAACTGTACCACGGTGACGAAGAAGACATAGACTACACTCTATATAGCGCCGCTACTCACTTACGCGTTGTATCGAAGCGGTCGTTTAGTGATTACAGTGCATTCTGTTAAGGATTCTAAGCTCGACGATAATGTATATATATGTATATATATATATATATATATATATATATATATATATATATATATATATATATATATATGTGTGTGTGTGTGTGTGTGTGTGTGTGTGTGTGTGTGTGTGTGTGTGTATCTGTGTGTGTGTCTCTCTCTCTTTCTCTCTCTCTGTGTGTGTGTGTGTGTGTGTGTGTGGGAAGAAGAATGATGCCGCATTGTCGCCATCAATAGTGATCACTTTAAAGGTTTTCGTAATCAGCATTAGAATCATCCAGCTCCTGCCAAATCCTGTGCACTGTCCTCAGTTTAACAATCAAACACTCTGTTAGAATAAGAGCACCATGATGCCATCCATTTCGACAGGAATTTGGAAACTTCATGCTTTACTGCGTGGCATTCTCGCCGAAAAATCCAATACGAACATTTCAGAGTGTTTGTGTGTCAATCTGAGCACAGTGCACAGGATTCGGAAAGATTTGGATGAATCTTCTGGTGATTACGAATGGAGTGGTTATTAGTGATGGTGACCTCATACCCGACCCCATTTCTCTTCCAATGAAGCCTAAGAACCAACACAGAGGCTTACATCAAGTACCTTGAGGAGGTAGTGCAACCCTGGGTCAAGGGTTAGCTTCTGGAAGAACCTATGCCTGGAAACAGGAGTCTGTACCATGCCACACATGCAGGAGAATCCAGTCATGGATGTTAGACAATTTGTGCGACCACATCACTCCTTACATCTGGCCACCTAACTCCCCAGGCTGCAACCCGCTTCATTATTACGTATGAGCGCAGTTGAGCGAGAGATCAACAAATCTCTTGGAAACACCAAAGAAGAACTGAAGGCAAGAATTATGGCAGCATGCACCAACTTAATCAAGGAGACCATCCAGAGCAATTGCAGGAGATTACGAAGTCGTCTTCAGACCGTTGTTGAAACCAATGGCGATTTTATGGAATATATGTCATCTTTTACTATTTCAAGATATTTCTATGTAATTTAAGTTAATATATCTGTTAAAATATTATGTCAGTGTTTTTTTTTTCATTTTTTGTAATTTAAACGATAATTTATACATTGTATCCTATATATGTGTGTGTTTAGGTATGTGTGTGTGTTTGTTTCCGTGTGTGTGTGTGTGTGTATTTAGGCAGCACATCTCAATCAAGCATTTATGATTGAATAATTTATACATATTATCTCTATTTATTTTTGTAATCCTCCCATACTGACTGGCAATTTTTTAAAATGCTGGAATTACACCGAGTGAGAAAGACGACGTATCTGTTCTTATCTTTTTTTTATTTTCTCAAGTATTTTCAATCTTATCCAAGATCATCGCTATGATACCTAGGCTTTTTTTCATTTAAGCGTAGTACTAGACTGGCGTTGAAATTTCAACAATTTAGAGTTGATCTGTAACCGTAAATTATATGCTAACAGTTTCTTTTATCGCACTTCTCGCTTGTGGAACTCTCTCCCGGATCCATGCTTTCCAGCCAACTTTCCAGCAAAAATTTAAATGTAATATCAATCGCTATCTACTGTCTGCCTGATTATTCTATCCACTTATCCAATTTTTTGAAGATTTTTTGTAGCTGTGCAAAATACGCACCCCTGATTTTGCATATTTTTTAGAAAAAATGCGTATTATTCAAGAGGAATGATGGTATATATAAAGTAGTAGCCTTTGTCTGTCTTTTTTTTGTTATCGAACTCCTCCTAGGGTTTGGGAGATACACCCCGATAACCATATATATTATGAAACTACATTACCCAGGGTACATGGATATGTATATTTCCTTTTGAGCAAAGGTTGTCCCCGGGGTTGGAGGAAAAGCATACACCCACTTATTTTTTCCCTTTGATTTAAATTAAATTTAAATTTGAACAAGGAAATAACACCTAATCACAATATAGAATGAGAAAGCCTGAAGATGGATATCGCATCAACAAGATCAAAATAAAATAATATGGAAGGCAAGTTGTGCAAGAAATCACCAATCAGTGGGTAGTGCCTTACAATACATAATTGTTGCAATAATTCAACTGTTACATCAATCTTGAAATCTGCTCATCAATTCATTTTATCAAATGTTGCATCAAATATATTTCAAAGAGGTCAGATCAAGCTGTTTCTGCACAGACCCACCATTGAACATTATTTCCTTTGATTTGGATTAAATTTAAATTTGTACAAAGAAACGACTCATATCTAAAATATGGAAGAAAGTCGGAATATGGAAGTCACGTCGGCATTGAGTAATATTGAAATGCATTATTTTTCTCCACAAATTGTAACAATGATTGAAAATCAATCATTTTCTTACAAAGAATTGTGTGCCACGCAACAAGGCTAGTATTCAAATAATCTTGGATTTATACTAAGAGAAAACCTCCTGCATCTGGGTATAAAATTGAATTCATCAAATACCAGAAAATAGGAAGGGGCGTTAGACAAGGATATGTCTTCTCAAAGGCCTTAATCGAGCTTTGCAATGAGGCGATCCAGAGAGAATTAGAAGTCCTCCATAGATACATTATTGACAGCCGCAATCTTAACATAAGTCATGAAGACCTAAACTACCGGAGATCCGTCAGGAAAGCGAAAAGTGAGGGTTTAACATCAAATTTGAGAAGACACAGTGTATGTTAGTCAGGAAAAGAACAAACAAACATGGGAATTATGAATTGGAGACTCAAAAGTCATGCAAGAAAAAAATATCTAGGAAGTGTTCTAACAGAGGATGTGGCACCGAAATTTTAAGGCGCCTTGGAATAACGAAATATTGCTTTGCAAATGCTAAGCAAAGAATTAAGCAACAGGAACATTTTGGTAGAAATCAGGAAAAAAAACATACTGGATTTTTATGTAATATCGGTCCTCTTCCATGACAGTGAGTGCTGAACAACTCTTTACGGAGCATAAAGAGAATTCAGGCAATAGAGATATAGTTCTACCGGGGGATGCTGAGAATATCCAAACTAAACATGCGAGTATTATCGAAGTTTTCGAGCAAATAGAAACAAAAAGGAGACTTGTACTTCGAAACAGTTGTAATTTTCCGGGAATATAATAAATAAAGGCATCTTAGGGAATTTGAAACACAAAGACATATTTAGGTGAAGTTGAGCAGCGAATAATCTATGTGGTTAGAGGAAGATGAATTAGGGGGATAACAAAAAAGAAACCACTAGTAAAAGATCATATGATAGGAATTTGTGATGAGCCTTGGTCGTCCACAATCTTGAAGGGACATGGTTCACAGAAATCAGTCTACTGGTTAAAATGCACTTCGCGCAAAAAAAAGTTTCTTCCTAAGACAGACCTGAACCTTTCGATATAAAATGGTGCTGGATATAAAATTAATGAAATGCAAAATCAGTAAATCTCTGTTCATTGTAAACTCTCATTGTCCTAATAGGAAATAGAAAGGAGGCTTGAGAGAATATTTCCCTGGCTGTAACGGATAGACTTCCTATAAGGCTCCAGGTCTGAAACCGAAGTCTTTCTCGAGCAGATATCAACTTTTCTAGAACATTTTCTCGATTGAAATCCCCGTTTTTCTTTCGCTTTTCATTCGATTATTTTCCAGAACTTCTGCCTTAGGGAAAAACAGAAAATAAAATAAAATAAAAAAAATAAATAAATAAAAATCTCTTATACAGGCAAGGCCCCAAATTGGATTAACCAATAAATGCTTGAGGCTTTCAATACGACGTTTGAGTACCTCGTGACCTATCGGAACCGGTTTTATGGACTACATATTTATCATAGATGTAATGCATACTGTTTAAAGTAAAACAAAAATGTGTCTACTATTTCAAACAGAGCGATTTATTATACATAACGGTTGAATTAATAAAAAAATATCAGATCTAAAATAAACACATTAATACGTCACAAGTTACTTTGTTTACAGTTAGTACCAGATGTGCTTTTTTTAAAAAGGAAATAGAACCTTCCACTGCTATTCGCTTTCTGTGGACAAGCTATCTGTGGCACGCGTGATTAAACGGCAGTTTCTCCTACAAAGCAAGGTGCAGATTCGAACCCTTTCAGAGTTCCCATTTTTTTTATTAACTTTTCTCGAATACTGTTATGGATCCTTACCTATAACTACAGAATGGACTCTTCCTAACACTATGTATACTAGGCCTCTCAAGAGAGAGGGACGAATCGAGTCGAGCCAATAGTAGTTCACTCCAAACCAGACTGACAGTCATACTAACACCTTCCACATCTTGTATTATTATTTTGTGCAATATATCTTCGTTATTTCTACTCTTGTGTTCGTATTGTTCTCCTTTGGGCCTAACCTAGACCATAAAAAGTACACAGGCCGATATTTGTAAAAAAAGTCTGTTTTAAAAATGACAAATAATGGGATGTCTATTTTAATTATGCGTAACCATTAAAAACACCGTTTGAAGTAATACACACACATATATTAATAATAATAATAATAATAATAATAATAATAATAATAATAATAATAATAATTAAAGAATATCAAACACTTAAAATCCCATAGGTAATAATTTTTATTTCAGGAGAGCTCTAAAAATCAGCAGCTCTCAATCTTCAAGAGCTACAAACAAATCACAAATGAAATGGAAAAAAATATTCCGGGTCAAAAACAAGAGATATTGTTATATACTTTGGAGAGCGGGTGTGAGGAAGGCAGAGAGTATATATATATATATATATATATATATATATATATATATATATATATATATATATATACATATATATATATATATATATATATATACATATATATATATATATATATATATATATATATATATATATATATATATATATATATATATATATATATATATATATATATACTCTCTGGCGACCCAGCCGTTTCCATAATTTAGAGAACTAACATGCGTAAATTTCAAGATTGGTTATTCCTAAATTTTCGCTTTAGGATGAAACAGGGCTTGATACCTTAATTCAATTTAATTTTAATAATTATATTGAGGCTTTCGGCTCTCGTTTTTGAAGCGAAGGAATCATATTTTTTTTTAAATAATTATAATATATACATATATATATATATATATATATATATATATATATATGTAACGTAAATCATTCAAACGAAAAACAAATACTGAAGCTAATTATACGGCGAGAGTGATTCTCGCCGTATAATTAGCTTCAGTATTTGTTTTTCGTTTGAATAATTTACGTTACATAAATTGATTACGCACTACAAAATTGACATTAAAATATATATATATATATATACATACACACACACACACACACACACACACACATATATATATATATATATGCAGCATATGTTCATTCAAGCAGGTTTGGTCAAATAATTTAGATGTATTATGTCGACATTTACATTTTATACAGATATTAATCGAAAATACAATTATTTAAATGCATTTTATGTTTAACTTTATTTTTTATAGATTCGGAGGACGAATATTTTCTAAGAAAATTTCTCGGACAATCAGGCCGGTAAATGTGATTTGATACTGTTTATTATAAACAGAGAATTTTCTTAAATACTTCTATCTATAAGAAAGAATGTTTCCATAAAAATGTCTTTAAATACATATATATATATATATATATATATATATATAGCGAGAGAGAGAGAGAGAGAAAGAGAGAGAAAGAGAGAGAGAGAAAAGTGACCTTTGGAGTGCGTACTATATATCAATGTGGCTATTTGTGTGTGCCTGTGAGGAAGTGAGTGTAATTTCATGTATGTGAAAATATTTCTGTGTAGTTACCTGTATATTACAATTTACTCTGTCTTGAAGACATGCACTTATCAATAGTACAAATCACGACCATATTCGAACTTCTGCACCTGCTGACAATTAACATGACAAACACACACAAAGACACACACACACATATTGATCGGCAGATGTTTAGAGAGTTTTTTTTCCTTCGTCCTTTTCCTATTCAACAATTGTTCCATTCGCACACTTATACGTAGAGTATAAAGGGACCTCCTTCAGATTTGTCCTTTTCCACTCGATAAACGCCAATCGCAATTGGTGCTAAATGGAAAACGTTGCCCGCTTATAATGAGATCGAATCGATATATCAATATCCTTCATTATTGCACGTCTTTATCTATTTCAATCCAATAATCTATAACATCATGCTTCAATATTGATACAGATACACTTTCGCATCTGTACCATTGCATGTGCTAATACTTATTTTGATAAAATCAACGCCTACCAGCCACCCACATCCTTCATGCTCACCCATCCACACGCGTGCACACACACACACACACACACACACACACACACACACACACACACACATATATATATATATATATATATCCCATTTGAAAGGAACAAGATGTCTAGTAAATACAAGAGAATTTGACTAGACAAAAAAAAGAATTCCAGGAATACTTCCATCATATATATATATATATATATATATATATATATATATATATATATATATATATATATGAAGAAATATAGTCTTAAAGTGTGCTATATTTATGGGATAAAGTGCTCAATATCAGAGATAGAGCGTGTGTAAATATAAAAGTAGACATGGAAGTCAGCACTTAGAGGCGACAGTCTGTTTCATGCTAGAGCAATCGTCAGGCATATATATATATACATATATATATATATATATATATATATATATATATATATATATACATATATATACATATATATATATATACATATATATATATATATATATACATACATATATATATATATATATATATATATATATATATATATATATATATATATATATATATATATATATGAGATCTGATAGAAAATGTATAGGGTCGGGTGATATGAAAATAAAACTACAATGCATAGTAATTTGTCTCTCACTCTCCTTCGAAATTGTCCCCTTTAGAAGCCATATTTTCTCCAGCGCAATTTCCAATGATGGAAGCATTCCCGGAACACTTTTTTTTGTCTAGTCATAATTCTCTTGTATTTACTAGAGATCTTGTGCCTTTCAAGTGGGATTTGGCTTTTGAAAAGGAAAATATCGTAAGGGGCGATATCTGGGGAATGTGGTTGTTTTCGAACCTGAAGAATTTGTGACTTGTCCCCAAACTACTTCGAGATTCATGCTCACTGATGGTGCGTTTATGGTGTGGTGAGACGATCATACTCTACATATTTTCCTTCATGGTACCACCATAAACAGCAGATGTGAGCAAGAACTTCATGACTTGGTGTGCATGTGCAAAGTTCAAAGTATATCTGTGCCAAGCAGCTTCAAAATGTAAACTTTAGCTTCGCTAGCATCGCAATATCCAGACACTTTCTGATCAAATCTGATATATAATAATAATAATAATATATATATATATATAAATATATATATATATATATATATATATATATATATATTTATATATATATACATATATATATATATATATATATATATTTATATATATATACATATATATATATATATATATATATATATATGTGTGTGTGTGTGTGTATATATATATATATACATATATACATATATATATATATACATATATATATATATATATATACATATACATCTATATATTATTTATATATGGTTTCTTTAAAATATATAGATATTTTTTAAATATACATATATATATTATTTATATATGGTTTCTTTAAAATATATATATTTTTTAAATATATATATATATATATATTATTTATATATGGTTTCTTTAAAATATATATATATATATTTTTAAATATATATATATATATATTTTAAAATATATATATATATATTTTTAAATATATATATATATATATATATATATATGGTTCCTTTAAGGAGAATAAATTAAACTTTGTGCTTGTTACTTATGGCCAATCATAAATCACCGAGGGTCGCGCGTGACATTCTGGACTTATGAATATATGCTTTCCGCCAGGCGTATAAATAGCGGTGTGAGTCGACTGACTGGAGTGATTATTGAGTGACTATGGAGTAGAAATATTCAGTCAAATTAGTGTCAATTATTGTGCGTCGATAATTTGTGTTTTGATTTAGGATTTAACTACCGGCCCAGAGGTTCGAGCGTGACACTCTGGACTTATAAATATACCGCCAGGTGTATAAATAGCGGTTTCATGCCAGAGTAGATTGTTTATTGAGTGACTATTGAGTGGAACTATACAGTCGAATTAGTGTGAATTATTGTGCGTCGACGATTTGGGTTTTGATTTAGGATTTAATCAGCGTGAAGTCAAGCCGCGCTACTAACAAGGTATTCTCTGAAATGTTTAATTATGTTTGGTTGACTTTTACTTCTTTTTTCTTGTTAAGTATTTTGTTTGCGGTTGTAATTAAATACTATTTTATCTAAACATTTAAGTGTTGAGTTATACTTAATTATAAACGGCCGACGCACGTCACAAAAGAAAAACAAACAAACATGCCACTTTAATTACAAAGAGTGTGAGAATGAATGTTTCAGACGCGGCCGAATTCTGCAAACAATATAAGGATATTTACATCGTTTCCCCACTGAGACATCATGAGGCACAAGGGTGGGTATATTAAGGACAACATGAGCGGGTTCACCAAGGTCAAATATAAAATTTCCCGAGCTCCCGCAACCGTCGGTTGGGCTGACTGCCGTGGCGATTTCTCTCTCTCTCTCTCTTTCCTTCTCTCTCTCTCTCTTCGTCTCTCTCTCTCTCTCTCTCTCGTAGGGTGCAGGCTCGGGCAGCAGTTCCCCAAGCCTAGCCACCTCAAAGTATTATTTTCCTCAGTTGCGCCACTGTCAAAAGACAGAACCGAAGCTGAATCGCACTCTCCAATCATTGGTC
The DNA here is from genome assembly GCA_964036315.1 of Acanthosepion esculentum. Classification (NCBI taxonomy): domain Eukaryota; kingdom Metazoa; phylum Mollusca; class Cephalopoda; order Sepiida; family Sepiidae; genus Acanthosepion; species Acanthosepion esculentum. The sequence continues at coordinate 45,751,460 of OZ038508.1, read as the reverse complement.
AAAATATTGATCAATTTTTGCCCTGCCCCCTCTTGCGCAGGATCAGGCTAAAACTATCCTTAGCTTGTCGTTTCTCCTGCTTATAGCGATGAATATGAATTCAAGGTAAGTGTACCGTGGAGTAAATGGCCTGAAAATTAAGAGGAGTATCGTAGCAAAAACGCCTCGAGCGAAGACGAGATTCATATTGAAAGAAACCTTTTACTGATAATGCCATTTTTATTTCATACACAAAAATATATACTGAGAACCAGATTGAAATATTCACCTGCAGTATAGCAAACGAAACATATCAACAAGGGCATCATTAAAATATATTTTCAATAAAAAAAAACCCAACTCTGTCGTAATGTAGGATGTGCAGATTGTGTACACTTCAGAAATGTATGGACCCATCACTTTAATCTCTATCTATGGGTTATATAGCAAGGGAGCCATTGTCAACCACCTTATGAGAAAGACCCTACGATAGGGATAACTTAAGCAAGACCTCTATAAGTTTTCGACCAAGACAGTCAGTTATGTGCCATACGTTATACACGCTTAGGCAATCATGTATCTTTCGATACATGACTGACTAGGTATTTTTTTCCCGCAGTAGGTTGCCATTTATTTCTGGGGTAGACCAGTTGTCATCGAAGGCTATAGGACCCGGTCTCTCCTGCTATTTACTCACAGCTGGGGGTGGGGAAGACGAGGATTACGGTGGAGTAATGAATAGCGGCTCGGATTGAGGAGTCAGCGGATTTCGAATTCCAGTCGAATCAATTACATTCACTTACTTGGGGAAGGTATAAATTCTAACCCAGCTATGAGTAAATAGCAGGACAAACCGGTTTCTTGGATGGCAACTGGTCTACCGCAGAAAGAAATGGCAACCTACTGCGGGAAAAAAATTGCCTCGTCAGTCATGTATCTTTCGATACATGATCGCCCAAGCGTGTATCACGCATGGCTCATAACTGACTGACTTTCGACCAAAGATATTCTTAAAAAGCAACACACTGAACAAGAGTTGTGTAAGGATCAAGCTAATGGAGTATGGGATTTACATATTTTATTCAATTGCAGCAACAAATGAGTTAAGTTATAAATAAATTCCGATTTATTATCAACGCCAAGAAACAGTACAATTCCAGTGTTTTCAATTATATATTCGTTAATGTCTTCTATGATCTGTTGCAGCGTGTAAGATTTAGCAAATCTGGCTGTTTTTGCATTAAAACAGCCAAAATATATATTAACTTCAAAGAATATATGTATCCCTGGTGAAGCACAACTAAGTAGCTAAGGAAAAGATCGTTGGCATTGGCTTGATGATCACGAATGCGGTAGTTTCTTTCTGCAAGTAACAGCGACATTTGTAAAGGGTGATTCAAGCATTAAACAGAATGATCAATAAACCTAATAAATATAAAATGTCAAACCTTTTTAATAAAACATACAGGGTGCGACACGTAAATTGTCGTCATTTAATTTTAATTTTTATTTTTGTCCTCTGTACTGTACTCAGATTGACATCCAAACACTCTGAAATGCTCGTATTGGAGATTCCGGTGCGAATGCCAAGAAGTACAGCATGTTGTTTCCAAATTTCTGTCTGAGTGAATTGTGTCATGGTGTTCTTTGTCTCACAGACGGTGGTCAACTCACACGATATACAGTCGATAAAATAAAATAAAAATATCTATGCAAATTAAAAATATAAAATGACAACTTACTTATCTCACTATGTGTCTCTATCTATAAAAGGCAGGATGCGTGTGTGTGTGTGTGTGTGTGTGTGTGTGTGTGTGTGTGTGTGTGTGTGTGTAACGAATGCATGGCCGTAATTTTCGACGGAGTTGCACCAATATTTATATGCACATGCTCCAAGTTAGCAATTGCGCCAAGATCGACTTTGCATTTCTCAACTACCATCGATAGTGGAAATAATCGACTTTTTCATGCTTCTACGGTAGTTTTCATGTAGTTTTCTGCCACTTCCTACTGGCCAGAATGGTAGCCTATAGCTGGCTGCCACGAATAGGCAGGAAGATTCTATTCGTCAGCATGAGAGCCAACAGCTGACTGACACGAATGTTAACTAGCATGCGAGCAGGCAAAAAAACATAATCGATAGCTGCATTCGTCACAAGTGGGAAAAATTTAAATCTGGATGACACTTTATTCTCGTTGGCTCATTCGCTTGCTTAAACTCAACGTTGATTCTGATTCCGCAGAACTGGGTTGGGTGTGAAAAATTATTTGTTGTTAACATTCTTTTTTCATTCGGTTTTTCCAGTTACAAGTCCTTTTTAAAAGCTGATCGTTTTGTGTTCATTTTGTTTAGTTCTTTTTTTCGTAACTGATTTAATGTGTAGTATAGAGCTTAGAAAAAAATTCGAAGTGTGAGATAGGCAAGAAGTAAGGCATGTAGCAACATCAGCACGGCAAAGGGCACTCCTTTAAAGGCAAGGAAGGGCAAAAATATGGTAGCGATTGCTGTATGAGTCGTACGATTTTTGAATCAATCACGGGCAACGCCGGGCCATGTTGCTAGTATCCTATTAAAAAGTATTTCAATGCGAACGATCATTTTCTTAGCTACTTAGTATGTACTTCGCCATGATACATTCTTTGAAGGTAGTAAACATTTTAACAATTTTTGCATTAACAGTGAGATTTGCGAAACCTTACTTACTTACTTACTTAGTACTTAGATAACGTTTTTAACACATTTAACAATTTCTAACTATTGCAAACCATACAACCTTATAAATAATCAAATATTGCAGAATTGTAGAAGTTTAATATAGCAGATTGATAATGATGTAATTGTATAGTACTTACGTATTTTTAACGCATTTACTAGTTTGTAGCTATAACATGAAAATTTCGAATAAATATACACTACAACTAAAATTTTTCAAAAAGTTCTAGAAGACTCCAAGTAGATCTAAAAGGTTTTATGAACGTCCTAGAAAACTACTGAAAGTCATAGTACTATTATACAGTGTAACCCGGATATAAGAGACCCGAATATAAGAGAAACCCGGATATAAGATAGATTTTCTCTGGTCCCAAATTAGAGCCTGTGTTAATGTATATATAATGGACCAAACCCGGATATAAGAGAAACCCGGCTATAAGAGACTTATTCTCCGGTCCCAACAACTCTCTTATATCCGGGTTACACTGTATATACATACGATTCTAGTAATTACATGATGGGTGTTTTTAAGACGGAAACTGAATTAAGCACGTCGTTATTATTTTTTAACAAAATTTCATCGAATCATGATAGAGAAAGTCAATTATTTTACAAAAAGCCATAACACTAATATATATATATATATATATATATATATATATATATATATATATATATATATATATATATATATATATATATATATATATATATATAAATATATATATATATATTATGAAATGGACAAAGTCCGACAAATATTTTAAAGCATTTTTGTGTTTATACATTCTTTTTTTGTAGATACAAATATTTAAGTAAATGCTCTGTTTATAATAAACAATATTATCAAAATTTATCCGCCTGAATGTCCGAGAAATTGTCAGAGAAAATATGTGTCATCTGACAGGAATAGAACCTGTATACTATACGGAACCGTCATATAGCCTGACGTGCTTTTACCGATTTCGCCACAGAAGAGCGTTCGGTTTGCAAGGTCGATATTACTGTTTTTAAACTACAATCTTCCATGATTCTCTCACGTACATTCATATCTGCTTAATGCGTCAATGTAAACAATGACATCACACATTATATATATATATATATATATTTGGGGACATTGTGGCACGTAGTGAATCAGGTCTCTGTATTCAGCCACTCAAAAACTTTGATTGGTTTTGCGCAAAGCCTTCACCATTATAAACAAATCATATATGCTGGTGTCTGGTTGTCCGCTCCTAGGAACTGAGCTGCTTGACCCTCATACGTTGAATACGACGGGAGAGTCCGCCACCATATATTATTACCACTGCTATTCATTTACGCAAGATATTTAGCTACGTTACTCTTTAGCTCTACGCGAGTTGTTTTGTAAAATAGTCTCGTCAGATCAAGACATTCTATTTTGGGGTCTCCCCTTTTTACACAGATGGACTCACCCAAAGTATACATATACTACTACCAGCGAATACCCGAACAGTCGGTCAGTCGGACAGTAGTAGTAGTGAGAACGTTGAGTCAAATCGGACAGTAGTAGTAATAGAACGTCGAGTCGGTCGGTAGAATAACGTAGTGGCAAGAGTCACAGTAACGAGCCCGTAGACTCAGTAAGAAGTCATACAGCGATACGTCGATACCAAAGACTATATATATATATATATATATATATATATATATATATATATATATATATATATATATATATATTTGCCTACTAACCCCGAATTCCTGGAACTGCTAACCTGTATTACCAGTTTGTATTATTACGTTAATACATTTATTTCTTATATTCATTCTTGGCGTTGGTTATTATTTGATACCGGATTTCATCCCGGAATCCACAACATATTCATACGGATGTCTTTCATTGTGACACACCCTTTCAGAAATAACTAAAATATCAGCTATACACCACCTTTTCTCAGATCCGTTATTTAAAAATTTCTTCCAGACAATGATTCGTGTAGGTCTTATAAGGAATCATCCTTTTGCGAAACCCGTTACTGGTACTACAGAATTACAAAGACCTGTACTGTAGCAAAGAACAGAAAAAATATGCAGAGAATGTACCTGTATGCAGTGCTTTTGTCAGGTCTTTTCATGTTTGCTTATCTTGCGAAGACTTTTTGAAACTCGTGGACTTTTGCTGCAGAAAAAGATCTGTACCAAATAACAGAAACCACATCACTTGAGGACTTTCATGAACAGCAACAACCAAAATGGGTAACACATATAAGTCGAAGCGAACATAATCAATAGGTTGTTTGACGGTGTACTCTACTTCAAACAAAAGTGTGCAGTTTGAGATTCGTCTCCAGTTTTGCTGGTCAAACTCTCTGCCTCCGGGCAGAGAGGATCCCCAAGGAGGCTATTTCGAAATCTCGTCTCGGGGAAACAGCTACCCAACCCCGTTTATACGGGATCTACGGAGAATCTTTGGCCGAGCCTACCTCACATTAAATTCGGCCTTGTGCCACATATGTCCTTGTGATGCGGTTGGTAGATATCCTACTTCAAACAAAAGATTGTGGGCATTTGAAAGAGCGATAGACTTGCACAACCTGTTTTCCTGAAAAAATATTTTCATAGAAAGATTTTACAACTTTTATATAGTAGAATTGGCTATTCGGTTAATAAATGCCAAATGATTCCATATATGTAAGCGGTTGATATTATCATTAATAATGGTTAAGTGAGTCATGGAAAAAAACATCATTCTTTTAACATTGTTGACTGGCACTCCAGAATCTCAAACAAAGAACTGTATAAAGTAACAAAGAAAAAACACATTACTTTAGGTCTATCAGCAGCAGTAATAACTAAAATATATAGCACATATAACACGACGAGAAAATAATGTTATAATCAGATGTTCTTATTCCACATTCTCCCACCAGTATTGCAGATGCCTCTCTCCGACTTTTTGGTCTCATGTTGACCACTGACCCGAAGTGGAACAATTATATTGAATCTATAGCATCATCTACCGTTCTCTGGGTCGTGCCAGAAGTTTCTTCTCGCCGGAGTCCATCCTTTAAATCTACAAATCAACCATTTGTCTTTGCATGGAATACTGCTGCCATATATCGTCTGGTGCCCCCGCTAGACAAAATCTAGAGACGGTTATGCAACGTGTTTGGTCCTGTTTTGGCAACCCGTCTGCAGTTGCTATCTCAGAGACGTGCTGTGGCTTCCCTCTGCCTTTTCCACAAGTGCTTTCATGGCAACTGCTCCGACGTGCTATTTTCACTGGTTCCCAAATTGCATGAATTTAAGCTCGCTACAATGTTGGCATGTCTGTCCCACACTTTCACTTTCGAAACGACTAAATGTAACCGTCTCTTTTACTCCAACAGTTTCTTATCTCGCACCTCTTGTCAGTGGAACTCTCTTCTTATCACTTGCTTTCCTCATAGCTATAATCTTCAAATATTCAAATGTAATGTCAATCGACATCTTCTTATGCCTTGACCTTGATCCCTGTTCTTCTCTTTATCATTTTCCCAAACACTCCTCTTTACTCTTACTATCACTCTCTGTGTACCTTGTGGCACTCCTGGCTTGATTGGGGTGAATTGCTTGTATATAAGAAAATAAATAAAAAAAACTTCAAGCAAAAAAATAGGTAGTAATACCTAATAAATACGGGAATTATTGATAACAGCTTGTGGACATGAGAAATATATTTTGCTGAAAAAATGTTCTATTAGAAAGATATAAATTTTAATCGAAAGTAGCACTGAATGACTGGTCAATAAATGCCGAATGTTACCTTATAAATAATTACTATTACCATTTTCATGGTACCTTCCGTATGACTAGCGAGTGTCAAATTCTTCATGCCTTCTTTCTTCATTATGTGTCCTAGAAATATAAAGGCTAATCGTCTATGCATTTTCTTTCAAAGCTACCTAATTGGTTCGTCTGAATGGTTGACAATCCTTGGAAAAAGAAGGATAGTAAACATTCATACGTTGCTTACAAGGGAAGAAAATGGCGGAATTCCATGATCGTCTCAATAGACACAACTGGTAAAAAAGGAAAAAAAATACCTTCTATCATCAGACATCGACCATTGGTGTGAAATAAAAAACATAATTCCGATTACTGTTTTCAGAGTGTGAATCACCTACCCTTAAAAGATCCTTAACATAGTTTTGCACCTGTTCCTCTCCAACTCTTTTGGCTTTGTACTTTCGATAATATCAAGTGAATAAATATTTCTGCAGAAGTAATATTTCTGTTGATGAAGAGAAGATATTTCCACTGAGTCTGAATGCATATTTGATCCGACCGTTTCTAATGTACTCTGTGAACACAGCGTTTCATATTGGATGTCAGCACAGCTTGGAGCAACGTCTGTGTTCTTGCAAAGAAACTAGCTTGCCATCGACTGTATTTACATTGGAAACATTGTTTCCACTTGCATTGTTTCGGATATTTCTCGCCTGAAGACGGTTGCTTACCAACTGCTCCTTCTTCTCAGTTGGCGTTCATTTGCGCTGCTGAAAAGCAGTGGAGTATTGAAATTAACGAAGCATTTAAAATGTGAAACACTAAAGCATCACGGGAGTAATGCACACACTCGTGTATAAGCCGAGTTAGTTAAGTTTTCTTCCAAACATCTAGCGGATTGTATATATAGATATATAAGTTACTTAATTTAAAATATATTTTCTGTATCGGCTCGAAATTAGCTAGAGTAGAAAGCTTTATAACATTACGTTAACGATATTGTCGTGTTCAGCCCTTTAGTTAGGAAATTAATCCACATTATGTGATTTTGAAGACTGGGCAGAAGACGGGTTAACTAAAGATAATTGAGCCGTGATTAACTAATTAATCTTAATAACGTAAGATATGCAGATGGAACGTGTTTAATAGCAGACATAGAAAAATGGTTTCTGAAAATCCAAGGCAAGATAGTAAAGAAAAGTGATCAGAGGGGATAAAACATCGATTGGAAAAGCCAGATTGTATAATTGGCAGCAAGAGGAAGAGTTCCAATTGCTAATTCGACATGTCTAAATAAAACAAATACTAACTCTATACACAAGCAGCTACTGGAAGCCACCGTCAGCGGGACAACGGTGGGCCACTAGCGGTCCGCAAGCGGTAGCATGAACACGCTGGTTGTCCGACAGCGGGCCACCAGAGATAAAATATTCATGGCATGCCCTCCATTGGAAGATTGGTGTAGGGACAATTGTAATTATCTGGTGAATCTTTTAATTGAGGGCGAAAAGTGTGGCATTGATATCCTAACATGCATTGGAATAGCGAAAGATATCTTTCGAAATATAAGCAAATATCAAGAAACAAGAAAAGTTACTTTGAAACTAACAAATCAGTGATGAAATGTTATGTAATATCGGTCTTCATTATGTCTTCTAGAAATTTCAAATGAATCTTTCTGCTTCTATGTATACGCGTACTTTTTGTATCTGTAAATATAACCTCTTTATACACATGTTCAGTTCATGGTATAATTCGTCTCCTTATACAGAAACATATTTCTGTTGTGTCGGGTCTCTTCTTCGTCTGTAAGTAGATTGTCCTGAATTTGCTAACATAAAAGAAGACGAAAGTGCTCCTGGAGAATTTGACATTCACAGAAAAGTGAAAGCAAGAGGTGCAAGGGATAGCAACGGTTAACCTACCTAACAACCTTGTGTAAATGGACATCCGAACAGAGACTGGGATGAACGGTGTAAAGACAAACCTTAGTAAGATGTACAAATAATAGGACGTCGAGGATGGCTATGTTCCTTCATGTTCTAAACGGACACAGCATATAGAAAAGACAGAAACAAAATTAAGTTTCCCTAGTATGAAATTGGAATTACAAAACTATTTCTTTCTGAAATGAATAATAGTTTCTGCCGAAAATGTTCAAAAGTTTAACGAATGCGACAGTTGGCTGAAAAAAAAAGGCAGAAGTATCTAACTGCATAAATGTTTCACTAGAACAACAAAAATAAATAATTTTTTACGCGAGTATTATTAATACCACCGATCTCAGAAATAAAAACATTACATCAATCGAAATGTGCCTTCTGTCGGGCCTAAAATAAACAGAACTTTATCAACTGAAAGGTGTAATCTCTTTGCCAAGTTGGTGCATAGCAAGTAAATACTTCTCAGTTTAATTATAAACACGACAAATATTTATCTATATTTATCTATTTGTTTCAGTCCTGGGTATGACGATAGACTACATCCGTATTCTGTGTATGAGGATAAATTACATCCGCGTCCTGGGTAAGACGATAAACTACGTCCAACAGCAAGGCCTCTGATCAGAAGGTTTTGAGGAGCGTGGAACCACCTCTTAATTGCTGACCAGGGTTGGTAGCAGCAGTTAGGGTCCCAACTATGAGTAAATATTTACTCTCATAAAAAAAAGAGTGTCAAAATACTATGAAAGTATGAAAATAGGATTTAATACCAGCAATACTTTTTTGGAATTTTTTTTTTTTTTACAGTGATACGTTTTTTAAAAAAAAATATTACCAGCAATAAAATTCTTGTCGGCATTAAATAAACTAGTGAGGTTGATATGCCGTAAAGGAAACCAAACCAAACCAAACCAATCAAAGAAAGAGAAATACCGAGCTTCGTTAATTGATATCGGCGTAAAGGCATATGAATTCGGTGGATCTTCTGGCACGGTCTTCTTTTCTTTCTCGGCCGGTGCGCTATCAAAGCACGTTTCATCCGGTGGTCCAACGTATGCACATCCAAAGAGCACTGCGTTCACTTCCTGCTTATCTCTCAGGTTCTATTACTTTCACAGTTGCGGCGCGGACATGCACTTACTGGTTATGAATAAACCTTTCAGTTTCGTCGTGTGATGCGCCTAAGTCATAGATATACAAACTGGGATGAACACACTATGTAAGTGTAAAAATAAGTTTTGATACCAGAAATACTTTATAAAAGTTTATTACCAACAATACATTTTTGAAAAAAAGAAAAAAAAGATATTACCAGCTATACATTTTTTAAGTAAAAATATTACCAGAAATAAAAATTTTGTCGGCATTAAATAACCCATTGAGTTTGATATGCCCTAAAACAAAACAAACCAAATCTATATGTATAAAGATAACCAGTAATTATCTGGAGATTCAATTGTAAACACTCACCAATATTTACCTAACGCCACTTGTACACACGAGGAAAGTATATTGATAAACTCAAATGTAAAGACAATCAATGCTTACTTAATGACACGTGTATAAACAGTTAATATTTACTGATGGATGAAAGTGTAATACGATTCCCATATACACACAAATAAGGGTATGAACAATGTTGGTCATATATACTCATGTATAAAGGCATCTATTGACTCAAACATAAACACGCCCAATAATCATGTAAAACATACACTAATTTCAACATTAAATATGACAGCAACGGCTGATATGTCGTAAACTTTAACCATCGAACCACCAATCAATGGGAACATACCGGATTTACTCTTATATAAGTCGGGTTCATAAATAGAGGGATCACTGAATTCTCGAAAGAAAATGACCTGTGTATAACGCAGCAGGTCATCAAAAATGTATGAGTTTTCACTTCTTCAAAAAAGATTACCTGTGTAAAGTGCGAGTCCTTATATTTTGTATTTAAAAATTTACCAGAAATACTAGCACCATACTCGAGTAATTATGGTATGTATTTACAATTTATTAAAAAAAATGCACTGTTGAATTAATAATGATATTCTGTCAACATACCCGAGACGTCTTTTATGCATCGTTTCCTTTCAAGCTGTTGACGATGATGGCTCTACACAATTCCCTGTTCTTTGTAGCTCTGGACCTGCTGGGTGGTATCACCTTATCTGGCGTGATCAACATTTTGAACAAGGCGCGTACATTCAAACTCTCGGTTACGACCAGTAATTAATGGTCACATAATGCGGCACATTGTGAATTATGCGCAGGATACTTATATATCTCCAGAAATTGACCTCATGGACGTTCCGGTATTCATATCGGTGATGTTCTGCCCGAGCGGGACGAATTGGGGTGTCTTCATACTGACCGAACACTGTGAATCCATTTTGCGCTTCGTTACAGGTGACTTATGCTCGGTGGAAGCTTCGAACCCCTTCCAAACTTTATGCAGAAACGACCTGGCAACATAAAAATAAAGTATAATCCCAAAGCCGCTGTGCTTTGCACGTATAGCAACAATTACAGCGTGTCGTTTCATGTGATGGCTGATACATCGCCATTGGTGCCATAAAATATAAAAGCGTATTATCACATAAGTGCAGGTGTGCACTGTCTTGTTTCTCAAATACCGTACGATTCATATACAATCCCCGAGTGACACCGATTCAGTCGGGTTTCGATGCTAGCTAGAGGCAACCGGACGTCTAGCCGCACTGACGAGATGTGATACAGCGAAACAGTTATTAGATCGAACGATAAATTATATAAAATACTAAATAAAAGCACATTGTCAGTCGTTTTTAATGAAATGTGCTTGAAAGAAGGATTGCTGCCTAAATACACAAATATATATATATATATATATATATATATATATATATATATATATATATATATATATATATATGTATATATATGTGTGTGTGTGTGTGTGTGTAGTATGGTGGAGTGATTGTGAAATCGTGGAGATGATTTCGAGTTACAGTTGTGTTCCTTATATTCACTTACTTGCAAATAACCTTGGGAGAATTATGCTGATTTTCTAAGCGTACCTTTGATGTGACACAAGGCCGACAGCATGAGAGACCCAGTGAGGATCAAACTCAATATCCATTCGTAATTAATCTAGCGAGAAAATTTTGCTAACCAATGCACGTCATCGAAGTGCCCACCCTTGAGAAAGTTATGAATCCATCTCTTCTCCCCTTGTTGACAACTAACTGTACAGAGTGGGTCCTATAGCCTTGGATAAAAACTCTCCTAGGCGAAGGAAAACACTGAATTCTAATCAGCCATGATAGGGGTGGATTGCGGATGCAGAACCTGGGGTGAGCCTACGAGCCTAATGGATTATAGGACACGTAATCATGAAAACAAGTCCAATATTTTAAACCGCCCCCAAAACACCAGGGAGCGATTAATCTATCCGGCCAAGATCAAAATAGTTGGAAAAAAATAAATAAAAAATGGTTTACCGATGCGACAAAATGTGCCCAGTGTCATGGGGAACAATGGCACTACAGTAGAGGAGCTTACTGCTTTAAGCAAATAAGGGCAAAATGGTGTTCGACAATATCTGGTCACTAATTATAGCAGTCAGTACACATATTTCCTGTGTGCAATCTTATGCCGACTCTTGTGGGAGCTGCTTATACTTATTTCTAATATGTGTGTATGTGTGCGTGTGTCTATTTAGGCAGCAAACCTACTTTCATGCATATTTCATTGAATACGACAGACAAGATTGTTTTGATTAAATTATTTTATACAATTTCTCATGCGATCTAATAATTTATTTTTATTTTCAGATGATAAATTATATAAAAACTGTAGGAAGGTTATTTTATTCCAAACGCTTTCGGCAATGCATTTAGCCATTTAGATTATATAATAAGCCTTTATTAACTGTTGTTTTTTTGTTTTTATTAATAAGGCTTTCATTATTTAGGCTTTTTTGCATGTACAGGATGCTATTATATTTATGTTGTGAAATAGTATGTTAAGAATAGTGTCCGGTAGGTCTCCATGAATATTTAAATAAGATCTAATAGAGCTATCTTCAGAAAGGTGTAGTGTGAGTCTTCGTGACAAACATGTAGTAGTGTGGCTTATATAATTATTTACGATGACATTAACGACAAAATTATCTACTACAATTGTCGTTCATTTGATTTTTATAACACATATTTATGTTATTGTTTATGTTTCTATTCTCGTCGTGTTTTGAAAAATGAAAACATTACATAAATACACACATGCAACAAACTATATCTTGCTTAACAGCTAAAATATTTCATCCTTTTCATGGCTATATGCACAGCCGAAAGTGCTTGAAAACATTCGGACAGTTTTTATATAATTTATCTGTCGTTTTCAATGAAATGTGTGTGTATATATATATATATATATATATATATATATATATATATATATATATATATATATATATATATATATGCACATTTCATATATATATGCACATTTCATATATATATATATATATATATATATATATATATTCCGGAAAATCTTCGTTGAAAATACAACTATACTAAAACATGAAAACAAAAACTAAAAAATCCTTGAGACCATATACATAAAACAGTTGAAAACTAACATGAACAAAATAAACTATGAACTCTCCACAAATATTCTTAAATGCCTATAATTTATAATAGAAGCCATTGGTTGATACCAACGGCTTCCCGTACTTAATAATTCTCGTTTTCACTCTCGCGTAGTCATGTGTGACGTCATGAGCTGGGATGCGATTTTCGTTTCCAGCGTCTCGTATGCACAAGTTTATCGTTGGTTGGAAATCTTCCATGTTATCAATAACAGACTATCATTATTGCCATGTCTGTGTATTGTTTCCAATATTGTAATGTTATTGTCATCTTTGATAATGGCTTATGTAAGCCAAAAGCTTAGATAGGATTAAAAAATATGTATCAATATTGTGATTTTCTGTCTTCTTTTAATGATAATGTTTTTAAGCTTATCAGACGATATGAAAAGAATTTACATAAAATAGACAAAACATGTCTATATTATTTAATGAAACATGCATCAATAAAAAAAAATGCTGCCTAAAGAAACACACAGAATATATATATATATATATATATATATATATATATATATATATATATATATATATATATATTTGTGTATTTAGGCCACAATCCTTCTTTCAAGCACATTTCATTAAAAACGACTGACAAGGTGCTTTTATTTAGTTTTTTATATAATTTCTCGTGCGATCTAATAAATTTTTTCTTTTCAGCGGATAAATTATATAAAAATTGTCCGAAAGTTCTTTTTATCCGAGCGCTTTCGGCTATACATTTAGCTATTATCAAGGATTATATTTCAACTGTTAGAATTAGAAATAGTTTGTTAATATCTTGACCGTGTTTTGAAACAAAAAAATGAATCACTTTATAAAACATACACATAACAAACTATTTCTAATTCTAACAGTTGAAATATAATCCTTGATAATGGCTAAATGTATAGCCGAAAGCGCTCAGATAAAAAGAACTTTCGGACAATTTTGATATAATTTATCCTCTGAAAAGAAAAACTTTATTAGATCGCACGAGAAATTATATAAAAAACTAAATAAAAGCACCTTGTCAATCGTTTTTAATGAAATATATATATATATATATATTAAAGATCGGGAAAGTTTGGAGGTTTTGAGAAGCATTAAATCAACTCTTAATTGCTGTCGTTCCCACCCTGATACCTGTCAGTTATAGGCAAATAGTTAATCGGCAAACTGTCAAACGCTATGAAAGTATAAAAAATATTTTCATGCTGAAAATGCTAATAATGGATTTTCTTTGTGAAAAAATTGCCACCAATTATGTTTTGAAAAATTAAAATTACCAAAATAATTTTTTGTGAAAAGATAATAAATTTTAACAGTCAGACATTTAGCAAAAACATACTAGCAATAGATATAACTAAAGACAATTACTACTTCTCCCAAGAAAATTAAATGTCGGTATTAAATGGCCCATAAGGAGCTGCATTGGCGCTAAACAAATAAACATTTTTTTTAATGTCATTTGAATTTTTAAAAATTTTATTTAATGAGAACGATAAACCAGTTGCTACTTGTTTTATATGAGCAAACACAATGCGCATTTTTTGTTGGGACATTTTTGTTTTCCAGTAAGCATCATATCTGTTTTATATTCAATTGATATTTTGGGATGGGAAGTTGGATTGTTAAATGTCTTTATTTTTTTCCTGTCGACATTCATTGCAATATTCCAATATCATTCCAAGTTCATTAGATGGGTTTACACACACTTTTCCTCTATCCTCCTTGCCTTCAATTTGTACTATGGGTATTACATCATTTTTTTTTAACCAAAAAATTTCAATAGACCCACTGAATTCTTGTACTGAGAAAATAGAGTAATAATTTCTAATCATTGTTTCTTAAAACAAATAAACAAAAAAAGATGGCCACATAGCGTGGAGAAATCGTTAATGCACATTTTCTGTTGGGACTTTTTTGCTTTCCAGTAAGCATCATATCTGTTTTATATTCAATTGATATTTTCGGATGGGAAGTTGAATTGTTAAAAATCTTAATTTTTTTCCCCTGTCGACATTCATAGCAATATTCCAATATCATTCCAAGTTCATTAGATGGGTTTACTCACAGTTTTCCTCTATCCTCCTTGCCTTCAATTCGTACTATCGATATTACATAATCTTTTTAAACAAACATTTTCAATAGACCCACAGAATTCTTGTACTGTGAAAATAGAGTAATAATTGCTAATTGTCGTTTCTTGAAACAAAAAACCCTAAAAAGCTAGCCACATAGCGTGGAGAAATCGTTAATATGGCTAGGCTGGTTGGCACATTACTAATGCTTAGTAAGTTTGTTATTCAGGGATTGTCCCATACAAAATCCGACAAGACATAAAACAAACGGGTTAACATCATAAAACCCAATTAGATATAGGGAATCAAGGACAGCTGTATTACAACCAAGTGAATAACTTTTGCTTGATGAAACTTTTAACCTCCGTAAATTCAGTTTTGTTCTAGCACCGACAACTACAATTAGTGAAATATTTATGCGTGTTATCTAATAAAACTGATTGTGCGTCTGGTGTAGCGATTAGCGGATCAGAACGAGAAATCTGTACATTCACTTTGGTTTGGCTGATTTCGTTTAGCGGCATAACAATTTCTATTGGTTATTTAATGCTAAAATCTAAATAATTTAAAGCAATCGTATGTCTTCAACCACAAATAAAATGTATTGTTGGTCATTCTAATATAAATATATATTGTTGGTATATTTCTTTTTAATATGTAAATATATTGCTGGCATGTTTTTATATAAAAATGTATTTTTATACTTTCATAATGTTTTGTTTTTGTTTGGAGGTTCACTATTTGCCTAATGCTGGGACCCTAACAAGTGCTACCACCCCGGATGAGGGAAGACCTGGGAATAGCAGCAATTAAGATGTGGTTCCACTCTCCTCATAACATCCAATCTCCCGATCAAAGGACTTGATACTGGATGTAGTTTATCGTCATACCGAGAGCTAAACTGAATCGAGATTGGAAATCAGAATTTAAACTATCTAAGAGGTTAGACTCTCAAAATAGGGTTTCGTGCGTAAAGGATGCTCTGCAAGGTAATGGTGATTTGAGAAAATTTGCTCTTACTGACGTCTCAACGTTCTACCACACCGGGTGCACCTGGGAATAGCACACGATTTTAGGCTTCACAAATCCTCCGGGTCAGAGGCCTTGCCGCCGGATTCTGTGTGTGATCGTATCCAGGACGAAGTTATTTACAAAATGAGTCTTTGTACAAACGTCGTTTGTCTTGAGAGAAACGGTTGTACTTGTAATCAACGCGACAAAACGATTGAAACGCAGCCAGTGTGAATAGAATTCAACCGAAACTTATGTAACATAATGGTGATCGAACTCATCTTGAAATTTTCCGTTATTTGATTAATTAGTCAGAGCAAGTGATCAATCATTTTAGTAAAACAATTTTGCAAATTTCCTTTCATTTTGTTCAATCCCCTGGCGTGTGAGACGTTGGTAGCTTGCATATGTAATTATGTCCATGTATTTTAAAGGTTGAAAGGTCAGTGAAATCGGGCTATCATGTGGCACCCGCATCAGTTTGATTCCATTCACGTTCGCTGCGTTTCATTTACCGTGTTGATTACCAATGCAGCAGATTTTTCGCAAGACAATCGACGATTGGGATGCATCACGATGAAACACCGGTTCCTGTAGGATCAGCGAAGTTAAGCAACGTCGATCCTGGTCGATACAGAGATAGGTGGCCGATTGCGAATGCTAGGTATGTAAGCTTGGATGTGCGGGCGGTGTAGTAGATAATGGCTTGGAATATTTAATCGAGAACCTAATTTCCAATTCCTGTTGGGTTTGTTATATTCACTTACGCGCAAATACTCTTGTGAAAGGCATGAATCCACATCATCTCCCTCAGTTAGGAGTTAATTAGTAATAATTATGTCAATAAACCATTAATACCTAAAAAGTAAATCTTACAATCTAAAAATATTTTCCGGCTTTAAATAATCTGCAAAAGGTTGAAAAGAACCAATCTATCGACGTTTGTAAAAATACTTATAATTTTTATACTTGTATGCAATCTAAATTTGCATAAATTAAAGAAGTCAGACATATTGTCGAAATATTTTTAAACATTGTTAAACACTGACATTATTTTCCATTTTTTTCTTAGTTTACGCTATTCTCTATGTACTGCAAATAATTACATCAGTAATTTGATTTGTTATAATAATTATTATTATTTTACTTCCTTTGATTTCTGGTGTGTATGCATTTCTTTCCCGGCCCCGCCTAGAGGCCTTAGGCCAAAAATGGAATCATGACATTTTCCACTGACTAATTAAAGACGGAAAAGAACAAAAACACACAGATTTTGCATAGATAAAGCCCTTCGTAAGGTGTGGGCTCTACACGCGAGAACAATATTTTGTATTTCTTTAATGAATGGGATTCTAGGGATCCCTTCAATGAGTCTCCTGGAATCAATTCCAATACCGAGGGTTCCAACTGCAACAGGGATTGTTGATGTTCCCACGTGCCATATTTTAGAGATTTCGATTTCATTATTATTATTATTATTATTATTATTATTATTATTATTATTATTATTATTATTATTTATAATGATATTAACATTGTGGTGCAAAATGATGAGGAGAATTTAACTGAGGCCATCGTTAGCAATAAGACAGTTTGTTTATATATTTGTCTGTAACTTGCGGAATTTTTAAAAAGGTACTTGTTCACCAATTACAAGTCTTAAAACCCACTCAGTGTAGATTACTGAATAACTTTGTTGCGTAGATGTAAGAAAATGAAGTTAGAGTAGATTATGAATATATGTAGGATAGATAACAGACAAACGTAGATTCGAAAATTTTAGGATTGCATTGATTGGAGGAGCAGCCCTTCTGCAGTCTGTTACATAAAGTAGTTTCTTGAGAAGCACTCTCACTAGAACACCATTCTTGCCAATGAAACAGTGAAAAAAAGGATGATTCTTCCCTGTGTACAACGCGTGGAGTGTCATTAAAGTGAAATCTGTCACACCTGAAAAGTGAGTATTGGGTGGGTCGAGCACAGATAGGTCAACAATGTTGCATTTTTGTTTTGTTTCATCCCGCATTTGTAAAGATAGATTATGGCAGAGGGAATCTACTACGTAAGAATAGGAGAAATCCTTGCTTTCAAACCAGACCGCATATTGATATTCACATTCATTTGTCCGCATCCTGAAGATAAAAGAGTTGAATTTGTTAGACAATAGGGAAGTAGGAAGAAGACGAGTTTGCCAAGTTGTGTCTTTAGTGTAAGGAGGAGAAGCAATAAATGAAGATACATTGATTGTGTTTGAAAGGACAAAGATTAGGTGTGGAAAGTGGAAGGAAATATCGATTACACTTCAAGGTAAGATTAGATAAAGAGGAGGGAGAGAAAAAGGGGGAGGGGGAGGAACAGGAGGAGGGGGAAGATTAGGAGGTAAGAAAATCGGGAAGAAACGGATGAAAAGAAAATATCGATTATTTTTCTTCCGTAGGGGCTTAGTAGAAGATAAAATGATGCATGACAATAACTGCGTATATAACAATAATAATTGCCATAAAAGGTTTTTTTTAAAAAATCAAAACAGATAATCGAATGAAAAACTTGTAATGTCAGAAGAAGAAGGTGGAGGAGGATGAGGAGGAGGATGAGGATGAGGAGGAGAGAATCATCTAATCTGGTTTTTAAAAATGGCCATTATATATATATATATATATATATATATATATATATATATATATATATATATATATATATATATATGTGTGTGTGTGTGTATGTATGTGTGTGTGTGTGTGTGTGTGTGTGTGCGTATCAATTAAAACAGAATAAATAATAAAATATATGTATTTTTCCTTAGTTTCCTCTTTAAATAATTTTAATATTTTAAAAGATTTTTTAGTAATATTTTTAAATTAACACAATTAATACTTAATTTAATACAGGTTAAATTTAATATTTAAAATTGGTCATTTTTAATTATCAATTTTACAGTAAAATTTAATATTAGAATGATTTTTATTTTAGTCTAACTTTAAAATTAATGTATTGATAATTATAACCAAGGTTCGTTGTCAACATTTTTGAATTTTCATATACTTCTTTTTTGATTGGTCATTGTAGCTTATCGAGGGTTTTTTGGCCTATTTGCAAACTTTTAAAAATCTTTATTCTACATTAAATACCATCACTCGATGAGACACCAGAAGTGTTGAAACAAAAATGACTATTTTTGTAGTGATTTTATAAAAGTTTTATGTTATAATTTTCGAATAAATTATATTTGTTCTACACTGCATTGACCCCTCTATTAAAAATAGTACTTTTGGTTATTTGATTTGGTTCCGTATACATATATATATATATATATATATATATATATATATATATATATATATATATATAGATAGATAGATAGATAGATAGATAGATAGATAGATAGATATGTATACAGTTGCGGCCAAAATGTTCAAAATGGCATTGTTTTCGTCAGAAAAGTAGGTATATTATTATATATATGTTTAATAATTTATAATTTTCACAGACAATAAATACGATATTATTTGTTATTGTCTGAGATTTTGGTGTAATTTGAGAGGATAATACAAAAGTTATGGATGATTTAGTGATTTACTGCAAAACCGATGGCGGCCAAAATGATCAGAACGGTTGCTTTTACTCCGTGTTTTAGTATATTTAAGCGGCGAACTCTATTTTTTTTTAATTTGTTTACGTGACGGTTCGTTTACTAAACATTAGTAAGAATATCTGCAGTGTACTTTGTTAATATAATGTCACTAACTCCGTCAGCAGATTATTAAGCTTCGAAAGAAGGATAATTTAAGTATTGGGTCTATTACAAAGATTGGTAACAAGTCAAAAAGTGTTGTTCCCGGTATTCGTAAGGTCTACGATGATTGTGGTTCTTCTGAAGCAAGACAGTCTACAGGTAGGCCAAGAAAAACGACTAAGAGAGAAGATCGTGCTATGTTAAAGTTGGTTAAAAAGGACAGATTTAAAACTGCTGCTGCTGCTGTTTCTCGGTAAGTGAGCATTGTACTGAAGAAAACTTTATCTCGAAAAACAGTCTCGTCGTTTAGTTGAACATGACCTACAAGCAAGAGCACCTGCAGTGAAGCCACTGATCAGCTCCAAGAATAAAAAGTCTCGTCTTACCTTTGCAACCGAACATGTCTCAATAAAAATGGCAAGCGGTTCATTTCAGTGATGAATCTAATCTCATTTGGCTCAGATGGGAAAAGGTACGTTCGTCGAAAAGTAGGTTAAAAATTTTCGCCTAAATTCCTTAAGACTAGTGTTAAATTCGGTAGATGATGTGTCATGGTTTGGGGGATGATATCTGGAGATGGTGTGGGCCCTTTGGTGCGATTACGTGGAAATGGAAATGCAGGAGTTTATAAACAACTAGTAAAAGATCATGTCTTGCCTGTGCTGAGAAATTCAACTAAGCGACAACCCATATTCATGCAGGACAATGTTCCATGTCACAAGGCAAAGGTGGTCATGAACTTCCTCAAGACTGAAAATGTTATTGTTATGGATTGGCCTGCTCAAAGCCCAGATCTCAATCCTATTGAAATTGTGTGGAATTTTCTAGGAGAACGTACCAAAGCCATAAATCCTAAAACAACCGTGCAATTATGGAATGCCCATCAGGAAGAATGGCATAAGATCACCCAGCAAGAAATTGAAAATTTAATTTCCTCATGCAGTCGAAGATGTCAAAGTGTGATTGAAGCAAAAGGGCTTCACACTAAATATTAAATAATTCCAGTATTCTCTGTCATTTTTTATTATTTTGTTATTTTTTCAACCGTTCTGCTCATTTTGGCCGCCATCGGTTTTACAGTAAATCACTAAATCATCCATCACTTTTGTATTATCCTCTCAAATTACACCAAAATCTCAGACAATAACAATTAATATCGTATTTATTGTCTGTGAAAAATCATAGAATATAAAACAACATTGATAAAAACTTATACCTACTTTTCTGCCGAAAACAATGCCGTTCTGAACATTTGGGCCGCAACTGTATATATGAAGGCACGGGGAGTAGGGGATAGCGGCTCGGATTGAGGAATCGGAGAGCCGAGGACGAACCCATTACATTAAATTACGTGCTAACACCCTAATCATCGTCTCCCTCTATCTATGACTAAATACTAGGACAGACTGGGTTCTATAGCCTTGGAAGGCAACTGGTCTAGCAGAAGGACAACTCTGAATTCAAAAACTGAATAGGATAGTTTGTGGGATCTTGTGGCACGCAGTGCACCAGGTCTCTGTATTCGGCCCGTCAAAAAGTGTGGTTGATTCTGCACAAAGCCTTCACCACTATAATCAAATCATATGTGCTGGTGTCTGGCTGTCGGTCCCTAGGACGCTAGAGTCCACTTTAAATACTTACATACACACATATATATATATATATATATATATATATATATATATATATATGTGTGTGTGTGTGTGTGTGTGTGTGTGTGTGTGTGTGTGTGTGTGTGTGTGTGCGTGTGCGTGTGTGTGAAGTTAAAACGAAAGTTGGTCCCCTTTTGCTTCTTATAATGTGTAGATTTTATACGCTGGTTAATAAAATTTGATGAATAGGAAGCTAAAAAGATGATAACATTGGCAATAAAATTAATGTTAATTATTATATATTAACATTTTCACTAAATTGAAATACGATGAGAAATACTTTAAAGTACATTTTCAAAGATACGAGGAATAGACAAACAACATTACTCAGAAGAGAGAGTCATACTTTGCTTATTTTTCCTATCGTTGAAAAAGGAATTTCACTTCTTCCTTCCATTTAGTCAAAAGGTTAATGCATATTAAATACCATCAATTTTATTACCAATGTTGTAATCATCTTTTTAACTTCCTATTCCTCAAATTTTTTAACCAGCGTATAAAATCTACACATTATAAGAAGAACACAGGGAACTTCTTTTGTTTTAATTTCATCATCAATTTTATTGCCAATAATATTAGGCTTTTTGTTGATTTTTTATTCCTCAAATTTTATTAACCCGCTTATTAAATCTACACACACATACGCATGATCGCGCGCACACGCACACACACACACACACACTTACACACACACACACGTACATACACACACAAACACTAACACGGGCATGCCCACGCACACATACACACACACGCATGCGACCCCTATATATATATATATATATATATATATTCATATATATATATATATATATATATATATATATATATATATATATATATATATATATATATATTCATATATATATATATATATATATATATATATATATATATATATATATATATATATGTATGAAGAAATATAAAAGTCTGCTATATTGATGGGATAAAGTGCACAATATCAGAGATAGAGCGTCAGGCCTGACGATTGCATCTGGCATGAAACAGACTGTCGCCTCTAAGTGTTGACTTCTATGTTCACTTTTATATGTATATATATATATATATATATATATATATGTGTGTGTGTGTGTGTGTGTTTATATATATATGTATGTATGTACAATTTTTTTATGTTTTACAGATTTAAATTTTTTGGGAACTTGCGCTAAAAGGAAAAGATTTTATTAAAAATTATAGGGACGGACATAAAAATAATCCGTCTAAATATGCCAAAATATTTGGAGATTTAGACTGAAGTTTGATAATTATTTAAAATGAGTCTCAAATTGAACATTTCTGTCGCTTTTCACATTTATATAGAAAATACCGATGACCTTCCGAGTAAAAATAGAAGAAGAAAAAAACAAAACAATCAACTGATCAAATAACAGTAGATGCGCGATTAGTGACTACCGTCAAACTACCATAATTTGAGAAATACTTGGAGTTAGGACAATATTAGTGCATCTACAAAATTTAGACACACTGTACTTTTATTTGGGAAATATTTTAAAAAGTTGCTTGTTTTGCGAGCCTATTCCCATTTTCTCCCGCTGTACTTGAAATTGCAAACCTTGGTTTCTGATCATTCAATACGGCTTGATCGGAGTGGTTTGCAACGATGTAACAGGAACATGCTGTAAATATAAATGACGTCTCACGCTGTTACTCTTCTAGTCAATTGAATTAAGGTTGAAATTCTTATTCTTGTGTCTTTCCGCCGTATACTTTTCTCGTCTTATTGAGTAATTGCTTGTAGGCTTGTTTCGCACATAATTATCACTGCAGTGTCTTCTAGCCTACTTGGGCGATTCCTAAATTAAATTCTGTGCCACACAAAGTTACGCTGCCAAAATAACAAATGCAGCCTCGCCTGCACAAAATACGGCCTGGAGGTCACATGCGGTCCTTGAGACTACTCTGTTAGTCCCGCGAGGATTTTTTTTTTAAATAGTAACATTTTTGTGTTCATTACAATAAATTCACCGACTCATCGCGTACGAAAAATTCAGTTTTATGGAAGCCTGGCTGTATTTGACCAAAAGTTCACTGCCTTTGTATCAAATTAATTATTTTAACTCACCGTAGAGAAAGAATAGAAACATCTTTCTCACCTTCCATCTTTCTCTCTTTCTATATATAATTTTCCAACCAACTCATGAAGAATAATTTTCTCATAAAATTGAGGCCTGCGGCGGATTTCTAGCGATCAATGTGGCACTTTGCGTAATTTAATTGTGCAGTCTTGTCATATGCCAATCGCTATACAGTAGCCTTGTTTACACTTAGAAAGACGAAAGATCTGATCTTCCCTTATCACTTCACAGTCTTTAACTTTAACGACACTAGCCTAACCTAGTCGACCTATTGTGGGTATCAATGCTGTTCATCCAACGGTATATGGGTGCAACTCATACATTCTTGGTGACCAGAGACTGACAGCTGACCTCTCCCAGCAGAAACATCCGATTAAAACGAAAAAATAGCTAGTCACATTCAATGCCACCAAAACGAAAAGAGTGAATGAATATTCGTCTATCGAGATAAACAAGGGTTGAACACCTATTGGGATTAAACCTATTCCAGACCACGAGTGAAACTCCTACACACGTTTCATCTCTTAAGGTGCTGGAAAAATGGACGGTTCTTGTTACCACTCCTGACATCTGCTATCCTTTACTTTTTACAAGAGTCGAATCAGGTCGAGAATGGAGTACTGTAGCTATATATGGTCAGGAGTCACCCTTTCTTCTATTTCCAATTTCATTAGGCACCAAAAGCGTCTACACAGTTTTGTGGGTGATGGAATATTTCCCACCTTAAACGCTGCAACCATTTAGGTACTTCCATGGAAAATGTTCACACAAACTATATTCCTTAGTTTCACCCTCTTCTAACCGTCACAGCTAAAACCCGCCATTTTATCTACATTTATCTACCGCTGGTGAAACTGAAGTTCTACTCCAAAATTTTCTTCCTTCAAGCCGCTACATTGTAGAACTGACACGTAAGAGGGTGCTTCCCCGATCCTTACAATCTTAACCTGCTCAAGTCTAGGGTTGAGACTTATCTTCCCCACATATCCCAATAGTCTCAAACTCTTATTTGTTACTTTACAACTTTCTACCTCTAGCAGCTTTTCGGTTTTGTGCAGGGTGAACATTATTGTGAGAGAAATCGATTATGTTAGAATACGGACCTTTCTTCTTAGGTTTCCTTGTTCAAATGATTTGGTCTAGTAGTTCTGACAGAGACAAACAGGCTCTAAAACAAAATGAGAAGACAAAAAATGATGCAGAAGTGTGAAAACAAAACAAAATTAATGAACCTTATAGTGA
The DNA here is from genome assembly GCA_964036315.1 of Acanthosepion esculentum. Classification (NCBI taxonomy): domain Eukaryota; kingdom Metazoa; phylum Mollusca; class Cephalopoda; order Sepiida; family Sepiidae; genus Acanthosepion; species Acanthosepion esculentum. The sequence continues at coordinate 45,726,648 of OZ038508.1, read as the reverse complement.
TGAATATTTATAAACTTGTTACCAAACCGAAACCAGATGGATGCGTATCATGATAAATTTCATCTGTACAAGATATGATTTATATATATACAACATATATATATATATATATATATATATATATATATATATATATATATATATATACATATATATATATATATATATTTAAGACATTTTTTAATGATTATACGTTCTTTTTATAGATACAAATATTTAAGTAAATGCTCTTTGTATCTATTTGTATCTATATTTGTTTCTATAAAAAGAACGTATAAACATAAGAAAATGTCTTAAATAATTGTCGGACTTTTTCCATTTCATAATGTACAGTGCTGTTCGATAAAAGTAACTCACCTGATTTTTTTGCTAAATGTTCTCTTCTCCGATGAAACGAAAGTTGAGCTATATTCAAATGATAAGCCATCTAAAATCCGAAGAAGAAACTTTGAAAGCTCTTTGAATTTAGCAATAAGTACTGTCAAGCAGCCGTTCAGTATAATGTTCTGGGGGTGCTTTTATTTTCATGGAAATGGTTTCTTAAAACCTATTGAAGAGACCCTCAGGAGCGAGCAGTACAAGAGAATTTTAGAGTCTTGTCTGCTCCCTTCTGCTGAAAGGGTGCAAATCGACCCCACCCAGCTCATTTTTATGCAGGATAATGCTCCCTGTCACAAATCAAAATTGATGAAGGAATACTTTGATGAGAAGCAGGTGAGTGTTATGACATGGCCGCCCCAATCTCCTGACCTCAACCCCACAGAAAACTTATGGAGCATTATAAAGTACAGGCTCTCGAGAAAGCAGTTGAGCATCAAAGATGATTTGATTGAGAACTTCATATCTGAATGGAATTCAATGCTTGGAGATGAGATTTGACAGAACCTGATCAATGCCAAAAAGGGTGGAAAAGGTTATTCAAAATAAAAAAGGACCCATTGATTATTAGATATTTCGAACTATATTACATATTATAAATAAATTATACCTCTATTATTCTTTATTTAAAGCTGTTTGCTTATGTTTCTATTGATTACTAGTTGCAGGAAAAATGCCAGTCACTTTTTTGCACAGAATTTTTCCATAAATCTCATTTATATCTAAAATTATAATTATCAATAGAATACCTTAGGGTGAGTAAAGTTTTTTAATATGTAGTCGGGAAGAGGTCTTTATATTAGTAAAATTAAAAATTAGTTTGACCCCCCCAAAAAATAGGCGAAAAAATGTTTAAGTAAAAATATCAGGTGAGTCACTTTTATCGAACAACACTGTACACACACACACACACACACACACACACACACACACACACACACACACACACACACACACACACACACATATATATATATATATATATATATATATATATATATATGAGTGTGTGGGGGTGTTGTGTGTGCGTGTCTGTGTGTATGAAAGGGAGAGATTTAGAATCGGATATAAATGAAATATAGATCGGAATTCAACATAACAAGATAAAGAACAATCTAACGTGTGCCACTTTTATTAAAGCTTCATCATATATATATATATATATATATATATATATATATATATATATATATATATGAGATATGAAGAAAAAGTAGAAAGAATTCCTGGTATTTTTTACTTTTTGTCTCTTTAATTTTCAATAAATAATCATGTTCCACGTTTGTTTAACAAACCGGATGCTTGTAAAATATCGTTAACCAATGAAAATAGAACAACACAAAAATTAAAATACCAGAATTTCCCAACTTTTTTTCCTCTAGATCTCATTCCATGGTGACGCTTGAATAAATTTGTCCTATTTGTTTTTTATTTTCTTATATACGTGCGTGCGTGCGTGTGCGCGCACGTGTGTGTGTGTGTATGTGTGCGCGTGTGTTTGCATGTGTGTGTGTGTGTGTGTGTCTGTGTGTGTGTCTGTGTGTGTATGATCTGAGTCCTTTATCAGAGACGTGTGAATAAACTGAATCTGTTTTAACAACGTGGACTTTATCGTCTGTTGGGTGTCTGTGTCCGGTGGCCAATATATGTGAGTGACGTAATGAATGTGGTCACGTCTGTCCAAGCGGATTAGGCTTCAAGCGTCATCTAAGTCGCCAGACGGAGAGCGGATTCATTAATAAAACGTTATGCGGCATTTACGTAAGAACTACTGCAAAAACAGTTGATGGATTAAGTCGTTTTCTTCGGCTTATAACTTTTCACAGTTTATTTAAAACCAGAATCTATTTGCAGATTGTAAGATTTTTTTTCCTGCGATGATCATTTGTTGATACACGGTTTACTAATTAACCCATAGCCGGGAAGAGAAGAGGTGGATTCAGGTGAAATAAATATCGAACCCAACTGCAATTGAAACTCTCCGTTTAACAATTATAAGCTTTTAATCATTACACCACTCGATGAAGGAGCAAGTCGTTGTTTGACATCGGTGATTGTACAGGAACCGATAGTTTCAACATGATATAGCACGTTAATATATATATATATATGTATATATATATATATATATATATATATATATATATATATATATATATATATATATATATATATAAACATAATATATATAAACATATATATATATATATATATACATATATATATATATATACACACACAGTCATACATGATGAACACTTAAATGACAAAATGCATTATTCAGTGTATTGTGAAACAAATCTATTTTCATGAACGTTTCCAACAGTCAAAATGTAAAAACAAAATTGTCGGGATATAGCAGGTGGCCTGGTCATTGCGTTTAACATGTCTGTCACCTCTGAGTGTTGACTTCAATGGTCACTCATATATATATATATATATATATATATATATATATATATATATATATATATATATATATATATATACTAATAGTAAAACCTCAGATAGCTCAACTTGTAGATATGCCAAATCAAATCGGTAACCGAGGAAAAAATTGAAAATAAAAAAAGAAAGAACTAAAATAAAATGAAATAAGTCGACCCGTGCCTCAAGCGAGTAGTAAGGCTAAAACGTAGAATGCTCAATACGGAAATACTTAAAATAAATCCTAGGGAGCCAGGAACACCTACCTAGACGGATATTCAGCGTAAGCTGGCCAAGATCCGTTTAGGTGAAACCTAGGTAGGTTTTCCTGGCTCTTTATGATTTATTTTATATATATATATATATATATATATATATATATATATATATGTGTGTGTGTGTGTGTGTGTGTGTGTGTGTGTGTGTTTTGTGTGTGTACGTACGTGTATATGAAGGTAAAATCAATAGGAAAACTGTATTATTAGCTGACGCGTTTCATCCAATGTTGCCATTTTCAAGGCAAAATCGAAATGAATTTATTAAAACCAGGTAACTATTAACACCAAAACAAAATGTCCTTAGCAATTAGAAGAATTTGGAAAACGCAATTGTATTCATATTGTCACCTGAAAATTACGTCAAGTACTATCATGTTTTGTTGTTAATAGTTCCTCTGTTTTCAATAAATTCATTTCTTTTTTCGCTTCGGTTAATAATACAGTTTGTCTATTATCTTCTACCTTTATACATATTGTCTTTTTCTACAGGTTAACTATGAGAATTTGTTTTGGTCTGGATGAGGGATGATGCCAGCTTTCGACACCTTTTGAATGTGCCTGAAAAGCATACCACGAGTTGACCCAAGTGAGTGCAATTGGGTAGGCGGAACACTTGAGGCCATCGATAGCTGTGCTAGCACGAAGTTACAAGTCATTGTGACCGAGGGTTTGAGCGTGTTGGCGTTGATCAGATTGTTGGCCATTCTAAATAACACGCTCTGTCCCAGAAACTGTAACTACGGTCTGCTCGGCATAGTTGCTGAGCCCCATGTGTGTTGGACAAACACTAATGTGCCTGAGCGAAAGTCTGCAATAGGGATTGGCTAGGCGACATCGTAACCTCGAATACGAGTGGCCAGCTATTATATATATATATATATATATATATATATATATATATATATATATATATATATATATATATATATATATATATATATATAACCTATTGAACCAGAACCTTCCTACCTACCTAAATTTTGCTTTACTTAGCTTATTGAGCACAAATTACTCTGTCATATTTTTTTTTTACTTTTGACTAAACTTGTCTACTAGTTCATGAACTACAATCTATGCAACTGTATCTCGATCTCGATATATATATATAAATATATATATATATTTTTATATATATTTTGAACGATAAAAATTATTAAAAAATTAATTAAAATCTTCAGACATACTGGGTTGTAGATTAATATTCTTATGCTTTTATTATTATTATTTCATTTAGATTCCTCGACTAATTTCGGCCAACATGGCCATCATCGGGAGAAAAAATGTTTCTGCTTGCTGGTAGCAGTAAACTACAGAAATGAATGTCTTGATGGAGAAAATGAACTTTTGTCTGTAGTTTTCATTTGTTTTTTATCTTTTTAACATGAGTTTATTAACATTCCTTGTGTTGGTCAAACAGTCTCTTTTAAGTTGTCATTTGAGATAAGAGCTGGCGGTCAGTTCAGCAGTTTGATTGGTACCTGGAGAGGGGATGGTAAGTCTGTGTGTGTGTGTGTGTGTGTGTGTGTGTGTGTGTGTGTGTGTGTGTGTGTGTGTGTGTGTGTTTTTGTGTTATTTAGTTTAGTGTGCGTGTTATTTAGTTATTTAGTTTCTGGTAAGTGTGTGTGTGTGTGTGTGTTATTTAGTTTTTAGGGAGTGAGTGAGTATGATATGTGTTATATATATATAAGTTAGATAAAAAGTGACCAAATTTGTGTATTTAATTTTTTTTGATTACGTTTTTCCAATTTTCATTTTATATATATATATGTTTATATATATATATATATATATATATATATATATATATATATATATATATATATATATATATATATATATTGATAGTGATTGCGAAAGGTGAAACTATTTGAACAAAAATATGAAAATTGGAAAAAAGTAATAAAAAAATTAATACACAAATATATACATATATATATATATATATATATATATATATATATATATATATATATATATATTGCAAGTTTTGAGGAGATTGGGACCACCTCCAAATTGCCGTTCCAGATCCAATCTGTACCGAGGGGGTAGTCCCTGTGAAAACAGCGAGCGTCCAAAAAAACAAAACACTACGAGACCTTTTCTAATAAAAACACGGGCAATACATTTTTATGTGAAATAATAAGAAACATTAGCAACATGAACTATTTATAGCAAAATTAGCAACAATACATTTATAAGGCAACATTTTATCCGTAGTTGAAAGCATACGATTGCGTTCAAAATACAGTTAGTTGAAGTACATAAAATTGTTCAATCTATTTACATTTCGCCATTGAATATCACATAGAGATTGATATGATGTTAACACAATCAAACAAAAGTAATGTCTACTCATGCTAATGATAGTATCAATTTTTTGATTATGAAGGTTGACCATGAAATTACTACTGCCTGTTGACATTTATAAAATCTTTTCTTTTCAGGAAAATATGTTCTTAAGTTGTGTAGCATTTATCACTTTTTCCAGTATTGTTGGGGAAGTTTAAAACGTCACCCTCTTGGTTGTGACATTATTTTCTTTTCGATTTATATGTCATATTTATTTTAGTTGTTGCTGCTGTTGGTAGTCATCAAATGATGTGGTTTCTGTTATTTGTTACACTTTTTTGTGCGTGATTCTGTAGCGCCAGTCAACAATGTCCGAAGAAAGATTGTCTTCGCTAAGATCCACAGGCGTCACTTGTTCAAAACCACCTTTAACAACTGGTCTCCGAAAGACGGCACATAGAAAAGGTAGCATCTAGCAGCCGGAAGACGCTTAATTCTTTGCTAACTGCAGCGGTGGTGACAATCTTGTTGGCGATCGCCAAAAAAAAAAAAGAACGTAAATTTTCGCTGTGAAACGCTGATTTGTAAACATAACAGACGTTACGATGCCATTCTGAATCCACGGCATTGGCATATTCTAAAAATAGTACACACTGAATAAAAAGATTCGAAGTTCATTCTCCAGTACAATTCGCGAGTAATTGCGTCCAGCTTAATTTAACATATGAATTCCTAACGTAGTTATTACCTCACCAAAATATGCTATAGCAATACGTTAGGTTTCAGGTAACTCTATTTTATTACATCATCTGAAATTGAAGCAAACGTATTCAGCATTTATTTGAAGAAGTACTTCATTAATATAAATTGATAACTTCATTAACAACTCATCAAGTAAATTTCCCTGACATTTCAGGAATTGCTGTCACCTTAGAGGAATATGGCAGATGCATAAATTTCCATTATTTTTTAAGGTGGTTCATGTGAATTCATAACTTCCTTATTTATACACAAAATATTTCCCACAGTTTTCTTCGAGTTACGTGGGATATCTTCTGTTGTTAGTAGTCATCAAATGTTATTTGTGTTTTTTGTGTGTGAATGTGTGTTGCCAGTCAACAATGTCCGAAGAAAAATTGTCTTCGCTGGGATCCACAGGCTTCCCTCGTTCAAAACCACTTTAAGCATTGGTCTTCGAATGTGGACGTACATAGTTTACAGTTTAGATATTTCTGAACGACCCTGGCGTTAGGCATGACATCTATATTAGCGTCTCCTTCAGACGAGACTAAGAGAATTAATTAATCCAATGGGCTCTTCCCGACAGTAATTGAACCTTTATTAATTTTGTAAGCGGTTTTCCTAAATAAAAACGGAAATGCCACTACTATTCCCCTTAGTAAGAAATACATTTTTTGAAGAATTTCAATTGACGCTAAGTCCGCTGCTTAATTCCTAGGTGCGGCTGGTATTTGAGGACAGATTTTATGGATTACTAAAAAACTTGCTGAACAAATGAATATAATTATATTTGATTACAAACAAGTAAACACGAAATTAATTAACTATTCTTTAATTCTATTCATTAAAACCAACACTAGCATCAATAACTACTCGTGTGCAATCTCTGATTAATTGGTCCTTATTTATGTCAGACATTACTCGAACTATTGCAGCTTTAAGAGAGTCTTTGGTGTTATGAGGCTGTTTATTAACATCCTTCTCAACAACGTTCCACACATAATAGTCTAGTGGATTGAGATCTGGAGCGTTAGGAGGCCAAATGTTGGGTGTGATGTGGCCGTACAAATGGTCAGCCATTCATTCTTTTATTCGTATAGTCTTGTGGGATGGAGCAGAAACTTGCTGGAATATGTAAAGTCTGCCGTTGCATATGTTGTCAATCCAGGGCTTGACAACTGTTTCTAGAACCTTAATCTAAGCAGCATCATTTACTCTAAGGCCCTGTGGAAAAAAGTGTGGTGGCATAACATATCCTTCATTGCTAACAAGACCCAATACCATAACACTTGAAAGAAATCTTGTGCGCATCACTCTTGGCACCTCAGAAGGACCTGGACAAACCCATCTGTCATTACTTCTGTTAAGTTTATGATCTTGATCAAAATCTTTCTCATATAAGAAAAACCAAATTACACCAACTTCTGAAGGATTTTTAAGTTTGTTTAAAAGCCTTTTGGATCTGTTTAAACGGTTTTCTTTTGTTTTTTCAGACATAAATTGACCTCTCATCATCACGTAGGACTTATATCGAATGTCTTCATGAACACTCCTTCTGATTGTTTTTTTCAGACACATGCGCCTTTTTGGCAATTGACCTCATTGATTGACCTCGGTTTTCATCAATTTTCTGCTTGACCTCATGAATAAATTCGGATTTTCTCACTTTATCAGATCGTGCAGAATGTCTTTTACGTTTTGTTACAGATAATTGGGAAACTGATAGTGTCTTCTAACTCTTTTCGTATCTTGTGGACAAACGATCTTGCAACTCTGAGGAAACGTGCAATATCCAAATCGCTATGATCAGCCTTTAATGCCACAATCACAGCATGTTTTTTCATTTCATTTATTATCATAGGGTTTGTCATTCTTGATTACTGAAAAATAAAAGCATTAAAAGTAGTGGGAAGCAGTATTAATCTTAAATGTGTATGTCCTCAAATACCAGCCGCACCCTGTAGAAATGCCTTGTGTAGACACAAAATAAGTTTGTATATTAATAAGTTATATTATATTACAGTAATATACAATATTATTACTATATTTTATTATAATACAGTAATCTTTCCAAGCCAACATACATGACAACATAAATGCTTCAAAAACGTAATAGGAAAGGTTAAAACTCATGTTATTCAAAATAGATAAATCATAAATTAATCCTAACAAAATTAACTTAAATGCTAATTTGCACAGAAATTCTAAAAAAAAAATCGTTCCGAAACATCATTTACAGTTTCGTTTATTCGATATTGAATTGTATAACTTCAACGCCCCCAACAGTTTGCCTGTCTTTACAGCTAAATGAATGAATATTGATGAGACTTACCGACTGAATGAATTCGAAAAAAAATAATGGTAGTTTTGCTCTTGTATATAAATATTTGTTACAAATTAAAAATCCTTGCATTTTCCTTGCTAAAGTCCAAAAGAAAACGAAACACGTGGGCTACCACACGATTTCCTTTTGTCTTTATTCAAATACGCACACACACACACACACACACACACACACACACACACACACATACATACATATATATATATATATGAATGTAAATCATCATTTATATATTTCTAAGCAGGAAATTATTATATCTATTTAAATAATTTTGAAATTATATCCCGAATAAATAGTAATTGTCTTTAAAAACATGATTAAATGCAGAAGATTAAAACGTAAAGATTCACACACGCGCGCACATACACACACACACACACACACACACACACACACACACACACACACACACACACACACACACACACACACACACCACAGCGTGTACATATATATTAGCAGCATGGCCCGGCGTTGCCCGTGCTTGATTCAAAAATTCATACAGCAATCGTTATCACTTGACTTAAAATATTTTTGCCCTTCCTTGCCTTTAAAGGAGTGCCCTCTGCCGTGCTGATGTTGCTACATGCCTTACTTCTCACACTGTGAATTTTTCTAAGCTCTATACTAAACATTAAATCTGTTACGGAAAAAGAACTAAACAAAATGAACATAAAACGATCAGCTATAAAAAAGGACTCGTAACTGCAAAAAACGAATGAAAAAAAAAATGTTAACAACAAATAATTTTACACACCCAACACTGTTCTGCGGGATCAGAATCAACGTTGAGTTTAAGCAAGCGAATGGGCCAATTGGAGTAAAGTGCCACGCAGATTTAAACTTTTCCAACTTGTGACGAATGCAGCTATCGATTTTTTTGCATGCTAGTTAATATTCGTGTCAATCAGCAGTTGGCTCTCACGCTGGTCAATAGAATTTTCCTGTCTATTCATGGCAGCCAGCTATAGGCTCTCACTCTGGCCAATAGGAATTGGCCGCAAACTACATGAAGACTGTCCTAGGAGCATGAAAAAATCGATTATTTCCACTATCGATGGAAGTTGGGAAATGCAAAGTCGGTCTTGGCCTTTTTGGATAACGTGGAGCATGTGCATGTAAATTTTGGTGCAAATCCGTCGAAAATTGCGGCACACACACACACACACACACACACACACACACACACACACACACACACACACACACACACACATCCTGCCTTATATATATATATATATAGATAGATATATATATATAGATATACATATGTGTGTTCATGTGTTAGCCGATTTCCTATATAGTGCGACCACTGAAATTTGTATTGATTTTGGCCTCACCTGAAAAAAATACTTATGATTATTGCAACCACTCACGGAATAGGAATGCTTTTTAAACTCTTCAAAAAACTACCTGTGTTTAGTGCGACGCAATATTTTTTTGATAAAAAATAAATGGTTATCAGACATCGCATTCTGCTTCGATTATGTACGGTACAAAGGAGAAATTGTCATGGCATTAACGAAAATAACACTGACATCTCATTTTAACAGTTACAATCACCAAAATTGCGCAAACGTATCTTAAAATACTAAAGAGTATATTTATTCAATAAAATCGTTATTGTCTTCAACCACGGCCTGAAGGAGACATCGGAATCGCCTGTCACTCTTCCGAACAGTCACGGTGTTTATTTTGGTGTCTGCTGCCGTAACCCTTGCTTTCAGTTCATCATTGTTCTTACAAGGTTATTGTTGGTCTCTCACTCAACTCGGCCCACACGTAAACTGTCGTCCCATCGTAATCACTATTAGACTCTTCCAACACTTTTCGAATCATCTGCACTGTCCTCAGATTGACATCCAAACACTCTCAAATCTTCGTTTTGGTGCTTCCTGCTTGAATGCCAAGCAGAACAGCATACCGTTTCCAAACTTCTGACGGAGTGATTTGCGTCATGGTACTTTTTCTCACAGACGGTGCACATCTGATCCTACTATACTTTACATTAGACAAAATCAAACGCGCATGCGCGAAATTAAAAAAAATAAAATAAAATGGCGACAATTTCCCCAGCGCACCATGTATATATGAATAAAGATAAAAGAAAAACTTTAGTTAGCCGACGCGTTTCGTCTGATGGAAATTATCGCGGTAAACATATGCGTTTCATTTTGCAACGATATTTACATACAAGTAAATATCACTTGATATTTATAGAATTTTTAAATTTAAGAATCCATACGAATATCCAGATTGGTCTGATAGTCTTGTCATCGTCTACCAAAAAAGTAATGAGAAAAATATAAAGTAATATATTAATACAAACACATGTACTGGATTCAGTTTATTCACTTTCATTGACGCTGTTACATATCGAGAAGACCTATATGAACACCATCATTTTTGTATAGGAGCTCGATTCAGCCATCTGAAATAGAAAATCATATTATTTTGGGGTGACAAGACTTTCAGACCACATCCGGCTTACTGACACTCAAGCTAATTTATGGTTATTATTGAGCGATGCAATCTAATGTCTAATAAAAATAAAAAAAATCTTGTTGTTGTTTAATTTTTTATAGGGTAATAAATATTTATATATTATTTTAGCTTCAGTAATTAATTTGTATATTATATATCTTTCAATGATAGAATGTTTTGATATCTGTTTATATTATGATTATTTGCATTATTTACACTATTCGGACTAATATCCTCATCCTCAATGCACTTTTCACATGGCCCAATGGATAAAGACGTTGGTTAGACCCAGGGAATAGACATACCGACCTGTAAGTTCAATACCTGGCTACAGCAGTGGTGAACCAAAGTTCTCGGTGAGATAGATTAAAGAGAAATAACTGGAGACATCCGGAAGAGGCATGGCGCGTGGGACTAGAACAGTCTATCCCGGTGGACAAATCATAATACCTCATCTCAGAGATATAGACAGATATATAGACAGAGATATAGACAGCGAAATATGACAAAATAAAGGGTTCTGTACTGTTGTGGTAGGATCCACCTAATTTGCATAGTGGAGTACCGATGATATAAATATGGTTGGTACCGGGAAGACAGGGAGGCAAATCAAGAGATTCACTAGAGACTCTGCCCGACTGCGACTTAGTCAACACATTCTCCAGGAACGGTCTTCCCAGTATTATACAAAGGACTATATGTAAATATTGTGTACACTTTCTTGTTTCAATACATTTTGTTCTAAGTACATTTTGTGTTGCATTATTATTCCATGCATTAGTCAAGTTTCAACATGTACGAAATGCTAATCACCTGAAGAAGGCCAGAGCGTACAACGGCCGAAATGTTGCGAATATGGCAATAAGATGAGCATAAAAGCCCCTATAATGTAAATAATGCAAGTAATCATAATACCTCATCTCAGAGATATAGAGATATAGACAGAGATATAGACAGAGAAATATGACAAAATAAAGGGTTCTGTACGAAATACTAATCACCTGAAGAAGGCCAGAGCGTACAATGGCCGAAATGTTGCGAATATGGCAATAAGATGAGCATAAAAGCCCCTATAATGTAAATAATTCAAGTAATCATAATACCTCATCTCAGAGATATAGACAGAGAAATATGACAAAATAAAGGGTTCTGTACGAAATACTAATCACCTGAAGAAGGCCAGAGCGTGCAACGGCCGAAACGTTTTGAATATGGCAATGAAGATGAGCACAACAGCCCGTATAATGTAAATAACGTAGAACGTTTGAAATTAAACTGATGTTTCTTAATTCTTAAAACTTTTATAATCATGTACATTTTCTTTTTCACCTTACTCGTATTGCCTTTTTATAGATATATTTTAGTTATACCTGAATTGTTACACATACACAAATACACACACATATGTATGTAGGGTAGCTGATGAGAGGGAAGTTACCACTTTCTTAATTTTCCTTTGTTCTGCTTTTGTCTTTTCAGAATACTTACCCATCCATTGTTCCCTTCGGTCTTCTGCCAAGACAGTCAGACGTAAAGTGCCACGATTTCTCGCTGTCTCCTCGACATCCCTCGGCTGTCACTCTGATGAAACAAGATAAATACTGATGCCGTAAACAAACAGCGGCTGTATCGCTTGAGCAACTGCCCAAGCGGAACACTGCAGTCAATCTTAACTGTCTGGCGAGGTTTTTCCACGATTTCTGCCAATGTCTTTTTCCGGAGACGCGAAAATAAGCCAATTTTTCTATCTCATTCGACGCTCGATTAGTTTCGCTTATTAGATCGTTCTGAAAGCCGAGCTGCTTGGTTATAAATCTATGCCGGTTCTTTTGTTCTACGATAAGTTTAAACAAGACCTTTTTTTTTAAACACCGCAAAGAATTAAAAAAAGGAATAGTTATACATGGAATTGTGAAGAATAGGATCTATCCATATTTTCCGAGAGTTTTCTATCATCATCAGGGTTGTTTTTGCTTAAAGGCTGAATGCAAATCCCCGGGAATCATAATCTTAGCATTGCCTTTCATTTCGAGTCCTGGATATGACGATAAACTACATCCGGCGGCAAGGTCTCTGATTGGGAGATTGGAGGTTTTGAGGAGCGTTAAACCACCAAATAAATGGCTGCTGTTTCCAATTCCACCATGTCATGATGTAAGCTGCTCTCAAATAGTGAACTTTCAAAATGGGGGTCAATTCATGAAAATATAAAAATACATTAGAAAATATTACCAGTAAGTACATGATTGCAAAGTAAAAAAGAAAAAAAACAAAGATCACAAGAGAATAAAAATTCGGCATTAAATGACCCACAAGTTGTTGATAGGCCATTAAACAAGCAAAACAAATCAAACCAAATATTCCCTTAGGCAAAGCCTCTGATTGGAAGATTATCCGTTTTGAGGAGCGTGGAACCACATCTTAATTGCTGTTGTTCCCAGGCCCACCCTGATTCACGGTGGTAGCACCTGTTAGGGTCTCAGCTATGGGCAAATAGTGAACCCCCAAATAGAAACACTATGAAAGTATAAAAATACATTTTGTAAAATGCTACCAATAAGGCATATTATAGTAAAGTTACCAACAAGATCAGCAGTACAATTTATTGTAGAATTACCAACAATACATTTTATAGCAAAAAAAACAACAATACATTTTTATCAGTAGTTGAATTCATACCACTGCGTTCAAAATATTCATTAATAACCCATTAGGGTTGATAACTGATAAACAAAATCAACCAACTAACCAAGCCTGACTTTTCCGAGCATGCTCATCTGAATTTCTTTAATACCGGCAGAGGTAATCAGTGGATCCATTACATCTGTCCTAAGTGAACCTTAGATACATTTGAATTATATATTGTCCATCATAACCGTCTATAGTGTGGGGCGATGACGGAAATGATCAGCAAAATAGTCAATCATCAAATGTCAACAAATATTTGCTGAGTCGGTGGATCTGCGCATGCTTCTGCTTAAAATATAAATCATTTGAAAAAAGTATTAATATTTTTCAACCAAGGTGTCGCCTTACCGACAATAATAATATTATTATTAATAATAATAATAATAATAATAATAATAATAATAATAATAATAATAAGTTGGCAAAAACCGCACCCATCAGTTGCTACGTAGTGCAGGGTTGAAAGCTGAAACTGAAGGTTTTATCATTGCTGCACAGGACCAATGCTTGTTAACTAGGAATTATCAAGCACATATACTAAAATACTGTGTTAGCCCCAAATGCAGATTCTGTGATAAATATCCAGAAACCATTGATCATCTTGTATCCGGTTGCACGATATTGGCACGCACTGAATATAAAACCCGACAAGACAGAGTGGGCCAATATCTGCATTGGAAAATTTGCAACTCCTATGGGAAGGAAACTGAAAGAAGCTGGTACGAACACCACCCGGACCCGGTTAAGGAGATAGGATCTGTTACAATTCTATGGGACTAAACAATACACACTGACAGAACAATCAAAGCCAACCGCCCAGACATTGTTATTAAAGACCAGAAACAAAATAAGTGCCACCTTATTGATATGGCAGTCCCTTCAGACTGAAAAGTATCTTTGAAGAGAGCTGTCAAAATACAAAGACCTTGAAATAGAAATCTCAAAAATGTGGCACATGGGAACATCAACAATCCCTGTTGTAGTTGAAGCCCTTGGACTAGTTGGAAAATATTCCAGTAGACTAATTGAAGGGATCTCTGGAAGTCCATGCCTCAAAGAGATACAAATAATTGTTCTGACAAGTACAGCCCACACTTTACGAAGGACTTTATCTATGTAATTATTATGTTTTTTTTTGCAGTGGAAAGTGTCAGGATGCCATTTCTAACCTTAGGTCCATTACAACTACAAACAAGGAACTTTAAAACAAGAACTTTAACACTCATACACGCTGAAAATAATTTAGTTGTAAAAACACAAAAATTAAAATATTTTATATTTTTTATATTAAAATAAAATTCTCACCTTTTTTTTTTAGTTTAGGGTTGATTCAAATTCACATGTTACAAATAAAATTTCAATGATTAAATTATGACACCTAACTGCTATTATAGTAATGTTTCTTATATTCGTGATATCGAAACACCAAAGAGGAAAACACGAGTCTTTTAAAATAAATACTGGGGCCAAATGATTGTGAATATTGAGATATATGACAAATAATCCAAGAATTTTTGTTGAACCGGAATTACGAAGATAGAAGATGACGCGTAATTTTGAATTTAGAGCAAAGTTTATAAAGCAGTCTAGTAAAGAGAAGGTAGGCCAAGATACGACACTCACGACATCAAAGAGATTCGCTTCCTCATTCATCCGTACACTATTTACATTATTCGGAGTATTGTCCGAATCTTTGTCGTCTTTTGTTTATTACAACGTTTCGGCCGTTGGCAGGTGGCTGGAATTTCGCTAATTGGGGTAAACTGTTCTATTTCCACGTTCAGTTATTTCCGGTTAATTTCCCCTCTCTATGTTCTCCACTACCTTTACCGAGTATTGAAATCACACTGTTTGGGTCCTGTCACTGGATCTAAGCAACGCCTTTATCCACTGCCATGAGGACATCTGTGTATGAATTTCTGGGTATTATAAACATAATGTCTTCAGCCATCATTTTTTTACCAGTGCTCATATTGCAATTTTTGCTGTTATCATTGCATGTTTTTACCAGAGTTCATATTGCAATTTTTTGTTGTTATTATCGCTTTTCTCTGGCACTTCTTATTACTGGTTCCCATATCGTATTAATTTCTATGCTTGGTCGGCTCAGGAGATTGTTGTGGCCTAACATCCGTCTTCTTCACCAAATGACATGACGCACTCTTCCTCACCAAGCTACATGACACTTGCACTTTCCTCCTCACTTTCTACTTTGAATAGCGGCAACAATAGTTTTAAATTCAGAGTTGTCAATTTTGCTAACCACAACTCGTGACCACAGACTAAAGCTCTATTTAAGCCATAGTGTAAAGGGGAAACGATTGATTCATACCTTTTTGTATTGTGTAAATGTGAATGTAACGCTTTCTTCTGGAATGCAAACTCGGAGCGCAGATCTCTATTTCGGATCTTCTGCTCATGTGCAGTGTTTTGCCTGGCTTAAACATGCCGAACATCGTGCGGATTTTTGCAAAGACCCTGAATCGGATGTTTTAGATGTTGATTTTTTTCTTTATTTTTTAATTTTGTGAGATAATACGAAAACACCTAACGTTGGAAAAGAAGACTGTGTAGAGTTTTTAGCAGAGATTGCTGCGCAGAACTAAGATCAGCCACGTCAAATAAAAGATGAGAAGATGAAAATGTGGAATCTATGCCTTAGATGTAACTGGATCGAATTGCGGGCAATTATCCATCACACCTCCCGCACATCCAAGCTTTACAGAACCTGCTATTCCCAACCTCTCAAACATCTAGGTACAGACCAGGCTCGACGTTGCTTAACTTCTGTGTATTTTCCTCGTCAAATATTAAAGAAGAAAAAATAGTTGAGTACTTGTGTACGGAACCATTTATATTTTTTTATGTGTTTTATTTAATTTATTTCCAACGAGTGAAGTATTGGTACTACCGTCATGGAAATTTATCCATAATAGTAATGGACTATTCCGTACCTCATAAATACCGCGTCTCAAGAGGAAGCAGCAGTGTGAGTCAGAGTCAGGCAGTCACAGACACAATCGCGTCAGACGATTACTGTAAGACATTGGAATAGTGATACTGGTCGATACAGCATAGTTCTCTCTAACCTAACCTGATTGTTATTACTAACACTTCTACTTCTTTTGTACATATTCTGTTTGTAATATATCTGTGTTATTCCATACCTGTGTTCGAGTTACTCTTCATTGGTTCTACCTAGGACCATCACCGTGGTACAAGGAACCTAGACCATAACACTAATATAGTGGCATTCCCTGTAGTGACTTAAGCAAAGAATAAGAAGACAACCAGTGAGTGAGAGAGATTCTTCCTCTTTGAATGTTTTCAGCGTCTGATGGTTTCGGTCATTAACAAAGAAAAAATTACTGAACTGTTATGTGACATCTGTCCTTCTTTACGGCAGCGAATGCTGGACGGTTTCCTCAAAGATGAAGAAGAGACTCGGGGCAACGGAGATGTGATTTTCCAGAAGGATCATAAGGAAATCATGGACCGAGCATGTGAGCAATGATGAGGTCTCGGAGAGGATGCAAACAAGTCGAAGAATTATAATAAACATCAGGAAGAGGCAGCTGAAGTTCCTGGGACACATAATGAAGAAGGAGAGACTGGAGAATCTAATACTCACAGGTCGAATAGCCGGAAAGAGAGACAAGGGAAAACAACGCATATCATACCTAACTGCCTTAAGCAAGTGGATGACAGAACGTGGTCTGGGGGAGGTGGCAGATGGATGAAACTTGTTTAGAGTTGCAAGGGATAGAGGGAGGTGGGAATCCATGATCGCCTACGTCCTGAAATAAAGCAATATTTTATCTGTAGTTGAAAGCTTACAATTGCGTTCAAAATATATTTAGTTGAAGTACATAAAATTTTTCAAATTATTTACATTTCGCCATTGAATAACCCATAGAGATTGATATGACGCTAAACACAATCAAACAAACAAAGTTAATGTCTAGTCATGCTAATGGTAATATTAACTTTTTTCGTTATGAAGGCGCATTCTGCTAACCATACAACAATTACTACTGTCTACTGACATTTATAAAATCTTTTCTTTTCAGGAAAATGTGTTCTTAAGTTGTGTAGCATTTATAACTCTTTCCAGTATTGTTGGGGGTTTGTGTCCTAACCTTTTATTTGAAGAAGTTTAAAATGTCAACCTCTTGGTTATGACATTATTTTCTCTTCGATTTATATGTCATATTCATTTTTGTTGTTGCTGCTGTTGGTAGTCATCAAATGATGTGGTTTCTGTTATTTGTTACACTTTTTGTGCGTGATTCTGTAGCGCCAGTCACAAATGATCGAAGAAAGATTGTTTTCGCTAAGATCCACAGGCGTCACTCGTTCAAAACCACCTTTAACAACTGGTCTCCGAAAGACGGCACCTAGAGAGAAAAGGTAGCATCTAGCAGCCGGATGACGCCTAATGCTTTGCTAACTGCAGCGGTGGTGACAATCTTTTTGGCGATCGCAAAAAAGAACGTAAATGTTCGTTGTGAAACGCTGATTTGTAAACATAACAGACGTTACGATGCCATTCTGAATCCACGGCATTGGCTTATTCTAAAAATAGTACACGCTGAATAAAAAGATTCGAAGTTCTTTCTCCAGTAGAATTCGCGTGTAATTGCGTCCAGCTTAATTTAGCATATGAATTCCTAACGTAGTTATTAGCTCACCAAAGTATGCTATAGCAATACGTTAGGTTTCAGGTAACTCTATTTTATTACATCATCTGAAATTGAAGCAAACGTCTTCAGCATTTATTTGAAGAAGTCCTTCATTAATATAAATTGATAACTTCATTAACAACTCATCAAGTAATTTTCCCCGACGTTTCAGCAATTCCTATCACCTTAGAGGAATATGGCAGATGCATAAATTTCCATTATTTTTTAAGGTGGTTCATGTGAATTTATAACTTCCTTATTTATACACAAAATATTTCCCAGAGTTTTCTACTTTTTCAAAGAATTCATAACTGGGTTAAGAATGATTTTGAACACCCCCGCCCCCCCCCCTAAAAAAACACAAACAAAATAAACGAAACAAACAAATATAAAACAATAGGCTCTACAAAGTATTCCAAGAAATAGGACTCAAGTTAAACCTATCAAAATTCAAAAAAAGATGTATGATCTGGAACTGGAATGAAATTAGTGATAACACATCGAAGGAATCCATCATATACATGCATGATGTAGAATGGCTAAATACTAAACGCATCAAATACATCAGAGTATGGATCATCTATATCAAGTTTAGTATAGAAGATAAGGAAATTAAATATAGATTAGGCTGTACTATGTGTACTTTCGCACAAAACCGCATTGGTTCCAGTTCTCTACTAAATATGTAAGCATTGCCTTACTGACTCTTGCTTTCAAGCCAGTTGGAAATCCTAATCAGTTGTCCCTTTTTTTAAGAACACTGGAGTCCTGTCAGACCTATCTAACTACCCTTCTCCTCCTACCACTCTGGCAAAGTCTTCGAGGCTTTAAGCAATGAAGAAGAGGCACCTTAAATTCCATTATCTACTGACAATCAATATGGTTTCCGCTTTGCCCGGTCTACCGCTGACATGCTTAAGGCCATATCTGAATTTGTATACCAAGCTCTTGATAATAACGGCGAAGCTCAAACTGTGGCTCTAGATATCTCTAATGCGTTTTGTAGGGTTTGGCATGCCGGCCTTCTTTGTATGCTTCAGGCATACAACATTAAAGGACGATTATTTGACTTAATGCAATCATTACTGTCAAATCGTGAAATGAATGTCGTCCTAAACTGGTTCTTCTCTAGTTCTATTCAAACGGACGCTGGTGTCCCCCAGAGGTTCTATCCTGGGTTCTACACTGTTTCTGATCTTCATCAACGATCTTCCTTATGTCATCAGTTCTCAAGTAGGCATCTACGAAGAAGATACTATCATTTTGTCCTGCCTCAATAGTAAATCCGGCATTGCTGACAAAGTTACCCTGGCCGTTGGTCTGGAAAAGAAACTACAATCTGTAGTTGACTGAGGCAGGAAACGGCGTGTAAACTAACGCCTCCAAAACAAAACTGCTCTCATTTAGCCACCATAGAGAAACCTCCCTGCTACCTGTCAGCATGGTTGATGCTCAACTCCACGAGAGCGTCTCTCTGCGCTTTCTTGATCGCATGTTTTGCACTGACCTGACGTGGAACAACTACATTGAATCAATAGCTTCATCTACCGTGAGGAGAGTTCGTTCTCTGATTCAATCCTTCAAATCTACAAATCTACCATTCGTTCTTGCATTAAATACTATTGCTATAAAAGGTTATGGTGCTCCCGTTGTTCATCGCGAGGTTCTCGACAAAATCCAAAGACGGATATGAGATGATGAAGGTTCAGCCCTAGCATCTCGACTACAGTCACTTTCTCACTTCCTTTGTCTTTTCTGCTACTATTTTCAAGGCAACTGGTCGGCCGAGCTCCTTTCACTGGTAACCCAACTGCATGAATCCAAGAGTGCTACTAGATTGGAATCTCGGCCCCACCCTTTCACTGTCGAAACAATTAAATGTAACCGCCTCTTCTACTCCAACAGTTTCTTCTATCGCACTTCCCGACAGTGGAACTCTCTTCATCTTACTTGATTCCCTGATGGCTTTAATCTTCAAAATCTAAAATAAAATGTCAATCGACATCTTCTGATGCATTGATCTTGGTCACCGCCCTTCTCTTTATATTTACCTCAAACACCCCTTTTTACTCTTGCTCTCACTCTGTGTAACGCCTTGCCTGCTAGTGGCACTCCCGCCTTGCTTGGGTGAAATGCTTAAAAAAAAACTTGCTTAAAATAAACATTAACGCTAAATATCGAATCATGTCTTTAAATAGCCGAATCAGCTCTAGACTTTGATACGAATGTTAAGCATGGCGCCAAACTAAATATCTAAACTCTCTTTTGTATTTAACCGCTACCTAAGATCTAAGATTAGAAATGGTTTGTTGGTTGCTTTTGATTCGTGGCATATCAACCACAAATGGCTTTAACTAGATATATTTTAAACGCAATCGTATGCTTTCAACTACAGATAAAATATATTGCTGGTCATTTTACATATGTATATTTGGAGTTTTGTATTATAAAAATGTATTGCTGTATTTTTACTATTAAAATGAATTTTTAATTTTTTTTTTTTTTTTACTGGGTTTAATATTTACCCATACCTGGGAAAACTAACAGGTGCTACCATCCCGGGTCAATGCGGACCTGGGAACAAAATCATTTAAGAGGTGATTAGAAATGGTTTTGTGTGTGTGAAGCATGTAGACCTTAGCGATGACCGACCATCTTCAAACCTCGTGTATTGGCGCTACATAATAACAAAAAGAACTACTTCAAATAAAAGAAATCACATCAATTATGCTCTTTCAACATTGGCAACAGCTAAAATGGTTATTCCACGGAACTCGAAGAGGAAATACTGACGTATTCGGGACGTTGACATTCTTCACTCCATAATAAAGAAGGTTTAGGATAATTACTGGAAAGAGCTATAACAGGTTCTGGACGTGAGAAATCTAGTGTGAAACCTAAGAGTTTAGAAATTACAACCGTTTAGAAACATTATTCTTAACATCATATAAACAAAGGATAGTGTTATTTATTTGATGAATTTGTGAACATTTATTTTACCGATATCTTCAAGGAAGCTTTAGGAACAGCCTAACATCAAAGAAAGAAGTAAGCAAAATAGCAAATTCCGATATTTCATCACATGTTGAAAAACTTTTGAATCATTTGACACATGAGAAGTGTTTCTTTGCAACAAAATCATTAATCGATTTCGTGTCAACAAACTAACTTCCCGTTCAGTTATTCTTTGAAATGACTCAATTACTCAGTGTCCCTTATCTGAGTTATTTTCTGTCGAATTCTAGTAATTCGTACTGATATATTCTCTTGACACCTATTATTATAACTAAGAACACTTTCCTCTGTATATTCCTTTTATTTTGCTGGGTGTGACGATAAACGACAACCGACAGTAAGGCCACCGAGAGGGAGGTTTTGAGGAGTGTGGAACCACCTTTTAATTGCTGTTGTTCCCAGGTTCACATTCCCCCGGGGTTGTAACACCTATTGGGATCCCATCTATGGGCAAATAATAAACACTTTCAGTGGGGTCATAATATGAAAATATAAAAAATGCATTAGAATAAAAATACCAGTATTTCACTACCTGAAAAATGTAAGACTGTTATGATCCAAGGTTAGGACCAAGGAAGAACAACACGAACACAAGAGTAGAAATAACAAAGATATATTAAACAGAATAATAATACAAGATGTGGAAGGTGTTAGTATCACTGTCAGTCTGGTTTGGAGTGAACTACTATTGGCTCGACTCGATTCCGTCGCCTCCCTCTCTCTTGAGAGGCGTAGTATTTATAGTGTCAGGAAGAGTTCACTCTGTCGTTATAGGTAAGGTCCCATAACGAAGAGGATTATATTTTTGGAAAGCAAAATTACCAAACCAAAAAAAAGAATAGAATTTAAGCATTAAATGACCCATAAGGTGTTGATATGCCGTTAAACAGACAAGCAAACCAAACATAGACTTTCACATTGACATATTCAGGATTGTCCGATATATAGTTATAATGCTAATTATTTCAAATTTTCCTAATGAGTGATACGATCTCTTTCATTTTTATTGATTTCTCGTCCTATATTGAAGTGTAAGGAAAGGCTGGCTGTTTAATACATTGACTGTTTTTATTATGACGCCGATCACAAGTTACCTCCGTTTTGTTTTCTTGCCATCAAGGCTACAACTACGAGCTTTTTCATTGTTTTCAAAGCAGGCACCACGTATCTGGCATCTAACTCAAGAAAGAAAAGCGTCCTGAGTATGACGTTAGACAAGATCCAGCTAAAGGCCTCTAATTGGGAGGTTTTGAAGTGTGTGGAACCACCTATTAAGTGCTGTTGTTTCCAGTTTCACTCTGACCCGGGTTGGTAGCACCTGCTATGGTTCCAGTTAACACACCAAGCTGGTGTCAAAGTACTATGAAAGTATGAATATCGATTTTTGTAGTACAAATGCCATTAATACATTTTTGAAAAAAAATATTACCTGTAATATAATTTTGAATATAAGTATCAATAGATTTTCAAAAATATTAGCAGCAACAGTTTTTTATATAAAATATTACCAGCAATACATATAAAATATATAACCAGCAATACATTTTTGAAAAGAAAATATTACCAGAGAGACATTTTTAAAAATATTACCAGCAATATGTTTTAAAATACCAGCTTTAAAATTTCAAAAAATATTACTAATACATTTTGTGAAAAAACAAATATTACCGGCAATACACTTTTAGAAAAAAATTACCAGCAATGCAATTTTGGAATAAGAATATTACCAGCAATACATTTTTAAACAAAAATTATCAGCAATTAATTAAAAAAAAGGTTACCAGCAATACATTTTTTAAACAAAAATTGCAAGCAATATATTCTTGAAAAAAAATTACCAGCAATAGATTTTTGAAAATAAAATTACCAGCAATACATTAAAAATATTACTAGCAATACAAAAGAAGAAGAAAAAAATAACCAGCAGTGCATTTAAAAAAAATATTACCAGCAATACATTTTTGAAAAATAAAATTACCAGCAATATATTTTTCAAAATACCATTAGCAGCAATACATTAAAAAATATTTCCAGCAAATCATTTTTTTTAAATTACCAGCAATGCATTTTTAAAAAATTACCAGCAATACATTTTTGAAAATAAAATTACCAGCAATAAATTAAATATCTTACCAGCAATACATTTTGAAAAAAACATTACCAGCAATGCATTTAAAAATATTACCATCAATATTTCGAAAAATTTACCTTCAATAAATTTAAAAAAATATTACAGGCAATACATTTTTGAAAAAAATATTACCAGCAATACATTTTTTAAAACAATATTACCAGCAGTACATTTTTGAAAAAAAATTACCAGCAATAAATTAAAATAATATTACCAACAATACATTTAAAAATATTACCAACATTACATTTTTGAAATGAAATTAACAGCAGTTCATTAAAGATTATAACCAGCAATATATTTAAAAACTATTACTAGCTATACATCTGACGCTCAACAAAATTCTCTTTACGAAAATACGTTATTGAAACCTGATCAACAAGTTGATTTCTTACAAAAAATACATACTTCATTGATATAAAACTATCCTTAAAATCTTGTCGGCATTAAAAAAAAAACATTGAGGTTGATATACCGTAAAACAAAATAAACCAAAAACCAAGAATAAAAAATCGTACGGAAATTTAACTTTCCGTACGATTTTTTATTCTTGGTTTTCGTGGATTAAAATTATTGAAAATATGGCGCCTAAAGGAAGTATTTAAAATTGCCAAACGACAGAAGTACCGTATTTCTCGCCTTTGCATATTTGGATAAACTCTTCTGAGTCTGCTTTGATTTGGCTCTTCTCGGTTTCGGCATATATTCGGCATAATGCTGTTTTCCAACATCCTTTATTGGAGGCTTTGTGTTATTTGGTAGTGGATAACGGATCAAATATTTCACGCATTTCTCAATGAATTGATTCGTAGTGATATTTTCAGTCTCAAAACAATATCAACACTTCAGATGAATCTATAAATTACCTCAGAAAAATAATTAATGCCTAAGTAGAATATTAAAAGGTTAGCGTTTGAAGTTAGATTTTGCAATTGACTTCTGGAAGTCAACGTATTAAACAGTGAACGAATTTTGTTTCCTCCTTGGCAAACGCAGTCTTGCAAAGTATTTTTTTTAAATCAGCAATATAAACATCAGAGCTTATCCGACTAATTCTAATATCACTTCTAAGATTTCTCTAAAAGGATAAATATCCCTGGGGACCTTAGTATCCAGCTAATAATTATTGATTTATTGAAAGAGGAAAAGACGAACATGATAGACATTCGTGATCAGTAAGCTTGATATATAGAAAAAACCTCAAAGAAATGTTAACAATTTTTTTTGGCTTTTCTGGTTTCTATTTTTTTTGGTATTATTTAGAATGATTTCTTTGGTTGTGACTTCATTATATTTATCTGTCATCATTCTTTTTAATAAAATGTATCTGTTTGAATCCCGAAATAATTAGGCATTTCATCTTACTCGTCGCTTTTTGACTCCTTTGTTTTTATCCATAATTCTGTTTATAATTCAATTTTTCGGTCGTATTCGCCAAGGACTTTAATGAGTCCTTATTGTGTCACTGAATAATATGGATGATTTTCTTTTTCGCTTCAGTTTTTAAATGCAGTAGGTTTCCCCCAAAGTTTAACTCTATCAATTTATCCTAATTAATCTATTTCACATATCTTTCACTTTCAAGTGCAAAGATGTTTTTAAAAACATATCAGCTTTATTAAGGAGTATCCGTGAGTGTGTGTGTTTTTATACCTTCTAAGCTTTTCGGTTCATTTTAAAAAGATCATCCAAATTCTTATAATAGCTACACTCCTTAATTCCATAAACCATTGCACCTGGCCCCTCATGCCATGTAAGCAGCACGAACCACCCTCAATCCTTGCGTATTACATCGGTAAGAATATAATTATATTCAGACAGTCTTCTCAAGAGCCGGAATTTTGAGGAAAACTCTCCCGCCGCCAGACAATGCTGCTCCGACCACTAAAATCTTAATCACTTAATCTAGGGTCAAACGGTGTCTATCATACATATCCTCATAACATGCATTTACTGCCGCCCTATTACTTGGGTGGCTCATGTTTTTTGGGGGGGGATGAAAATTTAGTAAAAAAAAAAACATATATATATATATATATATATATATAGAAACAAAGACCTGACACCTCAGAACAGGAATATTGATTTTCATATATATATATATATATATATATATATATATATATATATATATATATATATATATATGAACTTTCAATTAGCACTAGAATTATAAATGTTCAATATAGGCGGATGAGATAGTTGTTTATAATGCTACTATGTTTGTTTATTGTTTTCATTTGAATTCCATGCATTTTTAATTAGCACCAATTCTTTTCATCAAATGAGAACGTACGAAATTCGGATGCGCATTTGATCATCGACATAGTTTGTCTCAAACAAAGTCTATTAATTTAATGACATAACCTCAAGTAGTAAAAGTATTTATTTTCTTCTATAGACTATACTTCCTGCTCCAACTGGCACTTATTTATATATGTTTGAGAATAAGATCATAGGATTCTCTCATCTTTATGAAAAGAAGTACAACACAAGCAAACTAAAACAAAAAACAAAAAAAAAACTGTCAGCCATTTATTTGTTATGGTTTCATGATAAGAGTAATCTGAATTAAGAGAGGCGGAATCTCAAACTAATGACCACAGAAAGCACAGATCTTGCAAGAGGAATTGGAAAGTTCTTATTTTGGATGATTTTGCTGATCAAACAGCATTACCAGATAAATAGGTTTCATTTCAATCAAATCTATATTGGCGAGACAGAACGTGATTCACATGTCATAAGAACGCTGGATTTGTTTTCGCTATAACATTTTTTTAGATTAGATTCCGCGGCTAACACCCCAGCATTTAATCTAGATATCCACTTGATTTAAAACTATCCCACGGGTTTTTAGTAAGTATACGTGATACGTGAAAGTAAAGGCCTTTATTTATTAACTTTTACTTAGGAAAAATAAATTATAGTAGTTTAAGATGGCTTCAGATCAAGTAAGTTCGAGAATAGTTCAATCTTAATTTCGAGCTGAAGTTGATAGGGCGACGTGGAGCAATTGAGTGGCCATCACGATCGCCAGACACTGTGTACTGTGGCTTTATTGTCTTGCTTCATATGAAGTGATTAAATAAATAGAAAGCATTTTCATCGCTTGTGTATTTTATCTGGATCTAAATAGAACAGGTATTATTCGAAGTGTATTTTCTTTTCTTTTCTCCGGTTCAAAACAGGAAAAATTTGAATACGAAATAGACAAAACAGGATTTAAACGGTGGATTCCTCCCTAATTTTTGAGGAAAGTCAGTGAACTTGTAGCATACTTACGAACGATAATGGGTTTGTCCCATTAACATAAATACAGTAGTAAATAATGTATGTTGGTCTGCAGTCGGAGATTCGTCTCTACCTGTGCTGGTCAAACTCTCTGCCTTCGAGCAGAGAGGATCCCCAGACGAGGCTATGTCGAAGGGAAGAGTCTCCTCTCGGGAAACAGCTACCCGACCTTTTTTAAAAGTGGTCTACTGGGAATATTTGGTCGAGCCTACGGGATCATATAACCCACAGTAAATTCTGATCGCGTGGGGCGGTTGGTAGATATCCTGTTAGTTGGAGATTTGTCTCCAGACGAGGCTATGTCGAAGAGCAAAGTCTCGTCTCGGGAAACATGTACCCGACCCTGTTTTATACGGGGTGTACAGGGAATTGTTGGCCGAGCCTACTGGCTCGGATACCCCGCATTAAATTCGGCCTTGCGCTACATTTGATCGCATGGGGCGGTTGGTAGATATCCGGCGGTTGGTAGATATCCGGCAGTTAGAGAATCATTGTGAAATTCACTTGACTCACTTTTACCACATCTATGCGCCGCTGGCGAGTCTTATATGTGTTGTTCGTGTCCTAAGTATTATCTTTCATTACCAACCTTAGTGTGGTTATTCTATTCAGTACCCTTCCCTAAGTTGAACAAGACTCTTTTTTCAAACACCTCATATTTTCAATAACGATGCGATGAAATAGTATGAATAAACAATTTGGAAAAGGCATGATGTATTGTTTGATATTCACACCGGAAGCTCCAATACGAAAGTTTAGGAATGTTTGGGTGTCTATCCGAGGACGGTGCAGAGGATTCGTTAAATGTTGGATGACATGTCCAGTCAACATCATGTAGTTTGGAGTGGCCATTAGTGATGGCGACGTTATACCTCCATTCATCTTCTATCGGTGCCTCAGACTCAACACGGAGCCCTACGTCAAGTGATTTGCGGAGGTAGTGCTGCACTAAGTCAAGAGGGTGGATGCAGGAAGACTCTTTGTCTGGCAACAGAAATCAGCACCTTACCACACAAGCAGAAGGACTGTCAGACAATTTCTGCCATTACATCACCACTAACACCTGGCCACCTAACTCCTCATACTGCAAACCCATTGATTATTAAATGCAGTTGAACGAGTGAGCAACAAAACTGCTTGTAACACCAAAGATAAAGTTAAGGTTAGGCTTATGGCAGCATTGAAAAACTTGAACAACGAGACCATCCAGCCGTGGTTGAAGCCAAATACGATATTATTCAATAAATCTACTCCGTCATATTTCAAGATATTTTTTGTGTACTTTTGGTAAATATATATGTTAAAATAGGATGTCAGTGTTATTTTCATTTTTGCGTAATTTAGACGTCAATTTAGCCATTGCACACTATGTATATATATATATATATATATATATATATATATATATATATATATATATATATATATATGTATATGTATATGTATATATGATAAAGATATAAATCAAGAAAAAGTAAGAAAGTAATTTCAATCAATTATGATAAGGCTTCGTCATAGATCCAGAAATGAAAAAAGGATATTGTCGGATTCCTACATATATCTTATCTACATTTGATCTTCAACTAATATATATATATATATATATATATATATATATATATATATATATATATATATATATATATATATATATTTATTCGTGCCAACTGAATATTTGTATATTTTCTAAGGACATGCGTTTATTTGCCAGTACTTGCTGAATTTATCATATATAGTTGATTCCTTATTTAGTTTTTAATAATGTGAGTAATTTGTAGAAGTTTCGATCTATTATATTCATAATTATATATTTTTTTTTAAATTGATGAAGTCCAAAATAATTCGTCTTATTTATGGATATTATGAATTAAATTTTTATAAGGCAATTGTAATGTTTTTCTTTTTTTAATTTAATATTTTATCCAAACACCCATTGAAAATGTAATAATATTGACATAAAATTGTAAAAGGTCATGAAGAAGACAATATGTGAGTACCACGTACCATGATAACTTATTCGTTTTGCAACCATCATGAAGACAGCTAAATTTGACAGGAAGCTCGAATGAAGATTGTTGATGCATACGAAGAAGAACAAGCGTTTAAACTTTCCTAGATTGACAGTTCTTTGCTGTAATTAAATGTACAGCGAGCTTCGTTGTGCTGGGGGTTGGCAAAATTAGGTTAATTTTTGAGAGAATGGAAAGGTAAAATTTTAGAGATGTCTTGAAGACTCCTCACTTAACGACAAAGGACTCGAAGAATCCTCACATAACGACAAAGGACATTGTCAATGATGTCAAGACATCAGTGTTGAATTTATCGATGAAGACAGTCACTAGATGCTTTCACCTACATGACTTCGAATTTGTCGTCCAAGGAAATCTCCCATGTTTAAAATGTAAATTAGCTCATGTCAGAAGCTATCTAGATCATAGGAGTAAATATTGGAACTATGTTTTATGACCAGGTGAAAACAAACTAGAATTATTTGTTCACATGGTATCTTTCTCTGGGTGTATGATTTCAGGTGTTGTGTTTACGAAGCTAACTTCGATTAATGTTTGTTTAATTTTTTTATGAATGAAAAAGAATACATTGATTTTGAAATTATAAATCCTAAATTCAACAGTCTAAGCTACTTGACAAGCTTTCGGAAATAGTCTTAAAACTGTAATCATGTAACTCTTGTAAAACACATATGTCAACATTTCTCACAAGGTACGTTATCAAATGATTCCAATAAACATTATTTTTTATTCTATTCTACTCGTTTGGCCTCTATGCGGGACAAAACATATCAACAAACCGCCAAATAGCAATTTTGACTAGTTCTCTAACTATAGGAAACCGATATTAAGAGAAAGAAGAGAGTTTTTCTCATGCAGTTTGATATAGGACTACGAAATATCAACTTCGTATGCAAAATTAAGAAGTGACAAATTTTGAGAATCGTGCCATTTTGAAATCAGCAAAAATTGGACCAAAACTTCAAGGTGCCATTTCTCCTGTACTGAGAGTTTGATTAAGCTAAAATTTAGTATGCTTAATTTCACATAGGTGGAAGCCATATACAAAATAGTTAATCAAGATCTGAGATATTTTTTCAATGGCAATTTCCGAAAATTTGGTTGAGTTGATATAATGTTATATATATATATATATATATATATATATATATATATATATATATATATATATATATATATATATATATATATATATATATATATTTCATTAAAAACGACTGACAAGGTGCTTTTATTTAGTTTTTTATATAATTTCTCGTGCGATCTAATAAAGTTTTCTTGAAAGAAGGATTGCTGCCTAAATACACAAATATATATATATATATATATATATATATATATATATATATATATATATAGAGAGAGAGAGAGAGAGAGAGAGAGAGAGAGAGAGAGAGATTTCTAAATTTCTAAAAATGCCATGAATATTTTGTTTAAAAATAGGAAGTTATTATTTTTACTTATTTTTTTTTTAATTTTTTAAAATAGTGTTCACCAGGTAAAAGTTAAGAGGTAGTTTATATAGTTAGGAGGTTAAGATAACGGTTGACTTCAATAGATTAATAAGTAGTGATCGGGGAAACATCCCCTTGAGAGTCACTTCCACGGGACACTGGTTCGCAGAAAGAAGATGTTTGAGTGGAATTTACTTCTCGCGGATGAAATACGGAGGGAACGTGGATACCCATATTTAAGTAGACGCGCCGTTTATTTATTAAAAAAGTAAATTTATTTATTTTCCGTCCATTAGACGAAAATGAATAAACTGTTTTATAAATAAACGGCGCGTCTACTGCAAGATGGGTATCCACTATTTTTTTAAAACTTTGAATAATACATATATACATACACAACACACACACGTCTGCATGAATAAAATATCATATAATTAAACTGCATCTGTAAAAGGACACGATGAATAGAGAAAAAAAGGAAAACTTACCTATCCCGTTTGGTCCTCCGATGGACTTTATCAAGCCAAATGAAAGGAATTTATTTTGGAAAAGGTACTTATAAACAAAATTAAAAAAGTTGTTAATTTTTAAAACATTTTAAATTTAAGAGGCGCGCAAAAAATTTATCAGGTAAATCATAAGTGGAGGATCATAATATAATTTAATGTCTAATAAACGAAAAATTCTAAATGATGTTGCTGTTACATTTTTTAATACAATTTATATTTGATTTATTTCATTTCAGTTAATCTGATGAATATTTATGAGCGTCTAGTAAATTAAAAAAATATTGAAAAACTAAAGAACATTACTAACATCCTTAATTTTACTTTGATAAAGTCCATTTGAGCACGAAACGCGTCGGCTAAATTTTTTTCTTTTTATCATTATTCATACTCATATATATATATATATATATATATATATATATATATATATATATATATATATATAAAACTAAAAAGTCTAAAATCATCTCATATGGGGAGTAGACTATTTCGGCAGACGATGACTTCGTTCGCCTGCCTTATCAACACCGGCGTGGACTGTGTTCGTGTCAGAAATAGTAATCTAACCGTGAAAGTCGAAAACAAAAATTTAATTTGTAGAAAAACCAATAAAGAATTTATCCATTTCAATGTTTCAGTCAGACGAAAGGCACAAGGGAGGGGTCAGGAGAGGATGGAAGATATTTGTCTTAAAGGGAACAAGTTTTATCAAATTAAACACGAATATTCAATTCTTTTTGGGGATCAGTTTGAATATTTTATATTACTAGGAACCATTTGGATTATATACCAACGGATTTGTTACATTTACTATATATATATATATATATATATATATATATATATATATATATATATATATATATATATATATACATAGTAGAGTAATACATTTCAGATGCAACAAGGAAGGTCTGCATTGCCGATTTCGGGTTTTGCATCATATCGGCTCCTACAGTAACCCCGACCTAATTCCACAAGATTCAGGCCGCCTCCTTGATAGCGTTTTGCTACGCACTTCGACATTGCAAAAAAGATAAATCAAGATATGGATCGGATTCCGACCGTTCTTATTGGCATATATATATATATATATATATATGTGTGTGTGTGTGTGTGTGTGTGTGTGTGTGTGTGTGTGTGTGTGTGTGTGTGTGTAACCGACTTGCAAGATTATGTTTTCCCTGATCACTACAATTTTAACCTGTTCATGTCTAGAGTTAATAACCGTCATCTTCCCCTCCTATCCGCATAAACTACCTCTTAATGTAACCCTGTAGTGCAAGTGGCCCACAAGCTTTGTACAGGGTGAAACCTTATTACCATATATATATATATATATATATATATATATATATATATATATATATATATATATATATGTAAGCAAATGTGTGGATGTAGATCCGACGGTATGATGAAAATGTGGAAAAGACAAAGCAAAATCCGAATATGTGAGTTTACTGTTTTTATTTTGTTTTTGTTTTTGTTATTCTGTCGACGTCAGACGTTTCGGTCAAATAGACCTTCTTCAGGAAATGGTTAATGGAGACATATTTATATTAGATTTAAGTTAGATCTAACCAACGCCTTTATCCACTGTACCATGTGTCCTCAAGGACACATGGTACAGTGGATAAAGGCGTTGGTTAGATCCAGTGTGACAGACCCAAAGAGTGTGAGTTCAATACCCGGTTCAGGCAGTGGAGAACTTTCAGAGGGAAAATTACCAGGAGATAACTGATAACTGACATCCATCAGACATGGCTCGTGGAACTAGAACAGTCTACCCCAGTGATCGAAATAAAGGGTTCGGTTCGAAATTCCAACCACCTGAAGAAGGCCGGAGCGTACAACGGCCGAAACGTTGTGACAAATATGGTGACAAAGATGAGGACAATAGTCCGACTAATGTAAATACTGTACATAATACCTCATCTCAGAAATATAGACAGACTCTTAATTTATAATATTAATGCTCTGTAAATTTACATTGAACACTATTTTGTAAAAATTAAAATATCTATAAGAACACCAGATTATATACTTTACTGTTCTTTATATATATATATATATATATATATATATATATATATATATATATATATATTGATCTGTTAACGGTTTTTCTAAAATACTGAAGACATACACTTTAGATGAGTAAGGTATGAAAAATATGGTTATTTTTCAGGTTGATATTGCACACTCGCATATAAAATCTAAGTTTATTCTTTGATCCTAATGTAAACAGTCCATACGTTTATTTTTTTTTACTGTAGTGTACACCGGAATTATATACCGTGTCACCTGTAAATCGGATCTGTGTCTATACCTTTGATTCACCTGTTTGTCAGATCTTTGTCTTACAATTAACTCAAGATTAAATCGAAACTATATCTAACTAGCATAAACCGAAAAGTGATTTTGATTTCTGTCCACTAATAATTATATTATCATCACATCACCCAACAAGGTTTTTCATGTCGTTACTTGAACCAAACTAAACCCCAACAAGTATAGTATATAAAGCCTACGGGCAATTCTCTGCAGCTTTCCATATATTTCGGGCTCATTACTGACGATTTAATTCAGACAATTTCATTATCATTCGCACCTTTATTTGTGTCAAACACGCTATCTTATCTGCCAATGTGAAGTAAACTCAAACAGAAAGTCGAAACACTAGGGTGTTTATATTCATCGTCTCTCACGACCTGGCTTGGCCTTACAAATATACCGTCGGTAGAATGAGTGATGTTCGTAATGCACACGACATGCTCCACCGATGAAAATTCATTTGCGCATTCCACGACATTCGGTTCCATTGAGAGTTGTTAACGTCAAAGTAAAATGGAAACCCACCGGTTGAAAACGATTCCCGATGGATCTGATGTGTCCCCGACGCCACTACAACCTGAAGAACTGCAACAGATTGCGGCTTCCACACCTCATTCTCGAAGTTACTTACTATTTAACACATAGCTACATTAAATAAGTGAGTGAGAAGAAATTATGGTATTTGCACGTAAGTGAATATACGTGTATATATATATATATATATATATATATATATATATATATATATATATATATATATATATATATATATATATATATATATGTGTGTGTGTGTGTGTATATTGTATACATATATATATAAGTGACATACAGTCACTATACAGATACTTTTAATAGAAAAGCAAAATATTGAAGCAGGTTTGAAAAGTATCGGTAATTAATTCACTATTATTTACAATAATATTTTATTGTTATTAACTAGAATTAAGCAGAATCATTTCGTTCAGAAGTTTCTGGACTGTTGATTAATTTCTTTGTCTTCATTGTTATTATAAGTAACTGGGTCTTTATTTCTACCCTAGTAAACCCCCACACACACTCACACATAAATATTGGAGTTCAACTTGTGAGAACCAAAATTGTTATGAACAAGCCTGTTTGTTATCCTGAAAAATAAATAGAACAAAGGAGTCGCTGAATAAGTGTTACTTTCCCTCAACACCGCACACCGCTTCAAAGCCAAAAATTCAACCTGATAAATGGAGAGTTTCATATGAATGCCATGGATTACGGCAAACCTGTTCAGAAATATGTGAACTCTCAGCTGTATACAGCAGCATTCTAAGATCAATGGTTTAAAATGGCTCTGAGTGACTGAAGTCTAGATGTCTTGGTATAGATCATTGTTCATTGAACATTGTGGACTAGTGCTACAGAATCACTAACACGGAACTGTACCAAATAACAGAACCTACACTGAAATACATCAACAATTAACGTAATACGTTTTGTAAAAAAAATAACATAATCAAGGTGTTGAAATTCCAAACAATTTCAATAAAAGTTTAGGGAAGAAAACGCCATCAATACTTGAAAGAGCGATAACAGTTACTGGATATAAAAAAACATGAAAAATTATTTGTGAGAAAGTTTTTTAGAACTAAAAGAAGTACTTTGCGCTCGGTCAATGAAAACTTAATGTTTCCTCGGATGGAATCGGTTTACAGATATATATATATATATATATATATATATATATATATATATATAGGGACGGTTTGCTTGGCATTGTTCTGCTGTGTCTCTAGCATCTTTGTTGGTATTACTTTTATTATATATATATATATATATATATATATATATATATATATATATATATATTTTCGTTTTCCTTGCCCATTTATCCATGTCATCCATTACAGACATTCTTGTTCTTCATAATTTCTATTCCGCGTTAACAGTTCTGATGAGAGGGGACGAAACCGGTTCACTGGTGTTTTTATTTTAAATCTATCATGACCTATAATAAAAAAAAATGTTTTTTTTGCCTTAATACTATTTTTATACCGCCGTTGCAAATATATTTAAAATTATATATATATATATATATATATGTGTGTGTGTGTGTGTGTGTGTGTGTTGGTGTGTGTGTGTTGGTGTGTGTGTGTGTGTGTGTGTGTGTACATGTGTGTGTGTACATATATATATATATATATATATATATATATATATATATATATATATATATATATATATATATATATGCATGTGTTTGTGTACGTATGTATGTGAGTGAGTGTATGTGTGTGCGGTATTCGTGGAGATACTCAAAAAACATGAAACTTAAGGTAACAAACACCCCTCCATGCAACCTCGTATATATATATATATATATATATATATATATATATATATATATATGATAAAATATAGTTTTAAGTTATGCTATATTTATGTGATAAACTGCTGAATATCAGTGATGAAGTATATGTAAATATCATAGTGCATATTGAAGTCAACACGGAGGCGATATTCTGTTACATAAAACAGACTGTTTACAAGAACCTTTCAGGAAGATTCTATCCGACAACACAATGTTTCCTTTCAAATCACATAGCCGTACACAACTCATGATTAGGGAAGCATTCCTTATTAAATATAATTCGTCCGCTATCAATATTACACTGTTTAGCAGTGCTGGTGGCGTTTTAAAAATGTTCTAAAGTTGAGACCATGACCAATTCAACCGGTCACACATAACAGGTGACCATCTAAAAGCATACACGCCTCGCCACACATATTTCACACAGCGAAACTACTATGTAAAATCCGCACACAGAAATTCACCATACAAAAACAACATCCTTGATAATGGCTAGAGAAGTAACCGAAAGCTTATAGAACAATTATAACTGTGGATGCATACTATACTCATTAAATAATGAAACATTTTTAAAAAAAAGATTAGAATTATGGAAAAAATCGATAAAAGACGAATTAGATAGATCTCCGAAATAGCTGTTCCCCATATAAAGTGATTTTGGATTTTATTGTATATTAATTTTTTTCTCTGTAATAATAAATACATTAAACTATTTTTGTGGATCAGTTTTAATATTTTATATTACTGGGAACCATTTGGATTATATACCAACGGATTTGTTACATTTATTATATATTTATTTTGATTGTTATATTTAGTACAGACACACACACACACACACGCGCGCGCGAGCATATATATATATATATATATATATATATATATATATATATATATATATATATATATACCGACTATGCATATATCGTATTTTGCTTAAACCTGGGAAACGAAAAAATAGTTAGAATAATGCAAAAATGCAGTAAAAGACTAATTATATCTTCCTTCTCAGACGTTTTCAAGAAGACTTACTTGAAGAAATGGTTGGTACCCAAATGCACATTGTTTGATATATATATATATATATTGTTGCCTGACGATTGTACTAGCATGAAACAGACTGTCGCCTTTAAATGCTGACTTCCATGTTCACTTTTATATTTACACACGCTCTATCTCTGATATTGAGCACTTTATCCCATAAATATAGCACACTTTAAGACTATATTTCTTCATATATATATATATATATATATATATATATATATATATATATATATATATATATATATATATATATATATATAATAGCGAGAAACTCGTATTCGAGGATATCTGCCCACTAGTGGGAGGCTATTCAATCACTATTGCAGACTCTCACTCATGCACGTTTGTGTTTGTTCAACACACAACAAATCTGTGGTTTATACTGCAACTATGCTGAGCAGACCTTAGTTACAGTTCCTGGAAGTTTGCGTGTTATCTAGACGTATCAACAATCTAAACAATGCCAGCACACACGAAAGCTCGGTGACGATGACTTGAGACTTCTTGTTAGCACATCTATTGATTGCCCCAAGTGTTCCGTCTACCCAATTTTGACTCACAAGGCTCGGGTCCAGATGTGGTAAAGTTTTCAGTCACTTTCCGAAGGTGCCGCACACTGGGCTCGTAAATCCCACCTGCAACTACAGACCGTTAATATCAGGAGTTCTCCTTCCTAATCAATCGGCCATGGTGAGATTTGAACCCAGGTCTTATGGTCAGAAAGCGAAAACACTCGGTCACGTATGTGCATGTGTGTGCACATATATATATATATATATATATATATGTGTGTGTGTGTGTGTGTGTGTGTGTGTGTGTGTGTGTGTGTGTGTGTGTGTGTGTGTGTGTGTATGTAATGGGAGAAAGGAGGAGTGATAGAGATTTGTGTGCGGGAAATAAATAAAGTGATAAGTTAGAGATCGAAAAGGAAATTGTGATTGCATAATGTACTATTGTTGATTAAGAGAAATCTTCACGCCACCGTCCTGTTGAATATTTTTAAGAAAGCCCAAACGCAGAAGGCAAATAAATTCATGTCTTAACATTCCAAATGAAGCTGGCAAAGTAAATTGTAATAATCCCTCTATTGATGAGATCTGCAAACACGGCGCGTTCATTTTCACTCTTATTAATGTCTCCTGACTGTCAATGAGACGGCGAATGAATGATCGATTATTTCAAACCAAATTATCGCATTTGAATTTGTATTGATTTCAAAGTGTTTATTTTAAGCGGCATGAGCCAATGCGGACATAGGTATTCATTTGAGTTGTTAAGAACGACAATCTAATTGCAAATATGTATGATTATTATGGACATTATCGGAGCATGAATACTTATTTATAAATGAATATATATACATATATATATATATATATATATATATATATGTATATGTATATATATATATATTTATTTACAAATATATATATATATATATATATATGCATGTATGTATGATGTATATATATATATATATACACACACACACACACACACACACACACACACACACACACACACACACATATATATATATATATATATATATATATATATATATATATATATAATTATCTAAACTTATGAGTTTATTGGGGGAGTGTGCAATTCCGAGGATAGATCATATGTAGATATAAACGGTTTTGGCATAGAAATCAACAAAGGAGTGTAACGGGCAGTTTCAGTTTCAAGAGATATTCAGTCCATGCCGTGACGAATCTGATAATTATAATGCATTGTTGGTTTTACGACATTTATATATGTCTTAGTTGTTTCATTAACTTGATAAGATACAGCTGCGTTTACTGTACATATACCTTCTCAAAATAAAGTTTAGGCTTGTAATACACGACACACAGACGAGCTTCTTATACACACACACACACGCGCGCACATATATATAGTGGGTGAGAGCAAAATTGTCAAAATGTTAGATAAAGCATTGAACCTTGCTAATCGAAGGCGATACTTTTTTGATAACTTTCCATTTAAATTTATTAGGTTGATTATTTACTTTTTGAAGCTATATATATATTCCATATATATTTTGATAATGTACTATTTGCGTATTTATTCAATTTAAATGTAATTTTATGATTATTAAATCTTTCTTTTAATATGATTTTATAGGGTTTCGTTGCTCCCATGTATTTTTCTTCTGTATTAATATAATTTGATACCGTTGCTTTAATATATTTTATTATTAGTTAAACATTCATTATGAAATGGGCAGTTGTTTTTATTACAGTCTATTTGTGGAGGTGTGTTATTATATGTGCTATTGGTTTTATTTATTACTTTTTTACGTTCATTTATTTTTTCTCTATATTATTCATACACGTATAACTGACTTTGATTGTATTTTTGTTAATGATTTTTGATAGTTTAATATTTCTTTAGAGGAAATAATAATTGTCACAGTGTATAAATAGGAGAAACCTCAAGTAATCAAAATAAAATATTATATGAACACAAAAGGTACACTTTACAAAACAATATATCAAATGCATTGTTTGCTCATCCCTCCCTGTAACGAGACTGAACAGAGTTTTGACATAAAAAATGCTACTCTGATCAAAGGAGGAAACAATTCATTACGAACGAAAATCTTTTGAGAGTGCCACAGTAAATTTTCGCCTGGGATCTTACATTTCACCATTCCTGGATAAAGTTCTACTATCACAGTGTGGGATTTCTACTAAGAAAAATGATGGGAAAAAAGAGGAAGAATCTAAATAATACATTTTCCTTAATATTGGCTTCACATACGAAAATATATACCGTTATACATTATGAAATGGACAAATTCCGTCAATTATTTAAAGATATTTTTTATGTTTATACGTTCTTTTTATAGATACAAATATTTAAGTAAATGCTCTGTTTATAATAAACAGTATTAAGAACATTTACCGGCCTGAATGTCCGAGAAATTGTCATAGAAAATATGCGTCCTCCGACAGGAATCGAACCTGTATCCTATACGGAACCGTCATATAGCCTGACGTGCTTTTACCGATTGGGGCACAGAGGAGAGTTCCGTTGGGAAGGTCGATTTTACTGTTTTTAAAAACAATTCTTCATGATTTTCTCTCATTCATTCAAACCTGCTCAATGCGTATCCAAATATAAACAAATGACGTCGTTAAAGCAAGTCAGGCTAAATGACGGTTCCGTATAGGATACAGGTTCGATTCCTTTCCAAGGGCGCATATTTTCTACGAATATTTCTCAGAAATTCAGGACGGTAAATGTTGTTAATACACTTTATTATAAACAGAGCATTTACTTAAATATTTGTATGTATAACAAGAACGTATAAACATAAAAAAATGTCTTAAATAATTGTCGGACTTTGCTCATTTCATAATGTATAACGGTATATATTTTCGTATGTGAAGCCAATATTAAGGAAAAATGTATAACCATGTGGGAAATATTTTCTTGTGGCAGGTTTCGTTTTTTAGGACTTAAACGGAATACATTTGTTATATTGGTGCGACAACACATCAACGGATGCTTGGAATTTTAAGTGTAATTTACTTGGTGTTAAAATAGACGATGTTATTTAGATTCTTCCTCTTTTTTTCCAATCATTTTCTTAGTAGAAATCCCACACTGTGATAATAAAACTTTATCCAGGAATGGTGAAATGTAATTTACTTAAATATTTGTATGTATAAAAAGAACGTATAAACATAAAAAAATGTCTTAAATATACCGTTATCTCGACATACTCTAAACTATATAATCAGCTAACATCACCTCACTGATTTATTCGTCTAGGAAGATGTTATATAGTAAATAACAATAATTCACTGATATTATTACTGAAATACAAATACTTCACACACAAGTATATATATATATATATATATATATATATATATATATATATATATATATATATATATATATATATATATATGTAATGATTTCCGCAAATCCCGAGTCCCCAAAATATCTGATAAAGGATAAGTACTAAGCGCATGAACAGTTTGAAATCAAATATGGTGGCCACAGTTGGAAGAGGCTTTTATAGGTCAGATGGGAGGCGACCGTCTGACTCGTTGCGAAACGGCAGATCTTTTTATGAGCAGAGAAATATTTTTTTAATGCATATTACACGGACGAATAGTTGAGCTGTGAATCGATCCCTGACTTGCTGCGATGAGTCGAGAAATAACAAAATAATGATACAGTTTATACGAGGGTACTTTTAATGTCCTAATAACATATTACTGTAATTTGAGACGCCAAAAAATTATGTGATTATCGTTACGTTGAGCGCAAAGGATTACGTTCGCTTTAAAGAACATAAAGTGTCCTGCAGCTTAGTGGGAGATATTGTTGTCACACACACACACACACACACACACACACACACACACACACACACACACACACACACACACACACACACATACACATATATATAGATAGATAGATAGATTGGAGATAGATATAATTGTGTATTTGGGCAACAATCCAACTTTTATGCAAGTTTCATTAAATAAGGTACTGGTGTTACGATTTTATTTAATTTTTCTTACGTTCTTATTATTTTATACATTTCTGGTCATAAGTTATGTAGAAGTTTTGCGAATGCTTTCTCTGTCGGATCGCTTTCGGCTGTAATTTTCGCAATTATCGACGATGATTTTATTTTTAACTTTAAACTGAATACATGGATATTTTTATGTATGCATTTAGCGTTACCTTTGAATAATGGCTAGCGGCTCGGATTGAGTAATCGGTGAGCCGAGTTCGAATTCCAGTCGAATCCATTACATTCACTTACGTGCGAAATCCCTTGGGAAAGGTATGAATCCTCTTCTTCTCCCTCCCCCAATTACGCGTTGGCAAGTGGTCTACCACAGAAAGAAATGGCGACCTACTGCAAGAAAAAAATCTGTCTCGTAGGTCATGTATCTTTCGATACATGATCGTCTATGCGTGTATCCGCATGGCACATAACATTTTTGATTGATCTAGAGTTATAGGAATGTTTTATTTTCCCTATATTTTATATACGTATAACATTATAAGTGTATATATATATATATGTATATATGTATAGTGCGATGAAAAAATTGTCGTCTAAATTACGCAAAAATGAAAATAATACTGACATCTCATTTTGAAAGATATATTTACCAATGGCTTCAACCACACCCTCAAGCCGACGTCAGAATATTCTGCAGCTCTTCTAGTCGGTTTCTTTGTGTAAGTTGGTGAATGCTGCTATAATCATTTCTTTCAGTTCATTTTTGGTGTTAGAAGTTTTATTGATCTCTCGCTCATCTGGGGCCCAATTATAATAATTGGGTTGCAGTTTAGGGAGTTAGGTGGCCAGATGTAAGGAGTTACGTAATTGCAGATATTATCTGACAGCCATGACTGCGTTTTCCTGATTTTGTAGCAAGGTGCAGCGACCTATTGCTAGACATTGGGTCTTCTAGCAGCCGCCTTCTTGACCCAGGGAATCACGACCTCGTCAAGCCACATGATGTAGGCAAACAGCAACAACTTCAGGAGTTCTCTTTCTTAACAGAGTCATCAGAATGAGTTTTCCGTGCGAGCGTACCTTATTAATCACGATTACACTTACCCAACTTTTTCTGAAACCTCTGTCCTCCCCGCAGTTTGACCCAACAAACTCACTGAAATGTCCATATGGGGGCTACCAATGTGAGTGCCAAGCAGGACAGCATGTCTTTTTCCAATTAATAGCGGAGTGATTTGCGTCATGTTGCTTTTTTCTTACAGATCGCACACAACTGCACCCTACTATAATGTGCAATCGACTAAAGCAATAACAAACAACGCGCATGCACAAAAGGAAAAATATAATATAGCGATGATTTATCCATCGCACGACACAAACATATATATATATATATATATATATATATATATATATATATATATATATATATATATATATATATATGTGTGTATTAGCAGTCCACTGGTATTTGATTATACCAGTCTACTAGCGCGGCTAGTCGATCCCTATTGCAGCCGCTCGCTCAGGCACAATTGATTATATTGCAACTACGCTGAGCAGACCTTAGCAGACGTAACTCTCTTGGGCTTAGTGCAAGCACAGCCCACAAGTGTGCCGTCTACCCAATTTTCCTCACAAGGTGTTCAAAGTTGCCCCGCAAGTCGGATAAAATCAAGAAGCCTTGCTGACAAATCGACCATGGTGGGATTAGAACACAGGTCTCATGGTCAGAAAGTGAACTTTCTAATCACTGGCCCACGCGGATATATATATATATATATATATATATATATATATATATATATATATATATATATATATATATATATATATATATATATATATATATATATATATATATATATATATATTTGTCATCCACAGACAGACTGTATCGCTGTTTCACAGCTCATCAGTGTGGCTAGACGTCCGGTTGCCTCTAGCTACTGAATTAATTTGCGTCAGTCCGAAATTCTTCCACTAAGCCGTCAGCGTACGGTACGGGATGAAGGTGAATTTTAGCATGTTTATTTTTAGATTCAGATAAACACACAGTGACTGACAGTGACTCAATTCTGTCGATGAGTCGTGCAGTATTAGCTTAAATAGTCACTGTTTACAAATTCACACCTCGTGCCGCAATAGCTTTCGGTCACTTCTTCGCCATTTTTAAGGTGTCTATTGTTAATTGATATTAATATCTGTCAATTGTTGTCTTTAAAGATATAATTAATTTTAGGATTTGTATTATAGTAGCATTTATTTCGAGCCCCTAAAAATGTGGGTTCAAAATGGCTAATGAACCGACCGAAAGAGTATTTTTACAGTTCCGTATTCGCTAAGTACTGAATATATATATATATATATATATATATATATATATATATATATATATATATATATATATATATATACACCAAGTGGATGCTAGTAATATAAATTTAAAAATAAATATTTCACTCCCTAATTTTTCTCTTTTCGTTTTTGTTCTTCTTTACTCAGTAAATCTTTGTGTCTTAGAGTTTTACTGGCATGTATGCGGGAATACTGATTATCATATATATATATATATATATATATATATATATATATATATATATATATATAAAGCAAAATGTAGTTTTACGGTATGCTATATTTAAGGAAAAATGTGAAACTTATAGCATATTCGAAAATAGGCTATTCCACATTTGAAGTGGTTTTGGATTTTATTGTTTATTAATTATTTGCTCTGTAATAATAATGACATTGAGCTCTTATTGTGAATCAGTTTTAATATTTTGTATTACTAGGATTCACTTGGATTATATACCAACGGATTTGTTACATTTACTAAATATATATATATATATTATAACTGTGGATACATTTATATATTGCTGAAACACTGAGAAACGAAAAAGTATTTGGAATGCTGGAAATATTTGTCTTAATGGGAAGAAGTTTTATAAAATTAAACAGGAATATTACACTTGTGACATTAATTTGGAGTTATATCTTCGAAATAAGCTATCCCCATATGAGGCAATTTGGGATTTTATTATTTATTAATCATTTGCTCAGTTTACGTTGATTATTATTTAAGCTTTTT
This sequence comes from Acanthosepion esculentum, assembly GCA_964036315.1. Taxonomy (NCBI): domain Eukaryota; kingdom Metazoa; phylum Mollusca; class Cephalopoda; order Sepiida; family Sepiidae; genus Acanthosepion; species Acanthosepion esculentum. The sequence continues at coordinate 45,682,575 of OZ038508.1, read as the reverse complement.
ATTTTGTTTTCATATTTTATGTTTCTAGGATCCACTTGGATTATGTAGTAACAGATTTGATACATTTATATTACACACACACACACACACACACACACACACACACACACACATATATATATATATATATATATATATATATATATATATATATGTATATATATATTATTTGTTGGATTCATATATATATATTTGTTGCATTTATATACATATATATATATATATATATATATATATATATATATGTACATATTTGTTGCATTTATATATATATATATATATATATATATATATATATATGAAGAGATATAGTTTTAAGGTGTGCTATATTTGTTGTATAAAGTGCTCAATATCAGAGATAGAGCGTATGTAAATATAAATATAAAAGTGAATATTGAAGTCAACACTCAGAGGCAACAGGCTGCTTCATGCCAGTTATCAATCTATTATGAAAACAGCGTCTAGCATGAAATATCCTGTCGCCTCTGGATGATTTGGTATCACTCAGAGAATCTGCCCCTAAGCCATTGAAGGGATAAAGGTGAATTTAGATTTAGACGTATTTATTTTTAGACAAAAACGCAAGTGATCGGAGAACGCGATTCGTCTTACAAAAGAGTCTTGGATCAGCAGGAGTGATAGTCACTGTTTCTCAATTCACTTTTACATATCTATTTAAAAAATCTAGAGGTCACTTGAAACTTCTATGAAAATTTTTCTTACTCACCGCTGCCAGAGATCAACGCCATAGGGCATAGTCAATAGTGATTGCGACAACAGACGTTCAGTACCCCCACTCTTCCAGACTGAGCCTCCAGAGATGAGAGGCAGATAACGACATTTTATATATATATATATATATATATATATATATATATATATATATATATATATATATATATATATATATATATATATATATATATGCACACTATGCCAGAAACAATATGTAGGAAAATCTGAATGGCCCTTTCACTACAGAATCAATAATTACCGCAATCGAATTAAGTCGACTACCCATGAAAAATTATTACCTGTAGAACAACATTTCCGCATAGAAAAACACGATTTCAAAACCCATGCCAAATTCACTATAATTGAGAGAATAGAAAAGCCCAAAGCAGATAACACTAGAAGAATTTTAGAGTTCCATGAAAATAAGTGGATACGACGTTTACACACCTTGTTTCCAGCCGGATTAAACCATAAATTAAACACTATAGATAATAGCAACACATAACCCTACAAATCAAAACATTACCCATATTCCATACCCATAGAAAAAAGACAGGCTTACGGAGGTGTTGAGGCCTCACACCTATACACACACCCACACACAACATACTCACTCACTTACCTAATGAGCCAAATGATACCACACACCCATAGCAATATACAAGCTAACACATATCATACTCACTCACTCCCTTAAAAACTAAATAACACACACACACACACTTACCAGAGTCTAAACAACTAAATAACACACACACTAAACTAAATAACACAAACACACACACACAAACACACTTACCATCCCCTCCCCAAAATAAACTGCTGAACTGACCGGAGAAAAAAAAAGGGAATATAGCTCTTATCTCAAATGACAACTTAAAAGAGACTGTTTGACCAACACAAGGAATGTTAAAAAGATAAATAAATAAACAATAAAAAAACAAATGAAAACTACAGACAAACGTTCGTTTTCTTCACCAAGACATTCATTTCTGTAGTTTACTGCTATAGCAAGCAGAGACATTTTTTCTCTCCCGATGATGGCCATGTTGGTCGAAACTAGTCGAGGAATATAAATGAAATAATAATAATAAAAGCATAAGAATATTAATCTACAACCCAGTATGTCTGAAGATTTTAATTGATTTTTCTAATAATTTTTATCGTTCAATATATATATATATATATATATATATATATATATATATATATATATATATATATATATATATATAAATAAAATAAATAAAAAAAGATCTAGCGGTTTAGAAATATATCAAATTCAGTTCGAACCAACCAAACAAACTGGAATTTCTATACTGATTTACACGCGTAGCTTGGATGTGGTACAAGGCCGAAAGTATGGGTCACCCAGTGGGGATCGAACTCACTACTCAATCGTAACACAGGCTTGCTAACCAATGCACCACCTCGGGTGCCCAAATTGGAATTTCTATATGTTCTACTAACATGTGATCATACGTTCCGTCGGTATTCGGTTTCTTGGTTTTACAGGTTAAGCAAAAATGGTAAGGAGAGACATTTTGCAGACTTGTTAATCTGAACAAAATTAGATTAAAACTTTTCATTCTTATTTCATATTCCTTTTTCTTCCGATACCAATCCTCAGTTTGAAGTCCTGTATTCATTTAATCCGATCAACGTGGAATTAAATCTTGTTATTTGATTACATTGTCTGTCTTTCGATGAGCAAGGCAAACGTCCAGGAGACCGACTTTCTCAATATTTGGTCAACGTGTTTTATCTCCGTACCTTGACCTCATGGAGATGACTGGATATAAAAGAATAGTTTTCGCGACGTAGCTAATTTGACAAAAGAGGAATGGAAATATTTGTCAATGTCCAATCATTGACGGTTACATTTGTTTCGAGATTATGGCTGGTATGGCACACGCCGTATGGGGCCATGGACCTCAGTAGGGATATAAGTAACCGTACTTCCCAGTTTTTCTTAGATGAGAGTGGCCGATGTGAAATACATAATAAAAGTGATAAAAATAAAAACAAAATTATAAGGAAACTAAATGAAACCGGCTAGACTACACACCCAGACACTTCTATTTAAAAAAAAGGAAAAAAAAAAAGATTTAAAATTTCAGCGTTCCAACATGGTCAGCGATACCTGTTGATTTAATAGGTTTCAATAACTTGGACTGATTTTAAATGTGAATTAAGTTTAATCGTCCAATGATATTTTTTCTTTTTCTTTCAGATTTGATAATATAAGTCTTTAGGTCTTGGGACTAGAATGAAATTTACGTTTAAGTCTATAAATCGACCATTCGCCCTTGCATGGAGTTTGCTGCCATATATGGTCTGGGGCCCCTGCTGTTTGCCTCGGGGTTCTTGATAAGATTCAGAGGCGGATAGGCAACGTGATTGGCCCTGATCTGTCATCTCGTCTGCAGTCGCTCTCTCACAGACGCGATGTTGCCTCGCTCTGCCTTTTTTACAAGTACTTCCACGGTAATTGCTCTGAGGAGGTGCGTTCGCTTGTCCCTAGGCCTCGTGATTTTAAACGCCCCACCAGGCTGGCATCCCGCTCCCACCACTATACCGTGCTAAACTGTTAGATGTAGACGTCTTTTCTACTCCAATAGCTTCATGTCTCGCACATCTCGCCTATGGAACTCCCTTCCCTGTTACTGTTTCCCTGACAAATACAATCTCCAACGGTTTAAGTGTAGCGTCAATCGACATCTCCCGTTGCCTTGATCTATCCACTTCCCTTCTCCACATCCTTTCATTTTTCATTCCTATCTGCTCTCGCTCCGGATCTTTTGTGGCCCCCTTGCCTTGATCGACCCACTGTCTTTCTCTTTCTCCACATCCCCTCCCTTGCCACTCCTATCTGCTCTTCCTCCAACCCTTCTGTAACCCCTTGCGTGATAGTGGCCTCCGGCCTTGCTTGGGGTGATATGATTAAAAGAAAAAAAATATAACTACAGATGAGCACGTGTGGACGCTGAAATTCTCAATCATTTGAATGATTTCTTAAAAAAATATCTGTTTATATATAGTGTAAGCAATTTCATTTAGTTTATTTTTCTATTTGTTTAGATATTTATCACATTTGTTATGTTGCTTTGTTATCCTGCATTGTGATAATTGAAGATTGGCAAAGAAAAGGAAAATATAAAAAACTGGATTCAAATTTGATGTGGATCATCTAGCATAAGACTATATGAACACAAAAGGGATATTCTACAAAACAACACACTCAAACTATTCGTTGCTCACTGTAATAAATCAGAGCATAATTCCTAAATTAATTAAAAGAGAAACCAATTTGCTACGACGAAAGAGTTCAGAAAGCGCTTCTAACCGCTGCTCTACCGATATTTTCGTAGTGAAATAGATTACTCAGTTGCACAAGTTCAGACCTTCACAGCCAGGATCGGTATACCACGTTCACCGATCCCACGTTCCTTTCGGCTTTAAGTTCTCCGCAGACAGCATCTTTTCCAAGATGGTTGCAACTTGGAAAGAAAGGAATAGATGCTTCCGTGATCACTACATTCAACAGAAGATTTTCATCTACAGAATCTTTTACGCTCACTTGAAATATATTTATTCATCCGACCATTCTATATAAAACCTACGGACGCTTGTGCGTAAAAAAAAATTAATTAGATAAGCAAGTTATAAATAGTTAGTCCGACCCGTTAGACGCCAACAGACCTGCTGCGTTCAAAATCACTTAAACGTTTATTCCTATAATAATATATGAAGAGGTACTCGGCTCGTCTCCAGCCCCATGTTTATGATTAGAATGATATCATAAAGAACAATACAACGTGATGATAATCTCATTGCATCTTCTTAGACAAACGTGTTTCAACTGTCATGGAGTGAGAAGAGTATATTGAATCAATTTCTAAATCTGAACCTAAGAATTTGGGGTCACTGTGTCATGCTAGACCATTTTTCTCGCCAGGTTATATCTTATATGTTTATAAATCTGCCATTCCTTCATTCGTTGGATATTATTGCCACAAATGGTCTGGTGCTCCTGATTTATATTTAGACATTCTTGATAAAATACAATGCAATGTTATTGGTACTGACCTGGCATCTTGGCTTCAGTTACTTTCCCACCGCCTTAAACTAGCTTCCCTGTGCCTTTTCTATAAATAATTTCATGGTAATTATTCTGGTGAACTTATCTGTAGAGTACATAGACTTTATGAATTTAAGCGTAGTACTCGCTTTGGCGGCAAGGCCCCATCATTTTACACTTGAAATGGCTAGATGGAACCGTAAGTTCTATGCTAACAGTTTCTTCTATCACACTTCCCTTTGTAGAACTCTCATTCGACTTCTTAATTCCCAGTCAACTCAATTCTTCAAAAATATACTTGCAACATCAATCGTTATCTTCTGTCTTCTTAATTGTTGTTCTTTTATTGTCCTCTCTTCGTAATTGTATATTTTTCTCATATTCTCTAACAGTCAGTAACGCCTGACGTATTAGAGGTTTTATTGCCTTACTTGGGGTGAAACGATTTTTTTAAAAAAAAGCTAACATTCCACTATCACTTTCTGCACTGTGGTTTTCTCAAATCATGATAAGCCTTGTAATATCAATCGGGCACTTAGCCTTGGGCGACTGTTAGGACTAAACTTCACCCAGAGCTCAAGTTGATCACATATATAAGATCCACCGCTTATGTTGATGAAAAATAATCTGTTACGTATACAGGTCCCGAAATCATCTAATGTCTGCAATATTGTATATTTGCAAGTGTCAGATTAGGTTATAAATGGACAAATGCTGACATATTTCTAGTGCAGTTATTCTAACTTAAATTACCAGCTTTAACGGAGTTCAAAATGAATTTGAAGATTAAACATTTAAAAATACCTTTTATGTGATAAACACTAGTGTAACTTTCTCACAGATTATACGTTGTTTACTTAATTATTACAAGTTTCCTCAGGTCCAGAATTTCAAAATTTCATAGGTAGGACAGGCCATGACACCTACACAGGTGCGAATCATCCTGGCAATCATCGTATTCCATTAGTCAGAAGGAAGTCCCACTTAGTTTCTTTTCAAGAAACCTTAATTTGTAGGAAATACTCCCGATAAAATGCTTCGTCAACCACCACCTCCTTAATATATTCAAATTTAGGATCAACCGAATTTGAAAACTAAAACATTTAAAAGTACCTTGTAGATGATAGATTATTATAAACACTAGTGTAACTTTCACACAGATTATACGTTGTTTACTTACTTATCACAAGTTTCCTCAGGTCCATAATTTCAAACGTTTACAGGTACGACAGGCCATGCCACGTACACAGATGAGAATCATCCTGGCAATCATCGTATTCCATTAGTCAGGAGGAAGTCCCACTTAGTTTCTTTTCAAGAAACGCATCTTTGTAGAAAATACTCCGGATAAAATGCTTCCTCGATCACTAAAACCTTAATATATTCAGATTTAGGATCACCCGTTATCTACCATACAGATTATACATTTACTTCTTCTTATTATGTTTACACAATAATCTGTTTCACTCGGTTTAGGGTAGAACGACAAATTATGTCATTGACTGATGAAAAGTTCAAACAACACAAATACTGCATGAGACGTGGTAGACGTAACAACATATATTCAAATTGCCACACTATCCCAGCATTCCTTAGTGGGAAAGTAAGTGCTTACTATAATCATAATCAACACTATTGATGTTGTTATAAAGACCTACCTTTCTAAGGTAATTTATTTTCGTTATTAATTTATTTTTAACTTTTCCAATGTACAAAATAAATATTTACAAATCTAATTTTGTTTTGGTTACAGTCCAAGGACAATAACTCACTCTCTGTAATCAAGCAAATATTTTAGAGTTTGTATTTTTCGTGCGCTCCAAGTTTTTCCAGTACTTTCCCTTGTACTATTATTTGATTGTAGATCATTGTAACGATCACTAATTGGTCTATTTTCAAAAGGCTATTTTCAAAACCGGAAAATGAAATATGCTTACGCTCTCTTTGGATATCCTCATGATTAGTTGTCACAATGTTTCTGTTGCAGAGATCGCTCCTGTAGTGATCCAATATGTTTTATATTATCTTGCTTGAGTCAGGATTTTTGTAATGATCTAAAAGTTTTCAGTCTTTCGTCATTTTCTTCTATAGCTCTACAGTACATTAGAACATCGCCGATATTTCGACTGCTTAAACATTTCTCAATAATTCAGGCAGCTTTCTTTGAAATATCGTCATCGTCGACTTCCTCATTATGATCATAATCATCATCATAGATTAAAAACCTCTACCTTGAGTGGCTCTTGTGATATTTATTGGATGATAATCTAGTCAAGAAGCATCGGCTATTTAACAACAAACAGACATTAAGGAAGATCTGTAAGTGTTGCTTTACACCGCTGTAACGCCAATTGCAGCATATTTCCTGCAAATGTTATCGCTTTTCATTTCAGTTTCTGCTACTCTCCGAATACAGTTCCTTTCTATTTTAATTTCAGGCACAGGTTAACCTGCTGATCGAAAGCGATTGATTTTTCTCAACGTCGACTTTACGTTTCGATCCGCATGGATACTTCTGCTAGTTCTGATGAAGACCGTCTGCTTTCTTTGACATATCCTGATTACCCTGTCTCCTTGGGGTAGAGATAACTTTATACGAGGTCAGAAATGTCGATGAGAAAAAAAATGAAG
>OZ038508.1:45657628-45670128 GCA_964036315.1 Acanthosepion esculentum | reverse complement strand
TAGCATTTCCTTGATTACTGGTATTTCGTTTAGTGCTTTAATTACATATCTCAGCTTGATCTTCTGCATTTACGTGTTGAGACATTTGGGTTTTTTTTTGTGATCTGATCTAGTATCGATATCTCATATATGATTTCCTTTACTTATCACATCAATTTTGCATTGCAAGCTGGCTCTTTCTTGTCTGTTGTTTGATCTTTTCAATGTCTTCACCCCAGGCTTCTCAGTAGCTGCTAAATCATACATAGCTACATAAAAATCACAAACATTAATATTGATATTGCTACAGTCTTTCCATTTGGGTGATTTTGATCTATCGGCGGGGTAATGGAATCACTGTTTTCAAGCAACTCCAAAGAGAAATTTATTTTGTATGTTGAAGCTCCTGATCACAGTTTTTCTGTAAATTATGTGCTATTTCAGTTCCGGAGGCGAACTTCGTGTATCTCCAAAGTTTCCTATGTTTCATTGCAAGAAAATACTTGGGGCTTTACGCCGTCGATTCAAGGATCATCTCAAAGACACCTTGCTGAGGCCGGCAATCGATCCAGTCAATTGGGATACGGAAGCTTCTGAAAGAAACAATTAGAGGAATATAGCCCACGTAAAAAATCCTTCGAAAACATCAGAAGACAAATAGAAGAGGTGAAGAGAGCCCAAAGAAAAGCTAGATCTCGACATACCCTGAAACCTTTTGCCCTAACATGCGGTGGATGCGGACGTCTCTTCAGATCCAATATAGGCCTCAGTCCACAAAGAAGGAAATGTCGACGACCACCCCATTTCTCAGTAGCGAGTTACACCGACGACGACGCAATACTATAGAATTCCGAATCATCTGTGGGCTGGTTCTGGGATTCATTTGCTTAATCTGTTTTAAATAGATTCCTAGCAAGGTTGTTTTTTTTTAAGTTTCTTTTGCCTTTAATATATACCCTGTTAGTGTTCATTTCAACAAGTATTCATTCCTCTTTAACTATTCCAAACAATCAAATTTTTAGCAGTTATATTTTTGTAGTTTCTATTTTACTTATGGCTTATTTATTTCTCACCTATTTTCATGTCGGTACGAACCCTAGTCCCTCGAATAGTGAGGGTTCAACTGTTGTAATGATTACGGGCGTGGAATCACCGCCCCAAGTTCAAACGACATCCTAGTCTGTTACGTCCACGTTTGCACTCGCTTTGCCAAAGTTCTAGAATCTCCTAATCAACTTCGATAGGTTAAACAATATGGTTTTCCTTTCTATAGATAAAACGTCGATGTGTTAAGAATTATTTTCTAAAATTGACGATCAGGCGATGGGTATGAACGGCTTGGCTTTAGATATCTCGAAGCCCTTTGACAGAATTAGGTGTCATGTATTTTCCACACTCCCAATGGCTATGGGGTCTCTGACCCAATATTTAGCTTAAATCACCCGGCCTTAACCGATTATGTAATGAAGGTTTTGTTGAACAGCCACACTTTTCGATCATGTCATATTAATTCGGGGACGTCCCTCAGAGATCTATTTTGGACCTTTGATTTTTCTCAACTTCATCAGCAATCTTCCTGATGCCATCAGTTCCTACATGAATATTAATTTTGATGATAAAACTACTTACTACTGACTTAATAAGTCTGATAGTTCAGACACATGTAAAACTGGCTTAATGTAACATTTGGAAATCTTGATGTTACAACCAGTGCATCGCTCATCCAATGGCACAGCATGATGTAGACACTCAATGGAGAACAGCCTATTATACAAAAAAAGTTACTGGATCCAATTCTTCTCCAAGTAAAACACTGTCAGGGCAACTGATCCAAATAACTGTTAACACTGACCGTTCCCCTGGTCCTACCATCATCAGGGGTAAAAATATATAAAAGTAAATTATCAAGGGAAATATATATAAGGGAGTAATCTATTGTTTGTACTTTATTCTAAATAAACCTAATAAAAACGACCATAAATATACCTGCCAAATAGGGTGCGAAAGAATGAGTTCTTTGTTGTTAATTGCTGTATTTTTAAAAATTAAATGGAAACAATAAAAGTACATAGACTTTCTCTAGATCATTAGTTCTGACTCGGCTCTGTTAAAATCATATGCTGATCAAAAATATTTATTTTCTCAATAATAATAATAATAATAATAATAATAATAATAATAAGAAGAAGAAGAAGAAGAAGAAGAAGAAGATAATATATAGGAGAGTGCGTTTTATACTAGAAGCATAATGGGGCCAATAAAATGAAGTTTAACAACACCGTAGTAACATACAGCTTCAATATTATTAAATGGAAGTTGAATGACTTTAATATTGGATGCCAAGAACAGACAAATGCTTACCCAAATGAGGATGCACCGACCAAAATCAGATGTTTATAGGCTGTATATACGAAGAGCTTCAGGAGGCCGAGGTCTAATCCAATTTAAACTAAACTCTAAAAACTGCAACAATCGGATTGGATGCATACCACTTAAAAACCAATAGCAGTCTTCTACAAACAGTAAAAAAAAACAAATCAAATCCTTCAACAAAGATGCTGCACTCTTCAAGAAACAGCTTAATATACTTGACAACCTACCAACAATAAAAGGAAACGAATGCCATTTACGCCAATCGAGTAAAATAGAAAGCCAAAAATACTTGGCCAAATGAAATTACAAAAAAAATAAAGAAGAAAACGAAAAAAACAATACAAACAAAAACCTGGGAGGACAAGGTGTTACATGGTAAATACATAAAAAAGAACGAAAGAAGATTTGAACCAACTGAAAACACATTAGATCACTGGGCTGAAAGTTGAGACAGAATGCCTAATTACTACCGGACCAAAGCCTCGCTCCCAAATCCAGTCACTGTTACATAATCAAGAACTGAACTAACCCGAAATGCAGGATCTGCGGAATATATGATGAAATTGTCTACCATATTATCCCAGGATGTCCGGAACTAGCAAAAAAATGCATATCCCCACAGGTATAACAAGGTAGGGATATATGTGCACTGAAATGAACATATATGAAATATATAAATGAAATGGTAAATCGAAACCATTAAGAGATGGTATAAGCACCGACCAGACACAGTTACCCCAAATAAAGATGTAACAATCTTATGGGAAATGCCAAATCAAAATGACATTGAGGTAAGGGCCAACAGACCTGATATTGTCGTAAAAGACAAAAAATTCGGGAACATCCAATATACTAAGAAAAGTACTATCAATTAAAATACAATTCTCCGAAACCCCCTGTGCACTTGTCAAGACAGTCATGAAAATTCAAATTCGAGACCGTCATCATCTGTTTTCTTATGTACATTTTAATCCTTAATCTATTTCTGGAATATCCTTTCATTTCATTAGAGGTTCTGGCATTGGGGAAAAAAAGCGGGCTGGCAACAAGCCAAATTTGTGCCGGATGGAAGGCGTCAGAAGTGGGTATATGCGATGTTTTGCCAAAAAAAGTGTATGAACCAAACGTGACGAATGGATAGTCGAGATATTCAAAATGTCTGAATAAGTTCCGGAGAGATCTCGTATGTAAATGACGCTCAATGACATAGAGTCATGCTAACAGACAGACGAAATTTCGTTATCTCGTAATGGCAAATTGACAAAAACAACTTAAGAGAAAACAGAAATAACAAACGAACCAATTAATGGGGTAATGTCACGAATCTACACATGATACGATTTCCTATTTTATTCATATATATATATATATATATATATATATATATATATATATATATATATATATAAACACTCGCATACCAGGGTCAGTCAAAACTAATATTTCTTCTAATTTAATTTTACAAGTTCTAATGAATATTCGAAGGAGTTTTCTGCCTATAAATTATAATATTTCTAGAACTAAAGGGGAATTTCGTGTGCTTGGCTTGGCTTTTTCTACCCATGATCCTTTTTCAAATCAGATTCCTCATCTGGGTAATGGTAGAATTCAAAGGGCTAGCCGTCCTGGGTATAACGAAAAACTACATCCGGCAGCAAGGCCTTTGATCAGAAGGTTTTGAGGAAAGTGAACTACCTCTTTATTGCTGGTGTTCCCATCTCCACCCTGACCAGGGTTGGTAGCACCTGTCAAGGTCCCATCTATGGACAAATAGTTGCCCCCATCAAAAAAAGAGGGTCAAAACTTTATGAATGTATAAAAATAGGTTTTAATACCAGCAGTACTTTTCGGGAATTTTTTTTTACAGTGATACCTTTTTGAAAAAAAAATAATTAACAGCAATACATTTAAAAAGATATATAAGCAGCAATAAAATTCTTGTCGGCATTAAATAAACTATTGAGGTTGATATGCCGTAAAGGAAACCAAACCAAACTAAACCAATCAAAGAAAGAGAAATGCCGCGCTTCGTTTATTAATATCGGCGTAAAGGCATATGAATTCGGTGGATCTTCTGACACGGTCTTCTTTTCTTTCTCAGCCGGTGCGCTATCAAAACACGTTTCATCCGGTGGTCCAACGTACGCACATCCAAAGCGCATTGCGTTAACTTCCTGCTTATCTCTCAGGTTCTATTCCTTTCACAGTTGCGGCGCGGACCTCCACTTACTGGTTATGAATATACCTTCCATTTTCACCGTCTGATGCACTTGGTTCATAGATAAGCGCCTGATATCATTGAATGCAAAATTTGATAACGCATGGTATATATAGGGGAAACCACACATCAACATCAATTTGCTTCGTTAGTGGTATTAATTTCCGTTCGAACGATTTAGTATTTCCTGACATGAATCCAATGCAATATTGCTGCCAAGAGATTTTGTCTGCATTGAGTTTTTTTGTAATTTATTTTCTAACTCAGAGGCCGTATTCCCATGTAGGTACGCAACGTCACAGGACTATTGAGACTCTGTCGCCTGCTTTATGGCAAATATACCGAGTAGCTCGATTCTTTAGTACCACCGGCTCATAACTTTACAGGCCAAAGCCGACTAGTTACGTCCACAGAGTCGAATGCCTCTCATTTTCTACTCATTTTTAGTAATGCGAATTTTCTATTCAAACTGCTTTTTGTAAAGATTGAGTCGTTTTTTACGCTTTCTCAAATTTCTGCGGGTTATTTAAAGCCAGACAATATTTTCTAGTATAAAAATGTTTTGGAGATAATAATGACTTACTGATACAAGTCCTACTAATTAAGCCATAACTGGATGGAAAAGTTGTGGATTCACAACATTCCCATGTAGGTACTCAACAGGCTTGACCTTGCTTAATTTCCGTGGTGGTACGAGAACAGTTGTTTGAACGTGATTTAACAGCAAGACATTTTTTTTGAAAGAAGCGGTAGTTTCTTATACAGGTTTTGGAAAGCAATACACACATTTTTTTTTATCTATCAAGAACAATTTCGAGGAAATATATGACAAAATATATTGTTCTACCCATAAAATATATCACAACTAAAATTGAAAGTATTTATATAAGCTTAACATACATCTCTTTACAACTACTGCAAAAACAATAAAAGAGTTAATTAATTCTAAACAAAATGATAAGCTAACATTTGAAGGAAGAATATTTTGCATTACTTGTAATGATTGCCACGAGGAATAAATATGAGAAACCTTAAGAAATTTAAGTAAAATAGTATATGAACAAAAAATATATTTTATAAAACAACCTGCAATACATGTGAACAGCGTAATTAGTCTATAAGAATTAAATCCTCTATATATTTTTCAACAAATAAAATCACATCGGAAGGTTTCTTTGACGTACCTTTAGACCTAGCATGTGTAATATTTGAACCATTTAGATAATTCCAAGAAAAGAATTTCGTGGGTCAGTGTGAAATTATTTTCTAACTAACGAAAACCTTGTATTTAAACCGTTCACAGCTCTATGTGAAATTAGATTTTGGATCTCCTTTAAGGATATAAATATAGGAGTATACTACTTCTCGAGGCTCCAAAACATTTTCGGAGGACACTGTCATCGACATATGCGTACACACATACACGCACACGCATACCCACACAATGGAATAAACAGCCAGTAGCCGCCGACTCAGACCTTGTCCACGCACACAACATAAGGGAATAACCAGCAGCCGACAACTAAGGCACTCACAAAAACATTATGCTGACCGTTATAAAGCCATAAAGAAAGTCAGTCCATACATTTCACACCGCACTAAGAACACGTGTATTACTTCATAAACTTCACTGCATGGAAAATTTATCATTTTATTGTTATTTCATATTCCTTAGAAGATGATATAAACGTCCTTTCAAATGACGTTCTGCTTCTATTTTCCCGCCAGAAAATGAGGTTTTCTATGTTTGATTTGAAAGATATCTTGTTGTTAAATTTTTGAAATTCCGACAATCAGATAGCAGCAAATCCTGAGTAGACTGTCGCAATAAGTCTGAGCGTAATTTTGAACTAAAAAATGCTACTGTAATTGAAAGACAAAGTAAGATGAAATATATATATAGAAAGTGCTTTAATCTGTAGATCTTCGCAAATAAACAGATCTTAGCTTACTGTCATATCACCTTAAAACACCGGTTCTTTTAAGATCACCGAAGTTTAGTGACGACAAACCTAGTTAGTACCTAGACTGTTGACCGCTTGGGAATGCCAGATGCTGTACGCTTGGATGTGCAAGTGGTGTATTGGATAACGGCTCAGAATAATATATGGGAGAGCCGAATTTCAATACTTGTCTCCTTCGTTACATTCGCTTATGCGCAAATACCATTGGGAAAGGTATGAATTTACCTCGTCTCCCACCAGCTGTGAATTAATCAAAAGAACTTGTATAATTAAATCATTATTATCTCCAAAACTCTTACAAGTTAAAAATATTTGCTGGTTTTAAACAATATCCAAATGGTTGCTAAGCCGTATATAATGAACCAATTAATCAATTGACAGAGGATAATGTGTGATATTTAATAATATAAGTGATAAAAAATAAACTTAAATTAAAAGAAACCAAATGAAATATACTATATACCCAAGACATGTGAACAAATGACGTCATATATTTTAGAATTGGACATAGTCCGACAATTTATTTAAAGACATTTATATTATGTTTAACGTTCTTTTTATAGATACAAGTATTTGTTTACATTTGATACGCTAGAGCAGATATGAATAGAAAAGATTCATGGAAGATTTAAGTTTAAAGATAGTAAAATCGACCTTGCTAACCAGACGCTCATCTGTGGCCGAACGGTTAAGGCACATCACGCGAAATGATGGATCCGTATAGGATACAGGTTCGATTCCTGTCAGAGAGCGAAAATTTTCAATGAAAATTTCTCGGACATTCAGGCTGGTAAATGTTATTTAATACTGTTTATTATAAAACAGAGCATTTGCTTAAATACTTGTATCTATAAAAAGAATGTTAAACATGTTATATAAATGTCTTTAAATATATATATATATATATATATATATATATATACATGTATATTATATATTATATAAATATATAATATATATTATGCACATACACACACACACACATATATACATATATATATATAATATATAACACATTAATTCGTAAGAGGATACAGGATGACCATTGTAAGGAGACTAGAAAGTAGATTTAATCGTAATCTTAGAAAGAATGATAAATATCTTTTGCTTTCATATTCAAATTATATTGCAGGCATTAATATCATAAGACAAGACGAAATTATAATTTTTTAAATAAAATTTGTAAAGCATCTCTACCCTAGTGAGCGAAATAAACGATTCAGTTCGACATTCCTACCACCTGAAGAAGACCGGATCGTACAACGGCCGAAACGTTGCAATAAATATGGCGACAAAGATGAGGACAATAGTTCGAATAATGTAAATAGTGTACATAAATTTTCAGTTTACTTTTCATATCTATTCATATTTTAATTTAATTAATCAATCATGTTATTTTATATATAAGTGAGGCATTAAAATTATCTGAGAAAAATTAAATTTAAATTAAATTAATTTTAGGACAGGTAAAAGTGCAAATTTTCAAATTTATCTTCGTTCGGTTGACTCATAATTGATTTATATTTCCTGCCTTATTAATTCTATTCATGCCAATTTAAAACATAACACAATATTATATTTGTCCTTTCTTTGAGAATGATGTGAATATTAATTGAATTCACGTATTTTCTCAAATATTTACAGCACGATTTGTAAAATTAAAAAACAAATATTCTAAAAAAATAATTCTAAGTTTAATATGAATTTAAGTATTTACTACGTTCCACTGAGAGAGAAGAGAGAGAGAGAGAGAGAATATTTGTTAATAAAGTCATATTTTTTAGATTATTTTTTTTAGATAAAATTAGTAGATTAATGAAACCACATCATATTTTAGATTTCTTCGAATGTTCGGTATCGACTAGCGAGAAAAGCGGCAATAGGTTTCAGTACGAAAAACATTTTGAAAAAAGTCGTATCTCAAATATTTATCTCTTCAATCGAGAAAGAGTCGTAAATAATTCTGTAATTATGAATACTACTAGACGAAAGATATATATATATATATATATGTAGAACTCAATGGAAAATTGTAGAAAAAATCAATAGATTTATGTACTATAACCAAGTGAGTGCAAAATTAGGATCACATGAATTTCAAATTCAAATTTCCAAATTAGCATTTCTTTACCAACCAGCGACGTTGTTTCAAACGCAGTTCAAACTTTTGAAACACTTTCTATGACGTATACTTAAAAAATGAACATTAACATCCAGGAAAAGCGTTAGCAAGAATTTTTCTCTTACAAATCAATATTAAAAATTGGGAAATATATTTATTAACCAATAAAATATCTGAATTTTTAAAAGAAAATCTTTTACCTTCATGTGACCCGATTTTGTCGTATAAATAGTGTATCTTCCATTAATAAACTCTTCATCATTATATTAGAATGTCTGAGGACCAACTTCTCGAGAGCTCCTCTCTGCGGCTGCTCGGTCTCACGCTGTCCGCTGATCTGAGATGGAACAAATACATCGAGTCAGTTGCATCATCCACCGCAAGAAAAGTTGGTTCCCTGTGCCGAGTCAGGAAATTCTTCTCCCCGGAATCGATCCTCCAAGTCTATAAGTCTACCATTCGCCCTTGCATGGAGTATTGCTGCCATTTATGGTCTGGGGCCCCTGCGTGTTGCCTCAGGGTTCTTGATAAGATCCAGAGACGGATATGCAATGTGATTGGCCCTGATCTGTCATCTCGTCTGCAGTCGCTCTCTCACAGACGCGATGTTGCCTCGCTCTGCCTTTTCTACAAGTACTTCCACGGTAATTGCTCCGAGGAGTTGCTTTCGCTTGTCCCTAAGCCTCGTGAATTTAAGCGTCCTACGAGGCTGGCATCCCGTTCCCACCCCTTCACCGTTGAAAATGTTAGATGTAGACGTCTCTTCTACTCCAATAGCTTCATGTCTCGCACATCTCGCCTATGGAACTCCCTTCCCTATTACTGTTTCCCTGACAAATACAATCTCCAACTTTAAGTGTAGCGTCAATCGTCATCTCCAGTTGCCTTGATCTATCCACTTCCCTTCTCCACTTCCTTTCATTTTTCATTCCTATCTGCTCTCGCTCTAAATCTTCTGTAACCCCCTTGCCTTGATCGACCCTCCGTCCTTCTCTTTCTCCACATCCCTTCCTTTACCACTCCTATCTGTTCTTCCTCCAACCCTTCTGTAACCCCATGCGTGATAGTGGCCACCAGCCTTGCTTGGGGTGATACGCTTAAAAAAAAAAAAAAAAAAATCTCCGACCGGGATGTAAATGATACCTTATTTCTCAAATTTTCGACTCCTCAAAAACTATATTGAGTGTTACAATTTGTTTTGCAAATGGATTTTTTGCTTTAAAAATATTTTCAGAATCCAGTTTTCACAGTTTATATTGACAAAAATACCAAATTGACCGAAGTCACAATATGTTTCGTGTTCAGTTTTAATTAGTTGTATTTGCTCTGATATTTATCTACCTGTCTGCTGCTATATTTACGCTACACACACATAACATAACGTAGATTTTGGATTCTCCTGTAAAAGTCTTACACATAGGCTCCACTTCATATTGACACAAGTCATTTCATTTGTATTTCAAAAATCAAAATATTTTCATGGGAATTTTGTTTGCGAGGAATTCAAATCTTATTTCTTTCAGGATATGAGAAAACCAAAAAATATTTATCTTAGTCTTAGTTTTTTTATTACTTTATTATCATTTTATCACTGAAAATATGAATTTCCTCAATAACTATTCATTTCCCAAGGAAAAAATAGGGGGCACCCCCTTTATCTTTTATTGTATTTTTAATAGAGGCGTCAGTTTTTAACATATTTTAAAAATGCTTATTTTCCTAAATGTAAATTTGGGTCTAATTCAAATTCTAGATTAGACTGTAATGCAATTAACATTTATGCTAATATTATTATTATCATTCTGATAGGATTATTATTTCATCTATATAACTATTATTATTGTTTTTATCTTACTTTTAGTTTTTCTGTCAGCAATGTGTTTTATTATCATCAACATTATTATTATTTTTTGTTATATATTATTTATGTTTTTATTTTAATTCTTGTTTATTTTTATGTTTCTTTTATTATTATTTAATGTTAATTTTTATTTTTTAATGTATATTGATTTAAAAGTATTATTATTTCATTAATTAAGTGTACTTCATTAGTGTTCTTTTATTCAAGGATCGTTTTGAATTTCATATCAGAATTAGTTCTGTTTAGGAATAGAGTCGTATATAGTACAGAAATATCTGAAGTTTGTATTTTACTTAGATTTAAACAAGTTGACATCTATTAATAAAAGTTTCTTAACTATATGTTGTGGTGGGATCCACCTAATCTGCATAGGTGACTACCGACTATATAAATAATGGTTGATACCGGAAGACGAGAGAGAAGGGAGGTGGAATCATGAGATCCAACTAGAGACTCTGATCGACTGCGACTAGTCAACACATTCTCCAGGAACGTTTTCCCAGAAATATACAGAAATACTATATGTACTTATTGTGTACACTTTCTTGTTATAATACATTCTTGTTCTAAGTACATTTTGTGTTGCATTATTATTCCATGCAATAGGCGAGATTCAACATTGAGTCAAGACTCAACACTATAACAGGCCAATTTTTGAATGAAATATTCATTTAACCTTTTTGTTTCAAAGATTTCAAATAGTTAATATATCTTACTTTGTTGAACGATAGCGAGCGGGCGAAACCTGCTAGTGTATATATATATATATATATATATATATATATATATATATATATATATATATATATATATATATATATATATACACATGAGAGAGAAAGAGAGAACATGAGAGAGGGAGATAGATAGATAGTTAGATAGATGGAGAGAGAGAGAGAGAGAGAGAGGGAAAGAGAGAGAGAGAAGGATCCTGGAATTTTGCCAGCCTGCGCAAGCATTCATTTTCTGTGACAAAAACAGATGTTGGTTGTATGTCTCTCATAGATAATTTCAGCACTTCAAGATTTACACGCACACGCAAACACACACACAAACACACAGACACACACAGATGCACATGCACGCGCGTGTGTGTGTGTCTGTAGATACGTGCGCACAAATGCGCATTTGCTCACATGCAACTTTGATTAAATGTTTTCATACCGACCAAGCTGGATATGCTTCCAATTCATTGATTTTTCTCATAGCGAGTAAATGCTTCTGCAAAATTGCATTCTTTGACGAGTGGTGAACGATCTCACTGAACAAACGCCATGCTCTGTCAATTGGTTCTTGGCCCACGACTGAACTGCTTACTCAGCAAAACAAACATCGGTCGCGACGTCCGTGTAAAACAGAAAGCGTACATTCTACATACACTCTTAAAACGAAATATTTTAACATTAATATTACACGTAATACAATTATTATGTTCTTGCCGCACATTGATGTATTCAATGGAAATTCTGTTCTTGGGGTATTGTGTCAAAAAAGCTCCTGAGAATTTAAGAAATTTTTGTAGAAACTTGGCATAGTAAATGGCAGTTTTTTCTGAGGTCTGCAATTTTAGTCTCAGTTCAAATGTTCCATAAGTGATTTTATAGTTTTCTAGGTGTTCAAATTATTACAGAAATTAGATCTACAACGATGTTTCATAGCTTCTTCAAATGTCTAGCCAGATGCTGGTATTTTTCAATATTTTCAGTTTCTTTGGAGTTCACTCATGTCCCATATGGAGGAAACGTCATAACTCCGAGGTTCTTTAGACCGATTGGACGCAACATTCTCTCTGATTAAGCCAAGCCGAATAGTGCCTTATAAGTGCAAATCCTTCCCCAGATTCTGGAAAGTCTATATCTTCTCAGTAAACAAAAACAATTTCTAAAGAAGTAATGTTTTTTTTATATTTATTAATCCGACATATTATCAATAAGAACGTTATTTTTGTTCACGCAATATTCTTAGGGCTTGTCGTCTGTCGTC
>OZ038508.1:45650128-45652628 GCA_964036315.1 Acanthosepion esculentum | reverse complement strand
ACATAATAATTAAGTGGGGGGGGATAGGTGGCTAGATGTATGGGATGATGTAGTCGCAGAAATTGTCTGACAGCCATGACTTGATTCTCTTGCTTGTGTAGCATGGGGCAGAATAATGTTGCCATACATATAGTCTTCCAGTAGCCAACTTCTCTCTACCTCCTCAAGGCACTTGATTTAGGTCACCGTATTGAGTCTGAGGCCCTGTGGGAAGATGAATAGAAGCTTATTTTCGCCATCACTAGTGATCACACAAAGGACACTCGTAATCACCATTATAATTATCCAATTCTTTCCGAATTCTCTGTACTGCCTTCAGACTGACATCCCGAAATATTCGTATTGGAGCTTCCGGTGTTAATTCTAAGCAGTACAGCATGCCGTTTCCAAATTTGTGGCGGAACGAATTGCGTCATTGTGCTCTTTTCTCACAGACGGTGCCCAACTGACCCTACCATAATGCGCAGTAATCAAAATTAAATAAAACATCACAACGCACATGCACGAAATAAAAAATATAACACGGCGATAATTTACACATCGACATCTGTATATTTACCTAATCTTAGATTAACGTTATGGATCGCTTCAAATCGAATTGATGGGAAAAACATTCCCTAATGACGACAAGATTTAAGAATTCATCGATATTTTTTCACATCAAAAGCGCATAATTTTTTTTTCGAACGATACTGAAGAACAGCGTGATGTAGTGCCATAACAAATAATGATGAATATATATTTGATTAAATGTAATTGTATTTACTTCTTTATGAAATACATTTCATAAAGCAAAAGAGAAATTACTTGTAAAACAACCTAATTAAACTTTAAAAAAGACGCTATTAAAAAATCCCTGAAGATCGCCTCCCAGCATTAAAAATATGGCGAAAATTGAAAGTAAATCCAAGGTAAGCTTGAGAACATCCAGACATTAATGCAATGAGAAACAGGTAGCATATTATGGAAATGGATTATTGCGAAAAATTGCTTTGAGATTGTTCCCAGCGTTACAGACAAATCACTTATTATTAGAGGACGAAAGAAAGGTGAAAAAGGAGTATAGTTGTTATTTTGTTGTCGAAGGAGAAAGTGTCGAAATACAAAATACCGAATAGACAAAATGTCGAACAGAGGAAGTATCGAACCAACAAAGTACCGAATGGACAACGTGCCGGACGGACGGTAAAAGAAAAAGTCGAACTGACTAAACGAAGAATGGACAGAATGTCGAAAAGACAAAGTTTCAAACTCATTTGGGTAGATAAATAGTGGCGTGCCTCACAACTGCATCATATATTTATATATATATATATATATATATATATATATATATATATATATATATATATATATATATATATATATATATATATTTTTCCTTGGAAAACATAAAGAGTTGAGAGAGTTCATCAGATGACGGTGCCATTTGTCCTGATTTTGAAAAATTCTATCTATCTATCTATCTATCTATCTATCTATCCATCCGTCCATCCCAGTCTTTCTATCTATCTATCTATCTAGTTATATATATATATATATATATATATATATATATATATATATATATATATATATATATATATATGAACGTTACACCTATCTGATCACAGCTCCATTAGAACCCATTTAAACACACACACGAATTTTCCAGGCTCCATTAGAAACGTACTAGTAGAAAACACAAATATATTAACTACATCCACCTGTAAAAAAAGAAGCTTTAATAATAAAAAAGAAAAAGCCAACTCTTAACATTAACTACAAACAAAGCCACAATGTGCTAACCGAATTCGGAAAGTAAAAACATCCCTCCCACTCTATAAGACATGCACATAACGCACACACTCAATTAAGCTGAAAAATCGAATCATCCATGATAATGGCTAAATGTATAGCCGAACGCGCTCTGAAATATAAAACATTTGGACAGTTCTTACACCCCCTTTTGTCCAGAAAAGAAAGCTCTTTTTCGAACACCAGAAAATTTAAATGAAAAGCTTAACCGTAGTACCTTGTCTGTGTTTTTTTTAATGAAACATGCATAAACGAAGGATTGCTGCTTAAATATACAACTATATATATATATATATATATATATATATATATATATATATATATATATATATATATATATATATGTTAATTATTGACTATAAATAGGGGCGTAGCTCACAATTGAGACTATTTACTAAATTCATTTACCGTAATTCCCCATGTATGATACGCATTTTTCCTATAACATAATAAGCAAAATTAGGGTTCTTATTATACACGGCTATATTTTTTTCAAATTCCCGTTTCATAGGTCAATTTCAGTTCCGAAATGACTACTCACCACAAACATACGACAATTTGACACTAAGATTCAACGATTGCGACCTCATAAGGATGTCAAATACAATCACATATACGTGACAATACTTACAAATGTAAAATAAAATAAGAATCATGATGAAACCAAATGTGAATAATATTATCGTATGTTTACAAGCATTTA
>OZ038508.1:45620128-45645128 GCA_964036315.1 Acanthosepion esculentum | reverse complement strand
TTATATAAAAAAAAAACGTAGAGCTGGTATTATTATTTTTTTTTTTTCAATAATGTATTGCTGGTAATATTATTTTTATTTTTTTCAAAAACGTATAGCTAGTAATATTATTTCTTTTTTCAAAAACGTATAGCTGGTAATAATATTTTTTTTTTCAAAAATGTATAGCTGTAATATTTTTTTTTCAAAAGCCTATAGCTGGTAATATTTTTTTTTCAAAATCGTAATGCTTGTAATATTATTTTAATTGTTTTATTTCAAAAACCTATAGCTAGTAATATTATTTTTATTTTTTATTTTTTCAAAAATGTATAGCTGGTAATATTATTTTTCCAAAACATATAGCTGGTAATATTATTTTTTTCAAAAACTTATAGCTAGTAATATTATGCTTTTTTTTAATAACGTATAGCTGGTAATATTATTTTTATACAAAAACGTATTGCTGGTAATATTTTTTTTTCAAAAACGTAAAGCTGGCAATATTATTTTTATTATTTTTTCAAAAACATATAGCTGGTAATATTATTTTTATCAATTTTTTTCAAAAACGTATAGCTGGTAATATTGTTATTATATTTTTTTCAAAAACGTATAGCTGGTAATATTATTTTTCAAAAACATATAGCTGGTAATATTATTTTTTCAAAAAACGTATAGCTGTTAATATTATTTTTTCAAAGACGTATAGCTGATAATATTATTTTTTGTACAAAAATGTATAACTGGTAATATTTTTTTTTCACAAATGTGTAGCTGGAAATATTAATTTTCAAAAACATATAGCTGGTAATATTATTTTTTCAAAAACGTATTGCTTGTAATATTATTTTTTCAAAAATGTATAGCCGGCAACACTCTTCATTAAAAAAAACATTTAGCTGGCAACATTATTTTTTCAAAAACATATTATCAGAGGCCTTACTGTTGGACGTAGTTTATCGTCTTACCCAGGATGCGGATGTAGTTTATCGTCATACCCAGGACGCGGATGTGGTTTATCGTCTTACCCGGGAGGCGGATGTAGTTTATATTCATACCCAGGACGCTGATGTAGTTTATCGTCTTACCCAGGACGCGGAGGTAGTTTATCATCATACGAAGGACGAGGATGTAGTTTATTGTCATAACCAGGACGCTCAAATATTCTGTTGTAAAATTCTGTGAGCTGTAACGCGTGAAGGCATACAGGTTAGTATGCTTGTGAGTATACCTAAATAGGAACAAACGACAATATCAAAGAACAATGAATGTTTTAAATATTTCTACATAAGAAAATTGCTATAGTTTTCAGAGCTTTTTGAACATTGAAATCATAATTTAGATAAGTCTTTCATCCTGTGTCCTCCTTTCATTTGAAATCATAATTTATATAAATCTTTCCTCCTCTGTCCAACTACATCCGGCAGTAATGCCTCTGATCGGTTGACTTTTTTTTGTTTTTGTTTTTGAGAAGCGTGGAACAAGAGCATGTTGCTATTCTAAGCTCCGCGCTAACCCGGGTGGTGGCCCTATTAGGGTTCCAGTTTTTAGAAAATAGTGAACAGCAAAGAAAAGCAAAACACAATGAAAGTATAAAAATACATTTATATAATAGAAAATACCAGCAATAAATTTTTA
This sequence comes from Acanthosepion esculentum, assembly GCA_964036315.1. Classification (NCBI taxonomy): domain Eukaryota; kingdom Metazoa; phylum Mollusca; class Cephalopoda; order Sepiida; family Sepiidae; genus Acanthosepion; species Acanthosepion esculentum. Next base: position 45,643,508 of record OZ038508.1, on the reverse strand, counting down.
TATAAAAATATTATCAACAATAATTATTTAGAGTAAAATTACAAACAATACCTATATATAGTAAACGTCAAAGAATAGCTATTTATAATATATATTTAATTGCAGCTATAAAAATAACCGATAGAGGTTATCAAAATAAACCATAAAGCAGGCTATGCCGGAAACAAAATCAACCAATCACACAAGCTTCTGAATCAGAAATTAAGAGACATAATTTTACAGGAAGTTGTGTTCCAAGTATTCCTTTGTCCAGAAGGTTTATTTTGCTGCTTTCAAAAACAGACAAAGTTATGATATCAGAAAGAGAAAAAAATGTTGGAGATAAATACGATAGTGGCATATATTCATATTTATTAATGCAGAGTTTATAATTGTATATTTTTAACGGGCACTCACATTCCCATGAGTTATCCAGGTTCACAGGCACAATGTCATACAAGAGTGAAGATCTTACAGATGCCTATTATTACTGTCATCGTTTACACAGTATCACTTCAGATGCTGAGACCATATCCGCGAAGATATTATGAAGAGGTCAAGTTATTTACTAATTGACTATGATGAGATTTGAAACCAGAATTTCATGGTCAGAATGCAGATGTACTGACTATTCGCCTACGTAGCCAGATTCTGGAAGAATATACAGATATGCTCAGTGAGGTAATCATAATCTCTGTAACATCTGTCTATCATTTATTTATTATACGTGAGGAGAATGATCTATATGAAATGAACTATATAGGTGCAAAGGAGGTATCCCATACCGCTCAAAAGCTCTATCTATCTATCTATCTATCTATCTATCTATCTATCTATCTATATACATACATATATACATACAAACACATACATATATATGCATACATATATATATATATATATATATATATATATATATATATATATATGTACATATATATATATATATATATATATATATGTGTGTGTGTGTGTGTGTGTGTGTGTATATACAGGTAAGATGAGAACATTTAATTTAAAAGAGTAATCAGTACAAAGTAGAGCAATATTATTTATTTTTGATGTTACATCAATATCATGTGAGTTTAATGCCATGCATGATACACGCTTTTGATAAATGACTGACTAGGCAGATTTTTACCACAGTAGGTTTTCATTTTTTTCTGCGGTAGACCAATCGCCATCAAAGGATATAGAAGCCGGTCTGTCCTACTATTTGCCCATAGGATTCATACGTTTCCCAAGGATATTAGCACTTGAGTGAATGTAATAGATTCGACTGGAATTCGAACTTGGCTCTACGATTCCTCATTCCAGTTCGCTATCCATTGCTACACCGTGTTTATACCGAACGATTTCTGGAATAAATGTTTGTCTCTGATTCATTTTCAAACGATTTCTGGAATAACTTATTTTGTGTATATATATATATATATATATATATATATATATATATATATATATATATATATATATATATATATATATATATATCTTGAACATATATATATATATATATGTATATACATCTTCCGGTAAACTATCTGCCAAAATAGACTACCCACAATGCACCACTGACACGTATATATAAATGGCCGAGAAAAATAAAAGCACTCGTGGCATGACGATTTCATCTAGCATGAAGCAGACTGTCACCTCTAAGTGTTGACTTCTATGTTCACTTTTATATTTACACACGCTCAATCTCTGATATTGAGCACTTTATCCCATAAATATAGCACACTTTAAGACTAAATTTCTTCATATATATATATATATATATATATATATATATATATATATATATATATATGTATAAAGAAATATATATATATATATATATATATATATATTCAAAATAAGTTATTTCAGAAATCGCTTGAAAATGAACCAGAGATACAAAAAAAAAATAATTTAATTCTATAATTAAATATAAGGTTTTTGAAACATAGTAATTCCTGTATAGCGATGGAACCATATTTTTTAAATTAGTAAATAATAATTTATAATGTTTAGGCTCTCTCTCTCTCTCTATATATATATATATACTCACTCTCTCTTTCTCTCTTTCTCTTTCTCTCTCTCTCTCTCTCTCTTTCTCTCTCTCTCTCTCTCTCTCTCTCTCTCTCTATATATATATATATATATATATATATATATATATATATATATATATATATATATGATGGATTCTCCCGTCGAATTCGGTGTACAATAATAAGGCCACAACTTCATTGTGATTTTATGTTTGTGTCCTATGTGACACTTCAGTCCCACTGGAAACCTCGATACAAATTCGCGTATTGTGAAACAGCGACTATCTCTGGACATAGGCACAGTAATATCTGCAATACACGTTTGAAAAAAAAATTGCCAGCAATATTTTTTGAAAGGAATATTACCATCAATTCATTTTTGATAAATAATATTACCAGCAATACATTTTTTAAATACTACCAGTAATACATTTGACTCTCGACAAAAACCCTCTTTACAAAAAGACATCAAGGAAACATCTTCTACAAACTGATTTCCGGTAAAGAATACATATTCTATTCATACGAACTTATGATAAAAATCTTGTCAGCATTAAATAACCCATTGAGATCAAATTGCCGTAAAATGATATAAACCAAACGATACTAATTAGTAAAGAAACAAAAAACAAAACAAAAACAAACAAAACAGCAATAGCCTTTTTCATTCCTCTTTCGTCAGTGCGCTGTAAAAAAAAAGTAGTGTCCAGAGTAACTATAGTTTAAGAACGCGAAAAAAAACATATTTTGATGCCCCAATAAAGCGATAAGACAATGATTAAAGTTTCGATTCAATGCTGAAACGTTCCGAACATTTTTGGAAAGGTTCAGTGCTGGGAACTTTTTCATCGGCACATTGCAAAAGCAAATAAGCGCTGAATGCAATTTACTGTCACATCATCCCTTCTTGGTCTAATATTTGCTTCTTCCGCATCACAATTTATCATTGGCAGAGCGAGCTAAAACCATTAATCACAAAGGGGCTTTTCAAGCGAAGACCTCAGCTGAGTCCTACTTTTTCCCGCCGGGAAGTCCAGTGGCATTGCATCGCAAATGCTTAAGATGCATAATCTTTAACGTCAGATACAAAGGGGCAGAGTCGTGTCAAATTGATATTCACAGAGGATTGAAAAGTTACATTGCATCAATAAACGTTTATTCTTAACTATAGCATAAACCTTCCCTCTCTCTATCTCTCTACTCGCATGTACACACACACTGATATATATATATATATATATATATATATATATATATATATATATATATATATATATATATATATATATACATATATATATATATATATATATGTATGTGTGTGTGTGTGTGTGCGCGTGCGTGTGTGTGTGTGTGTGTAAACAACGATGAGAATAATTTTAAAACAAGGATAACTTAACTTTTTGCGGTGGTTATGGCAACCACATTATTAAGACACTAAATAATACTATTCATTTGAGAGGCAAGCTACTGTTCCTAGGCATATAATTTTACCTGTTGTGATACTAATGTATCCTATTTTATTAGTAAATTATGATCCCTGTTTTAAAAAGTACCATATATATATGTATTTCATTAAAGACGTCAGACAAGCTACTGCAATTAAGCTTTTTATTTAATTTTTCATGTGTTATCATTTCTGGACACTGACTGTAGAAATTGTCCAAATCTTCTGTAATTCCTTGACCAACATCGAGCTCCAAATTAGGATATTTATTTGCAAAGTAAATAATGATAAATAGTGTACACACAGTCAAAAATAACATGAATATTTTCTACAAAACCTAAATGCACGTCAACTACAAACAAGTTGAATCTTCATTTAGAAATATCATAAAAAATACACTATTCCAATTGACCTGGAAAAATCAAATTAATTATTTAATATAAAATATTTAAACAGCTAATCTTGTCCTCAAAAATAGCAACATACCAGCAAAAGCAAAACTTTAACCAACGACCATTATTTATGAGTTCAAATGCCCCTGAAGTAACTGTTTTCCTGATCAAAATGATCTCATAAATAATTACATCACTCACACCACTATATGTCACACCTGTCCGATCACAGCTCCATTAGAACCCATTTAAACACATACACAAGCTTACTCGATTATATATAGCTTCAAGGTTTTTTAATATTTGTTTATTGTTTTCATGTTTAAGTATAGTTGTGTTGTCAACAAGGATTTTCCGGCATTGAGTACGCGGACAGTCATGTTGTTTTAAATCTCTAAAAATGTTAGATTTTCGTTTCCGCGTCTCTTATATATGAGTTTGTTGTTACTTTGATCTTATTCAAGCAGCAAGGGCGGACTGTGATTGGGGTTTCGCCTGTGTGTGGTTTGATTTATTGAAATTTTCATCTTTGATAATGGCTTATGTAAGCCGAAAGCTTAGATTGGATTTAAACATGTATCAATATGGTGTTTTCCTTTCGTCTTTCAACGATAATGTGATTAAGCTTATCAGACAATATGAAAGAAACTTACCTAAAATAAATAGACAAAACTTGTCTATATTATTTAATGAAACATGCATCAATATATATATATATATATATATATATATATATATATATATATATATATATATATATATATATATATATGTATGTGTGTGTGTGTGTGTGTGTATACAAACACAATTTATATTGGACTATTCTCCTTATCTTTATTGCCATATTCACGACGTTTCGGTTGATGTACACTCCTGCTTTCTTCAGTGATATACGTTGGGATTTCCGTTTGTAAGTATGCGCATGCGCGTGTGTATATGTTCGCATATGCCAAATGTTATTATTTCTCCTTTTCATCATTTTCTTGTCTCCTCACTGTATCTGTTGCTATGTGTTTGGGCAACAATTCCTCTTTTATGCATGTTTCATTGAAGTTGATTGTAAAGAACCATTTATTCCCCTTTTTATTATAATTTTCTTCCATGCGTACAAGTGGTCTCTTTTTTTTAACATAATTTTTAAGAATTGTCCAACCGCACATTGTATAGGAATATTTTCGACTAATCTCTAAGTTATTATCAAGAGTATTTTCAATTTTGTTAGTATGTATCAATAATACGAACGCAGCCACTATATGCTGAGAGTGTCTGGGAATTAAATTATTTTTATTACTATATCTATCAACATAATTAAAAAAAAACGAAAACATCTTAGCTTCATGTAGAAGCAATTTTTTAGCTTCTAATTTGTTCCTAAGTCTTGTAACAAAACAAGAAAAATTTTAATTATTTTGCAAGCAATAAAGCGATGATTAAATCGAGGTAAATTTTTCTAACACTCTTAATGTTAATGTTGGGAATGTTTTTGTCAAATGTATAAGCTACTGATATTCACCACATTTTATACATATTCAACACGTTTTTAGCTGAGAATGTAATCTTTAAAACACAGCATCGATGTAATTTTTCATTACAGAATAACATTTAAATGATATATGAAGAAACCATTGTAGATGTTGCAATTCAAGTAATATCTGTAATTGCTGAGGTTTGCATGAGACAACTTCCATATAGTGGGCTTTTAATATGATTCTACGCATTCACTGTTGGCAAGAGAGACAAGATCCTTCAAGTATAGTAGTTAAAGTAAATTGATTTGCTAAAGTCCTAATTCACACATTATTTTTCCTTCAGCCATCAATACCTGCCAGCGAAAATCTATTGTTTGAAGATAGCAAAGGAGTAGCGGTTATTGTGAAATTCTTCCCAAAATTGAAGACTGGTTCTGATTTTTGTCTTGATTACTATTAGTCTCTTTATTCTGTAATCATTATCGGAGATATTGGTCTTTCGTGTGTGGCCCATAGCATGCCCATCTACACTCACTACATAACAACTAAATATCAAGCGTCGGACACCTCAACATGATGCATAAAATCAAAGGATAACGCTCAGAATCGAGAAAGAAAAAGATATTTCAAGGTTGGAAAAATAGATTGGAGAATTCATTCATCACAAAGGTAGGAAAGCAACAATGCTCAAAAAACATGAAAACTCCTGAGATATTAAAATTTAAGGTAGTGATTATCAGCCGCCGTGCCACGGCACACTAGTGTCTTGTGCGATCGCATTAAGTGTGCCGCGAAATATTCTCATGGCATATATATATATATATATATATATATATATATATATATATATATATATATATATATATATATATATATTTAAATAAAATTTAAATAAAAACAGACCACTTTAAGGTTCCATATAATAAATTATTTCACCACAGCCCTTTTAAAGGAGAGCGGATCATCAGATTTTATTTACAAAGGTTGAAACGAAAAATGAATAGAAATTTACACATTTATCACGGGCAGTAATAAGTAAATTAACGAAGTGAGAGAGTGAGGGAGTAAGGGGGTAGAGAGACATGATTAAGTTAGATGTAACATTTCTATTCTTTCAAATTAAGATCCAGACATTGACACATTAAATCTGTTAACGGAAGTTATATATTGATATGGGAGGGGGATAGGACAAAAAGGCATAAAGAGAAAGAGAGAGAAAGAAGTTGTGATAAAGTGTCATTAACTTTCTTTGGAATGGACGCTGTTTTTTGCTTTACTTTGAGATTTCATAAATATTATAATTTTTTATATAAGTTTGAATGTTTAAACAGTTTAAGGAATTTAATTATATGTTAGTTAAAGTTTTTTTTTAAAAACTTTATTACAAAAATTTTGGGGATTTAATATGAAATAGTCGATTAGAAAAATATTCATAGAAAACACTAAAAATTTTATTCATGATTTCAATTAGCAACTATTTTTAGATTGATAATTTCTCTTACTTAAAATTTAGTATATATATATATATATATATATATATATATATATATATATATATATATATATATATATACAGTGCAACCTCGGATCTCCAATGATTCCCATGTCGAACAAATCGGTTTTCGAACAGCATATTCGAGATGAAAATGCCTCGGTTATCGAACAAAATTTCGTTTCTCGAAAAGCATTGCCGAAGCGAATTAACACGAACGCAATCATTTCTTAGTCGACCACCGTGTTGAATAAATTTGTGTGTTGTGGCGTGTTTTTTTTTCATTTTTATTGTACTGTGACTTTTTTCTCTGCAGTGATTCCTATTGGAAAACTAGTTTCGGTTTACGAAGTTGTAATGGCACAGCGTTAGTATTTGAATACATTATTAATTTTTCAAAAAATCCTTTTCACTATTCTTCGATTGTTATTTTAAATACTTTGTTTTAAGATTCATTTTTTAAAAGTATTTTTATTTTTCCTTTTAAATTTTTGAAGTTTCCTTTATTTGTATAAATGAACCTAAATTTCTTTTCATATAACTGTATTCAACATTCTTTCTTTAATTAAAAAATGTTACAAATTTAAATTGAATTATGAATTAATGTTGTTGAAGTTCCCCTTATGCAGCATTAAGCAATTGATTTAATTATTTGCCAATTTTTAAAGTATGTTACTCTGAAAACTTTGCTAAGTGTGCCGTGATATTTTCCTTTTCTCCAAGGTGTGCTCTAGCATTAAAAGTTTGAGAAACACTGATCTAAGGTAATCTTATCATTGGTTGATATGAACAGGAAGAAAGAAAGATAGGACTGAACAGAAATGTTAGCAGCTTTAGAAATTTTCACCGCTGACAAAATGGTGGAATTAATAAATGAAATACACGGCATTGGAAATATAATTTAGTAAATCATTCATTGAAACATTGTCTAAGAATCCAAACGAAAATAAATCAGGGTTCTTTTCACTGGAGCTTCTAGAACTTCATAAGTTTTTTTTTTCTTTTTGTTATCTCTCCTAAAACGTTGTTCCGCCATCCATTGACTCAGGATCGCTAGTTAGGCTTTATGTTGTTCTCCTCCAAACTCTTGCCTTCACCATGTTCTGTGTGTGCCAAATTTCCTAAACTCTCTTTGTTTATTATGAACCCCATAAAAATTCAACTCTATTCCTGATGTTAATTATGTATCCTTTTTGTTTCCATTTTCTTTAAATCTTCGTGGTTGCTCGCATGTTCGGCCAATCTATTCACAATATCCTACCGGAGAACGAAATTAGTATTAATTTGTAAATATATGGTCCAACGAATTCGTTTTCCATAATTATTGTGCCTTGATAAGTCTATGTGAAAAAGGTTGTCAAAAAGGTTACGTGAAAAACGTTATCTCAAGAAGGGTATGTTAAAAGGTTCTCGTGGAAAAGCTTATGCCAAAAATGTTATGTCAAAATGGTTATGTCAAAAAGGATATGTCAAAATGGTTATGTCAAAAAGCTTATGTCAAAAAGGTCATGTCAAAAAGGTTATGTGAAAAAGGTTATGTCAAAAAGTTCACGTGGAAAAGCTTATGCCAAAAAGGTTATGTCAAAAAGGTTATGTGAAGCATTTTATGTGGGAAAGGTTATGTCAATTAGGTTATGTCAAAAGGTTATGTCAGAAAAGTTATTTCAAATAGTATCCACTAAATTTATGGCATATTTAATTAATTAACATCACATTTTCTTAATTTTTTTCAATCATTTTTAACATTGAAATTATTTAATGTACCTCCTGGAGAAATGGAATGCAATTATTTATTGGCCCTGACCTGGCATATCACCTTCAGTCACTTCCCCACCGGCGTAGTGTAGCGTCCCTATGTCTTTTCTATAAATATTTTCATGGTTTTTATCCTCATGAATTTTCTTCTATGGAATCTAAACTTTATGAATTTAACCGCAGTACCAGATTGTCGGCAAGGACCCATTATTTTACAGTCGAAATGGATAGCTGTTTTATGCTAACAGTTTCTTCTCTTACACTTCATTGTAGAACTTTCTTCCGGCTACTTGCATTACAGTGAAGTCTGATCTTACAAAATGTAATAGTAATACCAATCGTTATCTTCTGTCTTATTAATAGTTGTTCCTTATTAATTCATCCCCATAATAGTATGTTTATCATTTACTCTAACACTTCGTGAACCCATGAGTTGTAGTGGCTTTATTATCTTGCTTGGTAGGAAATGATTTTTAAAAATGATTGTTTTTAACTTGTAAAATGTCATAAAACTTTTTACGCCAGGAGTTTAAATGATCAGAGTTGCAGCTGTGACTGAAAGAAAATGTCACGCTTTCTGTTTCAAAGTTGAATATTTTTTTAATATCTTAAGAGAAATTAGCAGTTGATAATTCTGTCCTCAGTTTTCGCCTTTCCAAATAGTTACAGATTTTCTATTATCAGCTATAGTTACCTTGGCACTGCGAGCAAACTAAAAAAAATTGTTTCAATGGCCTGATAAAATTGGTGCGTTTAATTAAATCAGACGAAAATAAAGAAAAAAAAACTTACTAAGAAATTCCATCAAATGCAATATACCTCAACGAATTCAGGGGAAAATAGAAGAATTATAAATAGCAAGGACAAAAACAATGTTAGAAAGTATTTGTGGGAATAATATTAATTAATGAATGGAATTATTTTGTGAAATTTATATAATGACTGACAAGCCGGAAAATACTGGAATTAGATAAACCTTATAGGAAGATACGCTTATCCTAAGATAAAGAAAAAAATGAATTGCATTAACGGAGATTTTCACAGAACGACGATGTTTATAGCGCTCTAAACGATGTACAAAAACAGATTAACATAATCGTAAAATAATAAAATAGGAAGAATTAATTGTGGAATATATTAGGTTGTTACACATGAAATGATGCACTTTGTAGGAAATTAATAAACAGATTCTGAAATGTTAAATATCTAATTTATTAGGTTGTTATACATGAAAAGATGCACTTTGTAGGAAATTAATAAAGAGATTCTGAAATGTTAAATAACTAATTTATTAGGTTGTCACACATAAAATGATGCACTTTTAGGAAATTAATAAACAGATTCTGAAATGCTAAGTAACTAATTTATTAGGTTGTTACACATGAAATGATGCACTTTGTAGGAAATTAATAAACAGATTCTGAAATGTTAAGTAACTAATTTATTAGGTTGTTACACATGAAATGATGCACTTTGTAGGAAATTAATAAACAGATTCTGAAATGTTAAGTAACTAATTTATTAGGTTGTTACACATGAAATGATGCACTTTGTAGGAAATTAATAAACAGATTCTGAAACGTTAAGTAACTAATTTATTAGGTTGTTACACATGAAATGATGCAATTTGTAGGAAATTAATAAACAGATTCTGAAATGTTAAGTAACTAATTTATTAGGTTTTTACACATGAAATGATGCACTTTGTAGGAAATTAATAAACAGATTCTGAAATGTTAAGTAACTAATTTATTAGGTTGTTACACATGAAATGATGCACTTTGTAGCAAATTAATAAACAGATTCTGAAATGTTAAGTAACTAATTTATTAGGTTGTTACACATGAAATGATGCACTTTGTAGGAAATTAATAAACAGATTCTGAAATTTTAAGTAACTAATTTATTAGGTTGTTACACATGAAATGATGCACTTTGTAGGAAATTAATAAACAGATTCTGAAGTGTTAAGTAACTAATTTATTAGGTTGTTACACATGAAATGATGCACTTTGTATGAAATTAATAAACAGATTCTGAAATGTTAAGTAACTAATTTATTAGGTTGTTACACATGAAATGATGCACTTTGTAGGGAAATAATAAAAAGATTCTGAAATGCTAAGTAACTAATTTATTAGGTTGTTACACATGAAATGATGCACTTTGTAGGAAATTAATAAACAGATTCTGAAATGTTAAGTAACTAATTTATTAGGTTGTTACACATGAAATGATGCACTTTGTAGGAAATTAATAAACAGATTCTGAAATGTTAAGTAACTAATTTATTAGGTTTTTACACATGAAATGATGCACTTTGTAGGAAATTAATAAAAAGATTCTGAAATGTTAAGTAACTAATTTATTAGGTTGTCACACATGAAATGATGCACTTTGTAGGAAATTAATAAAAAGATTCTGAAATGTTAAATATCTAATTTATTAGGTTGTCACACATGAAATGATGCACTTTGTAGGAAATTAATAAAAATATTCTGAAATGTTAAATATCTAATTTACTTAGTTAAATTAGGCATCGTATTTATGAACGACTCTTCTCTAACGTACTTCTAAATTCTTGATCTCATTTTTAAAAAATATTCTCAAATAACATCCTTGTTATTGGAGGATTTTTTTGCGTATAAAAAGCTCAAAATGATTAAATCTGTGATAATCAGTAGGATATATATCAGGTTAATATAGAGGAGGAGGAGGCAAATTTCATTATTTCGTTTATGCGGAGCTTTGATAGTTGATTGAGAAGAATGTGGACATGCGTTGTGATGCCGCAATATTGCCCATCTCTATTCGCAAGTCGAGGATGTTTCTTTTTCAATTTTACTTGCATTTTACAATCATTTTTCTCTACAATACAATGTTGCTGTTATTGTTTTCGCTTGAGGCAACAATGTATAGGGTGACCCCAAAAAACGGGTATTTTTTAACAATCCAATAAAACTAAGAGTAATGGAAGAAAAATATTTAATTCATAGTAATTGAAACCTTAAAACATACCATTTTAGAAACAGTGATGGAATTTTCTTTTTTAAAAAGTTATATCTTGTTGATGGCGTCCTCCTGTACGAATGCATTCTTGAAATCTGCTGTTGAGACCCAAATTTACTGATGCAACATTTCAGCTGGGATATTGTGAATTTCATTCTTGTTACTAAAATGGCGAAAGGTCACTGTCTCGCAGTGTTGCCACTTGCTCATGTCTGGCAATACGCACTTAAAAAATTCCCGTTTTTTTTGGGGTCACCCTATATAATGAATAACACGTCTGAAACACTACCATCCAATAACCATTAATTTTTTATGATGCAATGGATTTTTTTTGGCGATTGTTTTGGTGATTCACTTACATTTAACCACTGGCCAACTCTCTTCATGCTGTCAAAGAGAAACCATTTCTCATCGTATGTAATAATTCGATGCAAAAATGGTTCGTTTTCCCAGTTTGTCCTAATACAGTAAATTTACTAGGCATTGTTTCATTGTAATCATTTTCATCGGACTTATTGAAAGAAAAAAATATTTAAAAGGAAAAAAATGTCATGTACGTCAAAATTTTTTATGTACAAAACGAGGTTACTTCTTTAGACGACCATATCAACAACCAACGAAAAAATACATCATCCCATGTAACAACTTAATATCTCAAAAATATGCTGTTGGAAACTGTGGTTATACGAACCACGACAACATTCAATACATGAGTTAAAGAAAAACGTCTTCAGAGATTTGAAGTAAACTAGAAAAGTCAGAGCCTAAACCGAAGAAATCTTCCGAAGAAAAGCAAGGACGATAAAGATAACCTGTTGTTGAATGACAGTAAAATTTTATCCCAGTATGTTTCTGTATTTCTAAGAGGAGGTATTGTAAATATTTACAAGGACTCATGGCCCAGTGTTGGTTGAAGTAAAATATATGAGTATATATATTGAAAGAAAAATTATTTCAAAAGAAAAAATAACAGGGGCGTCAATATTTGTATGTACAAAACGAGGTTACTTCTTTAGACGACCATATCAAAAACCAACCAAAAAATACGTCATTCCACGTGACAACTTAATAGTTAAAAAAATATTATGCTGTTCAAAACTGTGGTTATACGACCCACGATAACACTAAATACATGAGTTAATGAAAAATGTCTAAGAAAAGCAAGAAAGATAAAGGTAGCCGGTTGTTGGACGACAGTATAATTTTATCCCGGCATATGTCTGTATTTCTAAGATGAGGTACTGTAACTATTTACAAGGAATCATGGCTCAGTGGATAAAAGCGTTGGTTGAAGTAATCCAAAGACTTGATCTAAAGTGTTGGGAGTTCAATACCTGGCCATAGCGGAGAACAAAAACTTGGACAGTTGAGTTACTAAAGGGAAATAACTGAAATAGAGATATCCAGAAAAGGCATGTCACGTGGAACTAGAATATTCTTCCCCAGTAGACGAAATAAATGGTTCGGTTCGAAATTCCAACGTATATCACCTGAAGAAGGCCGAACAGCTGAAACGTCAGGAATGTGACAATAAAGAGTCCTAACAATATAAAAAAAGTGAACATTTTTATTCCGGATCGTCAGAAAATAATCCTTTCATTTCGACAGGTTGTACATGAAGAATCACCAGAAAAATGTATTTCAAAGTTTGTCAGGGTGCCCTGATATGAAAGCTCGTAAAGCTGTCACAAGCCTTATGGATTTGCTGTCATGAAAAGCAATTTCTGAAAACACGAATGCACATGCTTGTTCTACGTCAGCACCTCAGGAGAAACCATTTCTCCGGGGGATATCGACCCTAGCAGACAGATTACTTGATAGTTACATCAGGATCGGTCAGCGAAAAATAAACTGTCCAATTTGGAAATATACTGATCTGGAACAAAGGCCAGGTCCAAATCACAAGGGCAGAAACCTTTGTATCTGATAGTAACAGTAATTTCATTGAAAAGACTTCATATATATTATTGTGATGTGTCATAACCGAGTAATGAGAACCACATCTTCTGTCTCCCCTCACTGCGCAGTGTTACTCAAGGATTTTGACAGGTGTCTTCAGGACTGACTTGATCTTTCAACTTTAGAAGAATGTCAATCATTTGAAAAGCTGTATGCCATTTGACGTCTGATCCGCATTTCTGTGATGTTGAAACTTGAGTTTAGCTGAAAGCCACTCATGCATTGTCACCAGCAACGCATGGGAAGTGTCATTCCTTTCCGGGTTTCATTTCGTTATTCTTGCCTGAAACGTAACACAATCGAAATGTCTACATATATAATGCAAGCAAAATATCCGTAATAAAGGTGGTGTTTGTTAAAAGCATAATAGTAAATTATTAGGGGCATTTTTACCTTATATGTTACGGTGGAGTAATGGATAACCTATCGGATTGAGGAACCGGAGAACCAAGTTCGAATCCATTACGTCCACTTAGGTATTAATACTCTTGGGAAAGGTATGGGTCCTTTTCTTTTTTTTATACCCCCAGCTATAGATAAATAGCAGGACAGACCGGGTTCTCTAGGCTTGGATTGCAACTGGTCTGCCGCAGAAAGAAATGCCAACCTACTGCGGGAAAAAAATCTGCCTCGTCAGTCATATATCGAAAGAGACATGATCGCCTACGCGTGTATCATGCATGGAACATTAATAAGAGAGAGATATATCATGAATCATTCGCGTCTATCTTATCAGTATTTTTTTTAAAAGCTTATCACCCCAAGCTAGGCTGGAAGCCACTAGCACGCAAGGGGTTACAGAATGTTTGGAGGAAGAGCAGATAGGAGTGGTAAAGGAGAGGATGTGGAGAAAGATAGTGGATCGATCTAGGCAAGGGGGTTACAGAAGATTTGGAGCGAGAGCAGATAGGCATGAAAGGTGACAGGATGTGGAGAAGTGGATAGATCAAGGCAACTGGAGATGTCGATTGACGTTACACTTAAATAGTTGGAGATTGTATTTGTCAGGGAAACAGGAATAAGGAAGGGAGTTCCACAGGCGAGATGTGCGAGACATGAAGCTATTGGAGTAGAAGAGACGTTTACATCTAACAGTTTTATATTATAAAATATTGTTCATCGTATTTAAAAATATAAATATAATATTATTGTTTATATATATATATATATATATATATATATATATATATATATAAAGAAAGAAAGAACAGTAAGATATAAAATCCGGTGTTCTTACAGATATTTTTATTTTTTCACAGTAGTGCTCAATGTAAATTTACAGAGCATTAATATTATAAATTAATTGATTTAAAATATGTTTTTTCGCTACACAGTGATAACCATGTTTCAAAAATGGAAGCTAAAGCGAATTTTGGACTCCAAAATTCGCTTGACGAGGAAATGGAACTAATGTCTTTAGTTTAATAACAAAATTATATTCGAATGCTTTAACTTCCATTTTTGAAACATGGTTATCACTGTGTAGCAAAAAAACATATTTTATATCAATTAATTTATAATATATATATATATATATATATATATATATATATATATATATATATATATATATATATATAAAACTGAAGCTTCGCTAAAATTGGGCAAACATGAAAAAAATGCTACCAAAGTTATTATTAAGAAGAAATACCAACTAAAGTTTCAAATTATATTTTTTGATCATTTTATAAATATCAACATTTTATTTTTTTGTCGTTGCCTGGTGATCATAAATTAGAATGGCTATTTGAAAATTCCTGAAATATCGAATGATTGTCAGATTTTAATGAATATTTCAATATCTATTAAGAAATTGTTATATTCCGTGCTAATAGGAATATGGAATGGACAAACACGGTGGATAAATAGTAACAGGTTTATTGTAGAAACCAGTACAACAAGCAAGAAAGTAATATGTATGCGCACGGTCGTGGCATGTCAGTACAGTTGTATGCGTGCTGCTATCAGATCCCACCTCGATTCTCGTCCGCTGTCCTAAGGAAAACTCATAGGTTATTACCACCTATAGTGCCGCCACTCGTGGGGCTGGCAGGTTATTGCATCACATCAAAAATGAATAGCATTATTTTTTTTTAAATATTTCTTTACCTTATGTACTTTATGAAATTATGAAAAATTTTGTTTTATAGGACTAAATGTTTTTATAAGTCATAATGAAAAATGCGTGTGGAATTGAATCGTGATATATTTTTGATCTATTACGAACCCTTTTACAATCTCTGACATTAATTACAAAAAAGGGTTAAATTACTTTCACGTATAAAATGTGGAGACTATTGCCTTTAGGAAAAAATTCGATAAATAATGAATTTTTATAAGAACTGCAATGTATCATTTTTTAAAATTAATTAGAATAATTTTAAATCTTTTAAAATTCTTTATTAATTTGTAGTGGTCAAGTGATATTTGTAGTGGTTACATGGTATTACATTTAAACTGAATTTACCAAACATAAATAGAAAGGCTCACAACAATTCAACGAAGCCCAATATTTTAAAAAGAATTTTGAATTTATTTTAAGCGTATAAATTGTCAAATTTGTTAAATACGAATGTCAAAATGCGATACTATTAGAATGTAAGAGTTGTAACTAGTAAATTTAAAACATTGATAATTTCAGAACATGAAATTAACATACAGCATCGTAAGTAAGGCTATGAATCCAAAGTATCTAAAATTCAACAAAATATTATATACATTAGAATATTTTCAGAATGATTTTATGATTACCGTGTAATTAAAACAATTATATAAAAAGGCGTTCACATTATATTCGTCAAGTAATTATTACATTTATGTCCCTTTCTAAACGAATACCGAATAATAAATCCATCGAGGAATGGTTCAACACCTCTAAAAACGCCCACCTCCGTGTTAAATATACTTTTCAGCGACATTTTAAAGAAACATAAGTAATTATATATATATTTTTTTTATATCAGATTAATTAGACTTTAAATACGCTAACGATCATCAAATAAAGTTTCAGAAAAGTATATTTTGCTTTCTAAATATTTTTTAACAAAAAAATTGCGTTGTTAAGAGATTTGTCAATCTGGAAAATATCAGCATTTTTACTGATAACAAAATTTATTCAGTTAAAAATACAGTAAAGTATATTGATCATTGAAGATATTAAATTACACACACACACACACACACACACACACACACACACACATATATATATATATATATATATATATATATATATATATATATATATATATATACATACATAATTACATCTATTACACTGAAATTAAAACTAAAAAGCTTCAAGAAAGATTTTTCATTTTTGAAAATTCATTTTGAGCCTTAGGTATCGCTTTCCTTTGGAGGTATATAAATATATCTATATATATATATATATATATATATATATATATATATATATATATATATATATATATATATAAATATATCTTTATATATATATATATATATATCTTTATATATATATATATATATATATATATATATATATCTTTATATATATATATATATATATATATATATATATATATATATATATATGTATATAATTGTCATCCACAATCAGACTGTTTCGCTGTATCACAGCTCTTCAGTGTGGCTAGACATCCGGTTGACTCTAGCTGGGATCGAAACCCAAATGAATTGGCGTCAGTCGGAAATTCTAGCACTAAGTCGTCGTAAGGTGAATATGTGTGTGTGTGTGTGTGTGTGTGTGTGTGTCTGTGTGTGTGTGTGTGTGTGTGTGTTGGATTCTGCAGATATTGCACACACACAATCACATACATGGACACACACAATCACACTCACATACACACACATACACACACACACACACACACACACACACACACATATATATATATATATATATATATATATATATGACAGGTAAAAATATCCGTTGGTAAGTAATCCTAGTATCTCTTAATAATATAAAATGTTAAAACTGATCCAGAAATGAGAAATCAATATAATTTTTATTATAGAGCATATAAGTAAATTGTCATTAATGAGGTCCAAGCAATTTACCTCATAGAGATGATCATTTCGCCCAAGGGAAAATAATTTTTCCCTGGACTTAACAATGCAAATACAATTACCAAAATGAATAAAACGTTTATTCACGGGAAAGTTGAAACGCAAAGGAAGGAAAGAAGTAAAAATAGAAAGAGAGGTAGTAAGAATTGGCCTATAATAGACGAGGGAGTTGATTTGGTATCCAAATGTCGCCATAAGAAAAAATTCCAACTTACATAACATTATTTCAACCCCACAATTCAAATGTCGCCACAAGATCAATGTTCCTATTAACATAGTATCAGTCAAACCGTGCACACCTCTTTTTCACATATATTTTTATATGTGAAGTTTTTTCTATTGTGACATCTTCCATATATGTAAATATTTTTGTATGTGAAATTGTTTTCGGGATGTGGAATTTTCTTCTATATCTAAATATTTCTCAACCTGCTACGTTTTTTATGTGTAATTTTCTTCTATATTTAATCGTTTTTATAATACTTTTATATATATATATATATATATATATATATATGTATATATATATATATATATATATATATATATATATATATATATATATATAAATATATATATATATATATATATATATTGAATTGAAATTTAAACCATTAGAGAATTTTTAAATAATTAGTATAAGTATGATATAATATAAATTATAAACTTAGTATGTGAAAATTTATCCATATTATACTGATATAATAAGATTGGTTATATTTAAATGAAATTAAGAATAATTTACTAACGTTTTTTACTTTAACTTTTATTATATAGTTAATGATATATTATTGAATGGAACAATATTAACATCTTCTTTTATAAAAGTATTAATTTTAAATTCTTAATCTCATTCTATAATAATTTCAAATACCCTTTAAAAGTTTCATTGCCATTACTTTTTTTGCCATTCTTCTTCCTTGCACATGTGTTGATAGGTCATATTTATGTCAATGTCCATTTTCAATCGTCGCGTTTATCTGTATCCGACTCCAACACAAATACATTAGGTACCTTAACCCTCTTTATCTATATAATAATATAATATAATAATATATATTGTAGGCCAATTCTTACCCCCCCCTCCTTCTATTCTTTCCGTTTTCTTTTTCCCTGTTGATTTCCTTTGCCTTTCAAATTTCCTGTGGAGAAACGTTTTATTCATTAAAAAAATACTTTCCCGTGGACGAAATGTTCGTCTGTATGAGGTAAATCGCTTGGATCTCAATAATTATATATATATATATATATATATATATATATATATATATATATATATATATATGTATATATATATATATATATATATATATATATATATATATATATATATATATATATATATATGTGTGTGTGTGTGTGTGTGTGTGTGTGTGTGTGTGTGTGTGTGTGTGTGTGTGCAGGTGTGCAGAAAAATAGGAAAGAACACGTTAGGTAAATAATCCGGAGTTGCTTAGTATTTTTGCTTTTGTTTTTAAAAAGACAATGCTCCATACGGAAGTGGCGCTTATATTATAATTTATTTTTATCATATTTTAAAAAAAATTATAAAATAAATATTATAATATATATATATATATATATATATATATATATATATATATATATATATGTATGTATGTATGTATGTATGTATGTATGTGTGTGTGTATATATAAGTATTTCCATAGGTGGGAGGTCCGAGCAAAGAATCTTTTAGAGTAGATGTGGCGGTTTCATCCAGCTAATTCAACCGTAAGACAGTTGGACCTAGTTTCCAGTCTAGTACCGTACTTAAATCCATGCAGTCGGAGCACCAGGGGAAAAATCTCATCAGAACAACTGCCATAAAAATATTTGTAGAAAAGACATAGGGGAGCCACATCACGATGATGAGAAAGTGACTGCTGTCATAAGGCCAAGTCAAGATCAATTAAAATACATCTACTTCTTTGGATTTTGTCAAAAAACCTCGTGATGTACAGCAGCAGCAGCAGACCAGATATTTATTTTTGTAATCGGTTTCACCCCATGCAAGGCAGTAAACCCTTAAAATCATAAGGGATTTACAAAATGTGTTAGAATTACAAACAGAAAGTTTAACAATGATGAGCAAATATAGAAGAGAGTAATCAGCAGGTGAATAGAAAACGATTGGTATTGCATTTTAATTTTTGAAGATTAAAGATGGCTCGAAATAATCGAGGCGAAAGGGTGTTCCACGAGCGAGCAAAGAAACTTTTAGCATAGAACTTACGGCTACGTCGAGCCAGCGCAAAGGTAAATCGGTGAGATCTCGACGCCAGTCTAGTACTTCGCATAAGTTCAAAGACTCTAAATTCCATGAAATTATTTAAAGAAAAGAAATACGATAAAGACCAAGAACAGTGGGCAAGTGACTGAAGCCGAGTCGCCAGATCACGACGAATAATATTGCTGATTCATCTTTGGATCTTATCAAGGAGTTAACGGTAAATATCAAGTGCACCTGACAATATGTGGCAACGATATTCAAAGCACGGACGAATAGTAGACATATAGATATATAAGATACATTCTGGAATGAAAAATTGTCCTTGAAATGGATTCAATATAGTCTTTCCACTTGAAGTTAGCTGAGAACCTGAGTTCGAGAAGGCATAACGAGTCACTTTTCTGGATGGAAGGCAGTGAGGGAGGGTTTCAGATGATTTTGGAAGGCGTTAAAAATAATCTATATTTTGCCTCAGTTAACTATGGACAAGAGATCGTTTAGACATCGGCTGACATTTTGAATTTGTTGGGTTGATCAGCCTTCATATCGAGGAAGGAATAAATGTTGTGCCATCAGTGTAGATACCAAGTTGAAATCTGATGTCAACATGAAGGTCATTAATGAAAACTTAAAACAGATTAGGACAAAGGATGTGATCCTGGGGGAGACCCGCGTCAGTAGGAAAAGATCTAGATGTGTGGCCGTTAAGGATAACATTCATTTCACGATTTGATAGAAAAAAACTGTAACATTTCGAAAAAAGTATCCGGAGACACCGTAACTTTTCAGCGTGTGGAGAAGACCTGAATGCCAGACTCTGTAACATTGGACATCTTCGAGATGTTCAATGCTACAGAGAGGGCTTCACCGTTTTTATCTACAGCATAATAGACTGTTTCCGCAATTATCCGCAGTTGACTTGGACAAATGAAAGGCATATTTCAGTGATAATTCGAGCCCAGTTATCGATTAATTAATTTTTTTCTCATATTTAAAAATGGGTAACTATTTTTTTTGTCTAGTACTATGTTATCTCAGTAATTACTGTATTGTTAAAATGGTCAGTAATAAATAGATAAAGTTTATTATATAAGCCGTTAATAAAAATACATAACCGAATATCTGTCTATATTTCTGAGATGAGGTATTATGTACATTATTTACATTATTCGGACTATTGTCCTCATCTTTGTCGCCATATTTGTTACAACGTTTCAGCCGTTGTACACTCCGGCCTTCATCAGGTGGTTGGAATTTCGAACTGAACCCTTTATTTCGCTCATTGGGGTAGTCTGTTCTAGTTCCACGTGCCATGTTTAATCGATGTCAGTTATCAGTTATCTCCTGTTAATTTTTCCCTCTAAAATTCTCCACTGCCTTAACCGGGTATTGAACTCACACTCCTTGTGTCCTGTCACTGGATCTAACCAACGCCTTTATCCACTGTGACATGTGTCCTTGAGGAAGAAGGCCTGAGTGTACAACGGCCGAAACGTTGTAACAAATAGGGCGAAAAATGTGGACAATAGTCCGAATAATGTACATAACAGAATGATTGTCTCTATTAATTTAAAAAAAAATTATATTGTATTTTCATGTTTGTTTTGTAGGTCTTAAAAGAAAATTTCTGATTGTTTGTTAAATAATGGACGATTTAATTAGATACAGAAATTTACATTTATTAAAAAATATCGAAATATAAAAGATGTATACTTTTACGATAGAAAGATTATAAATAAAATTTTCAGGTTAAAATACTAATGATTATATGGTTGGATAAATTGATGGGGCAATTTCTCAGTCAAAAGTTCTGGAGATGTCAAATGTTAAACCCGGGCTTCACCGTTTTTATCTAGAACATGATAGGCTCTTTTCGCAATTATCGTCTGTAGATCAGCATTTGACCTGGAGAAACGAAAACCACATTGCTTTTCTGAGAAAAAGCCCTGCGATGAGAAATGATAAACCTGTTCAACCTTCATTAGGTCTATATAAGTTTCCCAAATAGAAGTAGAAAGTTGATATACCGATAGTTAGAAAGGATCGGACGGCATAGCAGATTTCTTAAAAAATGGAACAAGAGATGACTTCGAGTAGGCAAGAATTAGGGCATTTAATGTACAGTTTATATAGAACAGTTTGGGATAACACTTAAGAACAATTACATGGACACCATCGAGTCCACATTCTTTGTGGTGATCTAGGTTAGAGATGATTACAGAAAACATTGAAGAGGTTATGTGCATATCACTCAAGAGACTCAGGATGAGTCAAGAGTAAATATTCAGCTGAATGTACGGGCAAAGCATTCCGATTCATCAGCAGAAGATAGTAACACCTCAAATTGATTAAAGAGGGGAGGAATAGTGGCCTTAGAGTTATTTTATATCATTTTACAGAGCCACCAGTAATCACAGGAGCCAAAGGTGTTAAAGACTGTGCAATGATTCATTCTTCCGGCAAACAAGGATTTCATCCTTTGATGACACGCTTACCTTCATTGCGATCAGAAACGAATAGGCACATGTTGTAATGAGAACTCGTCCCGCTGATATAGCTGAAAATAGTGGTTCCTGTGTGCTATAACAGCCGATTGAGGTTTCACAAGGTATTTCCAAGGAGGAATGAAAATGTCTATGCCAGATTTGACCCAAGAAAAAACCTCAATGGCACAATATTGATTTGGGAGTTGGGGGGGGGGGAATATGTCACCCAAAGGGCGTTAAAAATAAAATCAATAGAGTGAGTCTCAATCGGCATATATATATATATATATATATATATATATATATATATATATATATATATATATATATATATATATATATATAATCATTTATTTGAAAATGATAACATAAAAATTTTATACAATCACTACAAAAATAGCCATTTTGTTTCAACACTTCTGGTGTCTTCTCAAGTGATACCAGAAGTGTTGAAACAAAATGGCAATTTTGCTAGTGATTTTATAACATTTTTATGTTATCATTTACGAATAAATGATTATATTTGCTCTTCTCTGTACTGTATTGTGCACTCTTTTAAGAATAGTATTTTTTGGTTACTGGAATTTATTGCGTGTACACCAATCCTATACTTGTATATATATATATATATCGAAGATATAGCAAGGCGTTAATAATGCTCTTCCCTTCAATATACGAGAGGCTGAGAAAAAAATTCCTTCCCACCTATCTTACAAAATTGGATCAAATTAACAAACATGAGTATTCATCTTTCAATCCAATCTTTGTCAAGTAAAGATCATTTTTTTCGGGGACAAACTATAGAAAAATAAAAGTTCCATCAGATGTTGAAGGGTTGTGTAGGAGAAATATCCTATAACATCAAATGAGTGTATAAAACGAAACATAAAACCGCCGGAGATATAAAATTTGGTATTAAGAAATGCAAATGACAGTATAAAATTGCGCAAATTCGTGGACAAATAGATATTTATATAGATGCGGATATCGTTAAGGTTACCTAATTTAAAAAATAATAAAAGAAAAAACAGCAGTGAAGCACCGGAAGTTCTGGATGAATAAACAGT
>OZ038508.1:45612628-45615128 GCA_964036315.1 Acanthosepion esculentum | reverse complement strand
AAAATTTAAAAAAAAATCGAATTATAAATTTTTTAAAATAACTTACATTATGCTATACAACCAATGTATTTACACATTTTTTGTTTTTATATTACTGTTACCTATCTTCTGATTCTATGTGTCCGTGGTACTTGAAGACGTGGACGATTGTCCCTTTTAAGATCTTCTTATGCCTGGTTCCTCTTAGCAGCTTTTCTAATTTTGTCAAGCTTCCCGCGCCCAGGTGCCCATCTCACACATGTCCGTCGAAAGATATAAAATGCATGTACCGACTATATATCTTAAAGTTTATATTACTAAGAATATTTGCCGATATGTCTCGATAGATACATACAAAAATAAGCAAGACATTTTTGGTACTCCTACAAACTATTGTCATTAAATTCGACACCAATGAATTATTTCCGTTGTCTTCCATTCTTTTACCCTCAATATACCCTGATAGAATTAAGTTTTCAAAGCCCTCCTTCCTCATTATATATCCAATAAATTTTAGCTGTATCTTCCCGATTCTCAAGTATTTTTGTTACCATTTTTCAAAGAGTTCGACGTCGTTTATTCGCTCCGACAATTGAATTCCCTGTATCTTTCTATGGAACCAGAATTTCTCTTGTCTCATGTTTTATCTTTATCTGCGGAGAGATTGTTTAGTACTCACTCTAATAGAAGAGGCTTAATATTACATAGCAATTTAGCATTCATTTGATTCTAACTTACGTTTCTTTTTTTCTTGTACATTGTTTAACCTTTGAAATCCAATTTTCGCTAATCAGATTCGGGCTCGAATTTTGTTGTCGAAAATTCCATCGTCTGGAAAGATAATTCCAATATATTTAAACTTCTGTACTTAGGTAGCTTGATTTATTTGAGAAGGATATTAGAATAACCAGAACATATACTGAGATCTAACCACTTGCATATGGACTGAAATGACTTCAGTCTATATGAAAAGCTAGAAAGGGGACGTAAGACAAGATTATGTCTTTTCATTAGAATTATTCAGCTTTACCTTGAAATAATACTGACAGAAATAGTAGTCATACCAGTAATTATCAATGTCGTCCAAATTCTTTATATCAAGATGTACAGAAGACACAGAACTGAAACTACAGGAACTCCTGCAGAGGATAGTAAAAGAAAGAAATAATAAACACAGGATTCATGGTTGTTAGCAAAACGTACATTTTAACTTACAAATACAAAATGGGGATATCAAAATTAAGTACAAAAATTTAAATAGTGAAGACGTTTTTTTTATCATGGCATGGCAAATGCGTCAACTGAATCAGAAGGTAAATTGGGATAGCGAAAGACTATTTCCAAACACTAGCCTAGTAATTTTGCAGATGGTTGCTCGGTCACGTTTGTGTTTATCCAACACACACATTGCTCACCTATGGTTTATACTGCAACTGTGCTGAGAGGACCTCAGTTACAGTTCACCAGTTATCATTTCTGGGAGAGAGCGCGTTATCTAGCGGGATCGTCAGTTTGAACAAGATAAGCACCTTCAAACCACTCGGCTAGGAAGATATATAAGAAAAGAAAATATGTATGAAAAACAGTGACAGATAAATCTATATATAAACTAACTGTAAGAGAAATAAATAAAGAAAGAAAGAAAGAAAGACAGAAAATAATATCGCGATCGAAAAACAGTGCGCCATAAATATATAGTTTAGTAATAGATTGAAAATGTAGAAAAAATCTTAAGGTCACGCGTTTCAAATATTATTTTGTCTGAAGATGTCATTTTGCAGGAAGAAACGCTTCACATCGGGGTTTTTCCATTTTACCTCTTAGTTACCTACAATGTACCTGTTGTAAGAAATTTAAGTTCCATAGATAGATAGATAGATTGGACGAAATTAATATCGATAAGTAACTCTAATACATTTACATATAATAAGACAGATGGGAAGAGACTAAGATAGATTTGGATAAAATTAGATAGATAGATAGATAGATAGATAGATAGATAGATAGATAGATAGATAGATAGATAGATTTCATCATCTATCCGAGCGGAAAATGAAATGTATATGTCATTGATACTGGGCTGGAAGCCTTGTCAATGTTCCTGTTCGTGCGAAAGTGATGTATTCTAATGACATTAATCTAGGCAACTTTAGCGTCAAGGGATTAATTTGACCGTGGTGCTTCTTTCAGAAACTTCCCTATTATGACCAATACCCTCAAGTGAGATCAACCCCAGAAGGTTTGTAGATAATCAGAGAGAAGCCTTTCACGTTCAACTGATGCTGCTTCCTGTGTAGAATAAGTGAACATTTTCTCTCTTACACTTTATTCGTCATATCTTACGACATCGGATTGTTTCCAGCGCCTACATTCGTAGATGCACAGGAGAATCGCATTTTATCTTGTCCTTCTTCTATGTACCGTGTCCGTTCTGGACCTTGGTGAACATGGCTCTCCACAACTGCTTTTTTTTAGCTGTTAGCAGATGTGCTGTTTGTATTAGCTCTCCTAAACCGTGTTC
>OZ038508.1:45590128-45610128 GCA_964036315.1 Acanthosepion esculentum | reverse complement strand
ATATATATATATATATATATATATATATATTTATTTATATATATATATTTATTTATATATATATATATATATATATATATATATATATATATATATATATATATATATATATATATATATATATATATATATTATAATAATAATCTTATAAATATGAGTATTATACTCGTCCGGAAAATACTTAGGTGTTTCGGCTTGTAAATGAACAAATCAATACCGAAGGAATAATATGGAATAAAAAAATGAAAGAACTAAGAACATGTAATTCAGGCGAAAACAATTGTCCAGAATCCAAGCTGAGAGTCCAAAGAAAAAAAAACAACAAAAAATGTCCAACACTAGTAAAGTAAAAATAACTAAGCAAAGCGCTCAATACACTAAGTAGACCAAATCTAAATATGAACCTAAACAGCCAGACAAACCTACCTAGGTTTCACCTATGCGGATCGTCAGGGTACTCTGGATCGTCAGGGTACTCTGGTTCTTTAGGTTGATACTCATAAATATATATATATATATATATATATATATATATATATATATATATATATATATATATATATATTATTTCTACTCTACTATTTCTATTCTACGCAAAATTTTCACATTCCTTCCACTCCCTTTCCTTTTTCAAATTTCCTTCCACTTTATATTTTCTCATCATCCTCTCGACTAGAAAGCATAATCGAACCACGAATTGTGCAGATGCTACAAAAATAAAAACAATTTAAATAACGGTTGCGAATACAAATAGTACAATATCGTTAATCATAATAACTTTATTGTAGATATGTATTTATTTATTTCGATTCCTTTATCGAATACTGCTAAAAAGTCCCGTGTGTTATCTTTGATCTACATATATACCCTCTTCGTACATTTCAACAGTTGATTCACGATGGTTATATTTTTGTACACATTCACATGTTTGCGTTTGCGGTTGAGATAGTTTCGCCTTGGCAAGTGGCGTTTTTGATCATGAATTATGCCATTGTTTATAAAGATATTCATGTTCTTGACAAAGAAACAAAGCTTCTAACTTTTTTTCATTCCTATTCCCAAACAAAAAGAAGCATTTCGTTTTCATAATAACCCAATATATATACAAATCGATTTTGTATAGAGAACATTCTGAATTCTTGATGTTGAAAATAAGTTCTTTCTTTGGTTAATATTTCATAACTCCTTTAGAGATTACTCCAAGAGAGTCATGGAAAATGAACAATATTATAGTTGCAATATTAAAAACAAAAACGTATTTAAAAAAAATGCTCATATATATGGATTCGTATTTATTTCAGGATTCGCTTTTAAGCATGTTATAACCGCACATATAATGACGTCATTCGATCAGGAACGTCCGAAATTTGATGAACATTACCTGAAGTGTATTTTCGTTATCCTATTATGCTTAACTGCTAACAATACATACTACCAGATAATCCCATAATTAATGACACACGGTTACATCAAGCCAAGTCGACTAGAAATTGATGAGATCTTGTTACTAATCTAGTATTGCACTTAAACTAAAATTTGAATTATATTCTTTTACTTTTCTGTTTAAGAGAGAAAAAAATGATTGCAACGCAAATAAATTAATATACCCAATGTAAATAAAGTTTATAATAATAATAATAATAATAATAATAATAATAATAATAATATATTTTTCTCCTCTGAATCGATCCTCCAAATCTATAAATCGACCATTCGCCCTTGCATGGAGTATTGCTGCCATATATGGTCTGGAGCCCCTGCTGTTTGCCTCAGGGTTCTTGATAAGATCCAGAGACGGATATGCAATGTAATTGGCCCTGATCTGTCATCTCGTCTACAGTCGCTCTCTCACAGACGCGACGTTGCCTCGCTCTGTCTTTTTTACAAATACTCTCACGATAATTGCTCCGATGAGCTGCTTTCGCTGGTTCCTAGGTCTCATGAATTTAAACGTCCTATGGGGCTGACATCCCGTTCCCACCTCTTCACCGTTGAAACTGTTAGATGTAGACGTCTCTTCTACTCCAATAGCTTCATGTCTCGCACATCTCGCCTGTGGAACTCCCTTCCCTATTCTTGTTTCCCTGCCATACAATCTCCAACTATTTAAGTGTAACGTCAATCGACATCTTCAGCTGCCTTGATCTATCCACTTCCCTTCTCCACATCTTTTCACCTTTCATTCCTATCTGCTCTCGCTCCAAATCTTCTGTAAACCCCTTGCCTTGATCGATCCACTATCTTTCTCCACATCCTCTCCTTTAGCACTCCTATCTGCTCTTCCTCCAAACCTTCTGTAACCCCTTGCGTGCTAGTGGCTTCCAGCCTTGCTTGGGGTGATAAGCTTAAAAAAATATATATATTATTGGTAGAAATCTTATAAGTATCAGATGCAATACCCGATCGGAAAACCTTAGGTGTCTTGATTTGCAAATAAGCAAACCGATACCAAAGAGAAAAAACGGTATAAAAAAAGGAAGAACCAAGAACATGTACGTTAGCCGAAAATAATCGTCTAGCATGTAAGACCAAGGCCCAAAGAAAAAAAAACTGATACGAGTACACAAAATAACTAAATAAAGTTCTCAATATAATAAGTAGAGCAGACCTAGTTAAACCTAGAGAGCCAGACAAACCTACCAAGGTTTCACCAAAGCGGATCGCCTTCCCTGACGATCCGCTTAGGCGAAACCTTGGTAGGTTTGTCTGGCTCTCTATGTTTAACTATATATATATATATATATATATATATATATATATATATATATATATATATATATATATTAAATATTGTTATTCTTTAATACAACCAATTTTTGCTTATTTATAATTATTTTAAATATAATTATACTTAATTTTAATATAAATTATCTAAATATAACTTATTTTTAATTTATTTAAATACATCTTATTTTTAAATATAACTTACATTTGGAAAAGTCTTTTAAGTAGGAGCTTGTATCTTTATACTTAACCTAATCTATATAGATTTAAATTTTAAAAAAGCCCTTCTCGTTCTTTACTTAGTTTCGAATTAACACTTCATTCTTCATATAAAATTCATTTAACATAATAAGGTTAATATCCGGGTTTAATTTTATAAAACCTCTTCTCTTTAAGGCTAATAACTTCCACCTCCCCTAACCACTGCCTCATGCATTTTGTCTGAATGAAACATTGAAATGGAAAAATTGTATATTAATTTTTCGACAGCAGTCATAGTTAAATTTCTAATTTCGACACGAACTCAGTCTGTATATCGTGGTTGAATAAGACTGACGAAGTTTTCGTCGATTGAAATAGGTCTATTCTCCATACAAGTTAATTTTGGATTTTATTGTGTAGTAATTACTTGCTCTGTAATAATACGTTGAGCTCTGTTTCATATTACTAGGATCCACTTGGATTATATAACAACGGATTTATTACCTTTATTAAATATATATATATATATATATATATATATATATATATATATATATATATATATATATATATATGCGTGTGTGTATGATTTCGTGTGTGTTATGGGAGCTTGTCGGATATTTTTACGGTTTATCTACATTTTTCATTTTGTTTAAAGCCGGAATATGCTTTTGGATTGTTTCGTCTTTTGGGACAATAAGGATTTTCTGATACAATTCCAACCATTTAACCTACAGGATCAGAAGTGAATTCATACCTTTCCCAATGATATTTGCGCGTCAGTCACTATGACGAACCCTGCTGGGTATCCAACTAGTCTATCCTAACTTTAAGCGAAGCAAGAATCAATGGATGACATGGAAATAAGAACTACCGTAAATTTCTCTGAAGGAAATATTATATGTTTTCCTTGTCTCCGCTAATTGATGTCGAGACACATATTTAAGCATCATAAAGGCATTGCTGTATTGACATCTTATGAATTTGAATAAATGATTTCTTTCTTCCTTTGCCCTATTTCAATTTGTGGATTTTACAAGATATTTTGCCAAACTTCTTCTTCTTCTTTTTCTTCTTCTTCTTTTTCTTTTTCTTCTTCTTTTTCTTCTTTTTCTTCTTCTTTTTCTTCTTCTTCCTCCTCTTCTTCTTCTTCTACTTCTTCTTCTACTTCTTCTTCTTCTTCTTCTTCTTCTTCTTCTTCTTTTTCTTCTTCTTCCTCCTCTTCTTCTTCCTCCTCTTCTTCTTCTTTTTCTTCTTCTTCCACCTCTTCTTCTTCTTCTACTTCTTCTTCTTCTTCTTTTTCTTCTTCTTTTTTTTCTTTTTCTTCTTCTTCTTCTACTTCTTCTTCTTTTTCTTCTTCTTCTTCTTTTCTTCTTTTTCTTCTTCTTTTTCTTTTTCTTCTTTTTCTTCTTTTTCTTCTTTTTCTTCTTCTTCTTCCTCTTCTTCTTCTTCTTCTACTTCTTCTTGTGCCGTGTCCCTTCAGGGTGTAAGCGAAAATCGTCCTCAACTTCTTCCTGTCCCTTAATAAATTTTGTCCTTTTCCTTTTTTCCCAAACCCTGTTATACCATCCATTTACTCAGGCCCATCAAGTATGTTATGCGCTGTTTTCCCCTGTCCTTCTTTCCTTCAATCTATCCTGTGAGTAACAAATTTTCTAAGCCCTCTTTCCTCATTACGTACCCCCGAAATTTCAACTAGTTTTTCCTGATGTTAAGAATAAGTTTTTTTTTTTTTTTTTCATTTTCTCTAAAACCTCGTCATTGCGCAAATATTCGGTCCATGTAAAACAAAATTACTGTTGCTTGATTTCTTTGAGGAGATTGCACAGCATTAAAATACTATAAAGTATATCATTGAGAACGTTTTTAATTAGCCGTCGTTTTTGTAGTTTTATTCTTGTTTGTTTGTTTGTTTTTTGTTTTGGCTCTCCCATATTTTGAATCTAATTTTTTTTTTTTTTTTTCTAATATTTTTTTATTTTTCTAATATTTTTTTTATTTTTCTAATATTTTTTTATTTTTTTAATATTTTTTTTTATTTTTCTAATATGTTTTTATTTTTCTAATATTTTTTTTATTTTTCTAATATGTTTTTCTCCTACACATCTGCTGCGTATTTACATGCATATGTCCTTTATTAATTAATTCTTTCAGCCATGCCCCGTACTTAGAAACAAACCCGCAGTCACTGCGTCTTCTATTCTTTATCCCAAGCCACTTACAGC
The DNA here is from genome assembly GCA_964036315.1 of Acanthosepion esculentum. Classification (NCBI taxonomy): domain Eukaryota; kingdom Metazoa; phylum Mollusca; class Cephalopoda; order Sepiida; family Sepiidae; genus Acanthosepion; species Acanthosepion esculentum. The sequence goes on along the minus strand of OZ038508.1, from coordinate 45,604,978 downwards.
TACCACAAGCCTTCTGCAAATTAACGATTTCCACGATCTTTGATCTGTCATTATTCAAAAGAAGCCCCCGAGTGATTAGAAGATAAAAAAATCGCAACCATGAAATTATTCCTTTGTTTCAGATGATCATTTAGTCGCTTCCAATAAATTGTCTTTCACGCCTGTTCCTTTCAGTATATTAATCACTTTGTATTGTCCGACGTCTTTCTTTCTTTTTGCTTTTTGTTGTCGAAATAATTTACTAAGCTTCTTATAGTGGCAATGTATTCCACACCAATTTATGTGGCCTCTTCATAAAACATGCCATATTCATGGATTCTGCATGAGTTTGTACACGAAATTGTACGCTCATGTATTTACAGAATTATGTGATCGCTGGTGGGTGTCCTGTCTTTAAAAACTGTATAATGGGATTGGTTCTAAATATTTAAATGTTACGTACTTAACAGACTCTTTCGTAGTAGGCATCGAACATTTTAGCATAAATATGATATCTGGTAATAAGTCAATAGTTTTATAAAACTATCTGATGTTGATGAGCATTATTACCCGAAACTCTGGAGTGGGATGAAGAGATAAATCCATTGAACAGTTATTGATTTATTGAGTATATATATATATATATATATATATATATATATACATATATATATATATATATTATTATTTTTTTTTTTTTTTTTTTTTAAATAATAAATAATATCAAGCACTTTAATTCCCACAGGTATTTTTTTTATTTCATGAGGGCTCTAAAAAAGCAGGTTTTTTGTGAATTTGTTTGTAGGTCTTGAAGATTGAGAGCTGCATATTTAGAGCTCTCATAATATAAAATTCGTTATCTATGGGATTTTAAGTGTTTGATAGTCTTTAATTAATAATAATTTTGCTCTGTCTTTTGAAATAAAGCTTTCCTTGGATCTATATCCACCTGGAAATTCCATATGGATTACCATATTGTATCATTAGTCTCTCTTTCTCACTACCTTCTCTTTCTCTCTTTCTCTCTCTCTCTCTCTCTCTCTCTCTCTATATATATATATATATATATAGGGAGAGAGAGAGGAGGGAGAGAGGGACAGACAGATAGACAGAGAAAGAGAGAAAGAGAAAGAGAGAGAAACCTGGAGGTGTACAAACTTGATTTTACAAGTATATCATTGTTATAGTATATAAGCATAGACATAATAAATAATATGAGAAGCAAGCTTTTCTGCTATAAACAACAACAAAAAACTCGATCAGGGCTAGGATCCATGAAAGCAGATCTAAGAGAATATTATCATAGGTGCTGACACTGACGTACACAACGAGTGGCGACAGTCTGTTTTATGCTTGAACGCAAGCTTCAGGTCATGTGTTCAAATACAAAACAGACTGTCGCCACTCGTTTCGATATCAGTGTTCTTATTTCTTTTATTTACACACGCTCTATCCGAAATGAACTTCATACAATTTCTGACGGTATTTCCTCCAGAAATGAGAAGGTTCATTTCTAATTTCTTGGTCTTTAATAATATTTGCTTGTCAATGCATACGTGATATATATTCGATTGTATGCATGTATGTATATATATATATATATATATATATATATATATATATATATATATATATATATATATATATATATATATATATGTATTTTCGGTTGTATGGATATGAGTTTCTGCCCCTAGGTTCCATGCTTTTGTGGTCATCAGAGAGACTGGTTTAATTTTTAAGAATTGGATCTATTTATGCTTGTTTGTCTTTGATTATGTTTGGTGGTGGGAGTGGGAAAACCTCCTCTGTGTCTGTTTTGGGGTGACACTCTTCCATACACACTTACAGGTGTACGCATTATAGTGCACACAAACACACCGATATAAAGAATCCGAGATTTGGCGAAGATAAACATTCATGCGTCTGAGCATACATACATACGCAATTGTAATTCTGAATATATATATATATATATATATATATATATATATATATATATATATATATATATATATATATATATACGATGCGTGTTCATTTGGATTTGAGCGTAACACTCTACCCATACTAAGAATGCATGTGCTTTCTCTTCCCGCGCTCGGGAAAATTATCTCAAAATACGAACAGCAAATATAAACGAACTCTTACTCATATAATGAGTCAGTGTTGTTGTGGTCTCTTTAGGTTTAGGAAACGATCAATCAAGGACAATGGAAACTCTGAAGTCCAAATCATGAAAAATGTATGCGTCCTTCGATAGAACGCTTGGCGGCAATTCACAGATAATTAAGCGCCAGAATCTGACAAGAGATGTCAATGTCTGCAGCCTGAAGAGGCATAGCATGTAAAAATAAAGCAGTATTAATTATAGGTTTCTAAAATTATCAGGGTTTAATTATTTCATGAAAAATAATACACTATTTCGCTCATAAAATATCCGGCATTAGTTATAGAATTATATAAATCCGGTAGTAATAATCATTCTTTCGTTTTATGTGCCGTATCCATTCAGAACGTAGGGGAACATGGCTCTTTACCTCCCTCCATTCCTTAAAGCACTCAATAAGTTCGTTCCCGCTGCTACCTTCCTCAGATCACGTTGTCTCATGTCCTTGCTTAAGCGTGCTAGGTTTATCATGCGTTGTTTTCCCTTGTCTCTCCTCGTGAGTATCAGAGTCTCCGGGTCCCCCTTTCTCATTACGTGTCCTAGACACTTCAGCAGACTGTTCCTGGTGTCCTACTTGCTTGCATCATCTCTAAGACTTCACCGTTGCTCATACGCTCGGTCCATGATATCCTTAGCATCCTTCTTTAGAACCACATCTCCGTCGCCTCGAGTCTCTTCTTCATCTTTGAGAAAATCGTCCCACATTCGCTGCCGTAAAGGACAGATGTCACGTAACAGCTCAGTATTATTTCCTTTGTTACCAAAGAAATCCTCCCGTCTCGCAATAGTTTTCGTATAAATCATAGGAATATATAATTGGTTATGGTTAAATGTAGATAGAATTGACCCTATCTATCACAGCGACCTCATCCAGAGACAGTTCGTAATAAGATGTCCCATGAAATCCTGAAAAAATTAGAAGTCACACCCGGAGTCTTTTTTGGTGTCCACAATCTTAACAACGTAAGATATACAGATGACACTACGTTGATAGCAAACACAGAAAGAAAACAACAAAACTCCAAGACATTATAGTGAAGAAAAACGAGAAGAAAGATGCAACATCAATTACAAGAAGACAGTGTGCAAGAAAACAGCTCAACATGCAAACTAAAATTTGGAGATACCAAAATCAACAAATATACTATGGTAATTTTTTTTCTTTACAGAGGACGGAAAGTGCGACAGTGAAATCCGGGAAAGACAAGAGTACTGAAGTGTTATGTTATATCAGTTTTCGTATATAGCAGAAAATGCTGGGCCATCTGCGCAGAGATGATGAAGAAACTTGAGGTGATTGAAGAGGTAGTTCAACTAAAGGATTCTGAATCTAAGATAGACTTAAAATTTGGTCATCACCGAAGGTTTAGAGAAAATGGAAACAAAAGGGACACTGACAGTTATAACCGATTGAGACAGTAGAAATTTTGATGGCATATAATGAGGAATGAGGACCTGGTAAATTTGACACTCACAGGAGAGATTGAAGACAAGAGACACAGAGAAGACCAGCGCATAAACTACCTAAGTAGCTTGTATAAATGGTTGGCAGAACAGAGTTTAGGAGATACAACAAAAAGCCATTTTATAAGAATTAGTAATTACATGAAAATTTGAACCGCAATGAACACCAATGTCTTCAAGGGAAGAAGAAAAAGAAGATGTCGCCATGATAATATGTGTCTCATAAGAGAGTCATTAACACAGAATGACATGTCAACACAGGGTCAATATGGTTTCTCATGCACATATCGTTTGCGCATTTCCTAATATAATTTCAATCCACCCCACTCAAATGATAAAAAGATGATGGTGGTGTTGCCGATTTATTGTGCGATCATTCGATTAAGAGTCAGGTCGTATTGGCATAGCTGAAATCATTAGCTCTCTTTTGCGTGACATCATTTCTTGAGAACACACACACACACACACACACACACACACACATATATATATATATATATATATATATATATATATATATATATATATATATATATATATATATAACAGCAATATTGTCTATATCGTGTGACAGCATGCTATTATTGTCCTTCCCCAAAAATGTTTAAAATATAAGAAAAAAACACGAAACAAATTGATCTTCTTTTTTCCAGGTTTTCATGTTTAGCCATCTTGAAATCTATTGAAGCAAGAATAACTGAGCAACACATTAAGTTATTTAGCTCGAAAAAGAACAGTTTAAAATCAATTTGTGTCAGCCCCGCTTTCTTCCAAACTTAAAAATGATAAGGTCTTAATTAATGGTACCAAGATTCATACCCTGGCTTCCGTCTTCAGAGTCCATTCTATAACCATCAAGAGAACGTTGAATAAGTTTAAAAACAGAGAGTAGTAGAGAGATTGTATCATGAGGTCACAACAGCAAGAGAGCACATCATTTCAACTTAGAGCAAAATACATTCTTATTGTTCAAAGCAGTGTCCAGTAGTGTTATGAAATTCTCGGAGAATTCCAGTCAGATATCATTTAATATTACTATGAAACAATATATATATAATGTTATAGTTTAATAAAATCGTCCCTCATCTTATCAATCTATTAGCAGTGTAAACAGGTAGACGTTTCTTTGATCCAAATATTGTCAATAACTGCTTGTGGCCTGTCTGCAAGGTGAAAAATCTAGCGTAAATATATCTGTGTAATCTCGTAACCGCAAAAATAATCACCAGCACTTCTTTTTCGATTTGCGAGTAATTTTGTTCGGCTGCTAGTAACGTTCTTGATGCATGCGCGATTGGTTTTAGTGTCCCATCCTGCATTTTATGAAGTAAACATGCCCCAACACCATAGGAACTCGCGTCACTCGCGACTATTATTTCCAATTTTGGATCATAATGCGCTAAAAATAACTCTGCATTAGAGTCTTAATGATTTTGCCGAAAGATTTCTGACATTCATATGACCATTTCCACACTTTTTTGTTCTTCAACAGTTCGTTTAGGGGTGTGCGTAATTTGTGTATATTAGGAATAAATTCTTGATAATAATTTACTAAGACCAAGAAGCTTTGTAATTCGGCTAAATTTTTTGGAGCCGGCATTTTTTTTATTACCGAGGCTCTTTCTGGATCTGGTCTTCTTCCTTCTTCGTCAATAATATGGCCCATATATTTATCTCCTTCATAAAGAAGTCACATTTATTTTCCTGTAGCTTAAAACCGTAATTTTGTATCTGCCTGAAAACATCTTGAGCGTGTTCCCAGTGTTGTTCAATATTTTTGCTATTTATCAGGATGTCATCAAGGTATGCGATCGCGAAATCCAGTCCGCCTAGCATAGTGTCCATTATTTGCTGAAATATCGCCGGCGCGACCTTGATCCCGAATGGTAATCTCTGGAACTTATATAATCCTTTATGTGTGTTTATGCACAACAACCTCGATCTTTCCTCATCTACAGGTACTTGTAGATATGCTTCGCTCAAGTCTATCTTTGAGAAACATTTTCCGCCGTTCAACTTTGTGAAAACTACCTCTGGACTAGGAAGAGGATAGTGATAATCCTTAATCGCTGCATTCAATCCCGTCGAGAAATCAGCACATACTCGTATCTCACCCGATTTCTTTTTCACGTAAATCGTAGGTGCGGCTCATTGGCTATATAACACCTTTGTCAATATACCGGTTTTCACGAGTCTATCCAACTCTTTGTTTATTTTTTTCTTATGATGCGAAAGGTACATTTCTCTTTTAATTAAAAATGGGTTGTACATTTTCTTTTATTTCGATTTTGGCCGCCATTTTTTTACACCTCCTGAGCCCGGCTGAATATACGTCGGGGAAACTCTCCTTTAATTTCTCCTTCAATTTCTCTGCCTCGGTCGATAACCTTTCCACTTTTTAGCAGAACGTATATATTGGTAAATCCTAGAGGTCAAATGTCTGCATCCAGTCAGTTCCAAATAGATTTTCCTTATTTTTTAGAACATACATCTGTAATTTCTTGGTCATTCCGTTGAACGTCACATTTGTGATAATTTCCCCATCAAATTTGATTTTTCTACTTGTTACCGACCTGGCTAATTTATCGGATCTCAACATGGTCCGTTTGTTTTATTTCTTCCACGTCTGTAATCTAATAATGGTTAAATCTAATCCGGAATCTAATTGTAATCTGATTTTTTGTTTAGCATTTCTAGAAAGAGAAACGGAGACGAAATTTTTCTATGAAAATTTCTCGGACATTCAGGCCGGTAAATGTTATTTAATACTGTTTATTATAAAACAGAGCATTTGCTTAAATACTTGTATCTATAAAAAGAACGTTAAACATATCATAAATGTCTTTAAATATATATATATATATATATATATATATATATATATATATATATATATATATATATATATGTATATATGTGTGTGTGTGTGTGTGTTTGTGTGTGTGTGTGTATTTGTGTATTTTGGTAGCAATCCCTGTTTTATACAAGTTATATTAAATACTTCACCCACAACATTGTCATTGATAATACAAATATAATAGCCTCATGCACATGTAACATAAAGGCTAAAAAAATTGAAGCATTATTAATAAAAAAAATAAAACGTCCACACTCAATAATGTATGTATGTGTCTTTTGTTTTTGCGCTTGTGCGTGTATGTATGTGTGTGCGCACGTGTGTGTGTGTGTGTGTGTGTGTGTGTGTGTGTGTGTGTGTGCATAAGCAACTATAATTAAATTTATATAAGTCTGTACTTTTCCTCAGCAAATATTTCAAGCATATCCTCAATAATTATTTCATAGTATTATGTTTCTTCATACGCCGGAGAGTACCCAGATTTTTGCTTAACAGAGACGCACAATGCGTAACAGAATGTGCAATATTTGAAATTGTCTTTCACAGAGAATCTGCTTGTATTCTAATCATTTTTGGCACCTGAACCCAATGGTATGTTGCATTATTTTGTTGGAATTACACATTAAACCTCTTTTTGTCGTGGTGGGGGCGCATGAAATCAATGAACTGGTGAAAAAAATTCACCTAGTATTGACGATTGCATAAATAAATTGATTTGTGAAGCAATCTTCTGCCTCATGTCAAATATGAAAATAAAATCCTATTTTAAATCGGTGCAATATTGACAAAGGAAATCGTTATCAATTGATATTATCACGAGGTGACATACCGATACACATTAAAAGCTTCAGTTTGCTGTCACTATATTGATATAACGTTTGCAAATATGGACATTAAAATTATATTTGCTATATCAAAATCGAAATGGATATTAATTAGACATCTAAGTAAATCAGTACTATATGAAACAACTGAAATGCCACTAGATATCGATATATTTATGTGACACCATTTAAAATCGGTTTTACGATGTGTGCAAAGTACTTACGTGCAAAAAGTCACTGGATTGATTCAGGTCGTGTAGGACTTCCTACAACCTTTGATTGTTCTTGCATGTGTTTATTGTGAAGTCCCATATCGTTACAGGTCCTATTTCTGTAACCGGTTTCTTGGAGTTTCCTTTCCGTAAAAGTTGCATATTTTACATTGTAGATATCGGCTGATGTTTATATTCAGTGGGTGCCAACATCATGCAAACTTATACTATATGGTAACGTGATTCTGGATATTTAGAACAGAATCTGCATTTCGGCTTCACAGAGTTTTTCAGTATGCATGTATACATATATTATTATTATTATTAAATTAGATTATAAATCAGTTTAAAAAAATAAGTCAACGCGACCTGCCGCTAAATTTAGATTCTGCCAAATTATACTTTTGGACAAGTTAGATATTTATATTTTTTCATCTATATAACTTTATATTCAAATAAATAGTTTTCTCTTATTTTATATACTGCAGCTGTATTATTATTAGTAGTAGTAGTAGGAGTAGGAGTAGTAGTAGTAGTAGTAGTAGTAGTAGTAGTAGTAGTAGTAGTAGTAGTAGTAGTAGTAGGAGTAGTAGTAGTAATGTTGATAGTTGTATTTAGGGCAAGTTAACCTGGCGGAGTATACAGTTATATCATATTGAAACACCGGAGTTAAGCAACGTTGAGCCTGCTCAGTAACTATATTGGTGACTGATTAGCAGCGTCGAGTGCTTTAAGCCCCAACAAAGTCGCACTGAACCAGCGTCTAACAAAAATAAAATAAAATAAATAAATAAATAAAAAGAATTTAACCGATCCCAAAATTCACAAATTTCACTTCAGATTTGACATTTTTCTAAAGTCGCTGACTTCACGTTTGCTTTACTTTTTAATTCATATTTAAGTGAACATGTTTTTCAGGGTCATTATTGCGAATCGGAAATTAAATGTTGCAATTTGAACTCAGTATGTCTATCTTAATTAGCACACCGATAACCGGCTTAGGGCAATATCAGGTTGAAACACCGGCTCTTGTACTATCAACGAAGTCAAGCAACGCCGAGCCTGGTTAGTATCTAGATGGGTGATAGATTAAAAATGCCAGCTGCTACAAGTCTGGATATGCGGGTTGTATAACGGCTTGGAATTGGAACTCGGCTATCCGAGTGCCAATTGCAGTCGCGTTCGTTATAGTCCCTTATGCAAAGTTATGGAAAGGTATGAATCCACCTCTTCTCCTCCAGCTATGGGTTAATTAGAAGGTCTGATATCGGTAAATGTTTATTATCTCAAAAGGTCTTCCAGCTTAAAAATACTTTCTGTCTTTAAATAACCTGCAAAAGATTGATAAGCAATAAAAATATTTTAATTAATCAACCCCCAAACAATAATTACGCTACATTCTTACAATTTTTTAAAAAATCCGGTAAACAATCCGATATTCATGGCACACATGATGAGAAAAAGGGCGTTGTGAAATTAACCCCGGGTAAAGTAAAAACAAAACCTCCATTACTTTGCGATATGTAATGTTTAAAATTATTTTGTTAAAATGAAAGTGCATTCTTGAGGCTTTCATTTTAGCTTTAATTGAAAGCTAGAGCATTTAAAATTTACTATTTCCAGCCAACAAAATACACTGGTGTATTTCAAACAGAAATTATATTGATTATAATCGAATTTTCTTCATTAAATCGTGGAAAACGGCCATTTTACCAGTGTAAACAAAAGAAAAATTATCGATTTTAAAAATCTTGCAAAAATAAAATATATATTTCTAAAACGTTATTTGAAGAGAATTAGCAAATTTAAAGTTAAATTAATCTGATTCGAAACAAATATTACTTACGGATAGCATGAAATGTTGCGTACAAACATTTCTTGACCACGGGGTTTTGTATTTCGGACGTGTTAAACGATTTTATACATCCGATTGACAGCCGAACGTATTCATAGTTCAGCATAGTATAGCAGACGACAATTTCTTTCGCCGCAAGTGCAGACAACCCTTAAAACACGTTATCTTTTTATGATAGATTTATCGATTTGTTCATCCATACCTCAGATATTCTGCACATAATCACTCTTGCAAAAACAAATCGAAATTATTTTAAAATATTCAGGTCGTCAGATTATAAAAACCATTAAAAGATGTGATTAGCACATATAGTTTTACTTAATAACAATATTTCCTAAGATTTATCCCACTGAAAATTAATTTTTAATGATTTATAAACTTAATAAATTATTCTATTTAAAATTGTAAAAAATGAAGTGTTGTGAAAATTCATTTTTCCTCGAAATTTTGTTTTCCTCAGACAATATTGTCTTTCATATATATTATTCATAAAAGCAAGTAAAAGCGTCTGTAATTAAATAATGTCATAGTTTTAATGCATTTTTATTTTTCGATTCAGAAGAGATTTTCGGTAATACCAGGTCTGATTTTCCGAAAAAAATTGGTGATTTAAATTCTTTAAAGTATTCTGCTTGTACATAAAAGTCACTAAAAAAAAATCTCGATCAATTTCTCAAGTTTTCATAAAATTAATTAAGTGGCAAAATAACAGGTAAAAAAAAAATATTTTTAACAAGATTTTCCAATAAAAAAATTCAAAAGTAATTTCATTAATTTGAGAATAAGTCTTCCAACGCCAAAAAAGAGATGATAGTTTTCTATGTTCAAAATTAGTACGGACCGCTGTCGCAAGAAAAGCAAGCTTTTTAATCAAAATCTCGAATGATCTAAACAAGAGTAAATAAATTAGTTCCATAATCATAAAATCTTTTGACCGTTCGTCTTAATAATAGCATAATGATTTTGACGATAAAACTATGTTTTCTTTATCTTTGAAGCATATTTGCATCAAGGTATGCTAATTTTTTAGCGATTTCGTGGAGTTACATATATAAATATATATAGATTTGAAAAAGCAGGAAAGCATCCTTGTTTAAGTATCCTTTTCTTTGTCAGAAGAATACGTTGGCAAATATTAAATTGACGCAATAACAATTCGCACTACGAGAAAAGAAAAAATACCATATCAGGAGGACAAAAAGGAACCACGAAAAAATAAAAAATTATTAATACATATATATATATATATATATATATATATATATATTATGAATTTTTTTAGGATATTCAATCGAATACATTCTAAATGTCACTACACAGTTGCGATCGTGTTTCGATGCATATCAATGCAACTCATCTGGCGATTGTAAATTACTGGCAAGTGAACGATTAACTTCATTTCAAAAGCAATATACCTAACTTTTTTTCGAGAAAAAATATATGAACACTTGAGGGCTTTACCAAACGAAAATGACCCGGCTCAAATTCAAAGTAAGCGAAATAATAAATTGAAAGGGGTCATGACAGGAAATATATATGACATGGCGATATATAATTTGGTATAAATTTATATATCAACAAACAATGTTTAGAAAAATAATGTGGCAAATTGGCAAATTGTTTTTGTGACGCGTTTCCTGTTAGGATTTCATCGGACTGGGTCTATGTTGATGCTGACACATCTGCAGTCGGGCACAAAATGGTACATTTTCTATTGTCATAACGTGGTATAATCAGGGACAAAGTTAATGGAGGGAAAAGGAAAAAGAATACCGATGAATTTGAGTAGGTTGAAAAATATTCTTTCAAAATTTTCTTTCAAAAGATATTCTTTCAAAAATTTTGAAACTACCAGCTTCTCTCGTTTCGTGCGCATGTGTAAACCCCACTCCGATGAAATGCCATCTGATGAAACGCGTCACAATCCATATATATATATATATATATATATATATATATATATATTGAAGAATATAAAAATATTAAAAAATTAAAATCTTCAGACACGCTGCGTTGTATATTAATATTCTTTCGTTTTTATTATTACTTCAATTAGATTCCTCCACTAGTTTCGGCCAACATAGCCATGATCAGGAGAAAAAATATCTGATTGCTAGTAGCAGTGAATTACAGAAATGAATGTCTTGTTGGAGAAAATGAACTTTTGTCTGTAGTTTTCATTTGTTTTTTTATTTTTTATATTTTTTTAATTTTTTAACATGAATTTTGGTCAGACCTTTTTTGGTCAAACAGTCTCTTTTAAGTTGTTATTTAAGTTAAGAACTGGATGTATTCATGCTGCTCTGAATTACCTTGGTCACACACACACACATATATATATATATATATATTCATATATATATATATATATATATATATACATACATACATACATACATACATACATATACATATACATATATATGTAAAGAAAACATATTATACAAAATAATTCTACCTCTCGTCCATGTATTGAATAATGCTGACACATCTGCTCTCGTGCATCTGCTATATACATCGAGATTTTCGAGAAAATGCAGAGAATCGTTTGTAATGTTATATGTTCTGAAATGGCATCTCGGCTTCAATGACTTCTTAAACGCCCTAACACTGCTTCCGTCTGTCATTTCTATAGAAAAAGTTGCATTTGTTCTCATGGGATTTCCTCCTTGGTAAATTGACTGCAAAATATAAAGCGTGCTACTAGATTGCCAAGTAGATCTCATTGTTTTACTGTTGAAATAGGTACATGCAACCTTAAGTAACATTGTAATATTTTCTTTTTTCGCAATTCCCGCTGCTGAAAATCTCTTACGGCTTCTTGCTTCTCTGTCAGTTACGATCATGAAAAGATTTCAATTCACCTTCATTCACCATCTTCTGCCTTCCTGAAATATGTTCTTTTTATCGTCCATTCTCTTCAACAGTGAATTATCATTTTCTTTTACTTTCAGTAACTCTTGCGTCTTTGTGACATCACTTGGGATGAAATGATTAAAGGACATGTATCCTTAATTCATGTGTATCCCGTTATAATGTAGCATTTTTAATATATTAATATATTCATTTTTCCATCTCCTTCATTAATGAAATAAGATTCTTTCCAAAATATGTAGCAAAAAAAAAAAAATAGACATAATGGCTATCTGTGTACAAATGAACATGTCCAGCTGTTTTGTTAACTTATAGAAATTGATATTCATTTACCGTTTTCTCTCGCACGTCAAGCTATTTTTGAAGTCCGAAATTTGAAGCTAAATTTATAGGGTTCGCATTATACAAGAGTTATAAAATTGGCTTATGCCGTTGACGAAAGTATACATTCATTTAATGTAGTAAACTCAATATAAAAATTAGGCATGATATTCGATTATATTCGGTACTTTATTCGACAAGTAGTGCATTTTAAAAGAAATTATTTATCTGATTTGTGTAATAGTGATTTTCCAAGCATAGCTTAGATGGTGCACAATGCCGAAAGTCGGGGGGGACATCCAGTGAGAATCGAACTCACTACTCAGATCGATTGTTCTAGCGAGATAAGTTTGCTAACCATTAGACCATTTCAAGGTGCCCGAAGGTTCTCTGAGTATTGTAATAACAGACGAATTTGTGTGTGAGATAGTGATATAAAGATACGTCGAAATAACAAGAGAGGCCTTAGTGAATCAAAACAAAATAAGAAGACATTGGAAAATTTTGATATAATCAAAGACAAGAGCGCAAAATTTCCATGCTACATCTATCGCTTTTGTATGACAGTGAATAATGGACAAATTCATCACGCACGAAGCGACAGTGATGTGGCTCTACAGACAAATATCGTAAATACGATGATGATGATGATGATCGTCATCATTATCAGCATAAGCCCCATAAGTGGAGATTAACCTCACATTGTAGAAACAATTATTAAGAATCACTCAGTCAGAAATCTGAAGCAGGAACATTTGCAAACGAGATTTATCAAGCCCAGTGATGCAAAGTACTTTCTTAATAACTGCACAGAGCCATTTATATAAGATAGGATTTCTAGAAATATCAAAGAGAAGATGGCGAGAAAAATTATTTTTGGAGAAAAATCCCTTTTTATTAAATATTCAGGAAATCCCTACTATTCAATTTAGGAAGGGGGGTCATTCTCGAGGATAGCGTTTAAGTTCTGCAAATTATGGAAGCTTATGTATTATTTAAACGAACATGTTCTCCAAACTATCTCGTCCATTCGAAAGTCACGTGTGCATGTAGAGAAAATAAAGACAAATAAATTATAAAATTAGTTTCAGTGGGAACTTCAGTGGTCACATCACTGGCGAGCATGCATATCTAGCTAGATCAAGGATAACTGTAATGAGTTTGCTCCTCACAGACTGCTTTATATTTTTGGACTCATGCCACACGTAAGCTACACTTTGTAAATCAGCAAATATTGCTATTACTAGTTTTAATCACGAAACCTATAGACATAATACCAGCTTGTTCACTTACTATGGTATATAAAGCAAGATGATAATAGTGAGCCCATTTTGAAATGGGAAATATTTTAAAAAAATGCCATAAATATAAGGCAGATGACAAGTTTTGTTTGATATGCATGGAAGAAAAAATTAGCTATCATCACCTATGAGAAACCTAAGAATTTATTAAATAAAAGATCCGAGATATATAATAAGTGTACGCATAGGAGGGCTTCGTTGTTAGAATAGTGCTTTGGGTTTTCCTGTCACATTTTTTTTGTCACGTGGTTTTATGTTTTTAATGGTTTATCAATAAATACTGTTCCGTCATTTCCTTTTTTAGCCAGTTTACCCTGAAGATCCGTTTAGATGAAACCTATGTAGATTTGCCTGGCTCGTTACGATTTATTCTCTCTCTCTCTCGATATATATATATATATATATATATATATATATATATATATATATATATATATATATAAGTGTGGGTTTGTAAACAGTGACTATTATTGCTAATAATACAAGACTCTATCGTAAATCGAATCGAGTTCTCTCAGTCATTATGTGGTTATCTAAAAATAAATACACTTATATTCACCTTCATCCCTGCCGTGCGCCAACGGCTTAGGGGTAGAATCCTTGACTGACGCAAATTCAGTCAAGTTTAGATCCTATCTAGCGGACGTCTAGCCAGACTGATGAATTGTGGTACAGCGAAACAGTCTGTCTGTGGATGTCAATATATGCTCCTGAAAAATTTATTTCGTTTGAGCTCTCTGTGGAGGAAATGTAGGTTTGTAAACAGTGACTATTACGGCTAATAATGCAAGACTCGTCGGTAAATCGAATCGAGTTCTCTCAGTCACTGTGTGTTTATCTAAAAATAAATACACTTAAATTCAACTTCATCCCTGACGTGCGCCGACAGCTTAGTGGTAGAATCCTAACTAGAGGCAACTGGACGTCTAGCCATACTGATGAGCTGTGATACAGCAAAACAGTCTGTCTGTGGATGAAATATACACATTATAT
>OZ038508.1:45572628-45582628 GCA_964036315.1 Acanthosepion esculentum | reverse complement strand
GTTGTAGTACAGAAACCAGTGTTTTAATGTAATATGGCAGTAAACCGAATAAGAAGCAGTAGAAGACTTAACAGCAGTGTTTAAGCAGATTTTAGATTAATGTGAATTAATCTTCTTCATGAAATTTAATTTACAAATTGTTAATCCCTTGTAGGTCTACATTTCTTAATCTTAGTGACCTTGTATCGTTTTCTTCCTAATTCTTACGTCCAGTGGGGCGGGGTCATATTCCAGACAGCTCCTACCTATTTCACTAAAGAGCTATGTCGTTGGGTACGCACTGACAGCTACGGTAATACACAAAACGATTTTGATAATTTTGCATCCAATTCTCGAGCTAATGTGAGTAGATTCTAATATTACAAAAAACTTTTGTGCCGTACCAAAGAGATAAATTATCTGCTTTATTTAAAGCGATAAACGAGATTATGAAGACGAGGAAAATAGACAGAATAAATGGCTACACGATAGTGATTTTCTGAGCGTAGCTTAGATGTGGCACAAGGCCGAAAATAGGGTACCCATGAGGATCGAATTCACTATTCAGTCGTAATAGTTCTAGCGAGACAAGCTTGCTAACCATTACACCGCCGCGAGGTACCCATTTATAGCGATTTTCCAAGCATAGCTCTGACGTGGCACGAGGGAGAAAGTATGGGGCACCCAGTAAGGATCGAACTCACTATTCAGTCGTAATTTTTCTAGCGAGACAAGCTTCTAACCATTGCGCCACCTCGAAGTGCCCCAATCACAACACGATATCCTCAAGAACAGATCACGGAAGAAGAACAAAACAGCTTATACGGAACAAATGAAGATGTGATTTCTAAATAACAGAACCAGTAGAAAGCCGAATATTGTGATGTCAACAAACACTCGTTGCCACTTTATTGATGCCAACGAATACTTTGTAACGATCGTTGTAGTAGAGCCTTTGTAATCGCAGATACAACTATAGTAACGCCGTTGAACAATACTCGTGTCAGACGCTTTCCTATAACACTCGCACTAATAGTATTTGCTCGATAATATTCGATCGCAAATAACCACCGAATAGTAAACTGCATAGAGAAATAGTATGGTGAATAGTATAGGGAATAGCTGTCCGTATAGTAATAGAGGATAGAGTAGAAATAGTGATCAGCATAGAGAAATGGTATAGTGAATAGTATAGAGAATATCGTTCCGTATAGTTATAGAAGATAGAGTAGAAATAGTGATCAGTACAGAGAAATGGTATAGTGAGTAGTATAGAGAATAACGGTCCGGATATTAATAGGGGATAGAGTAGAAATCGTGATCAGTATAGAGAAATGGTATAGTGAATATTATAGAGAATAGCTGTGCGTATAGTCATTAATGATAGTGTAGAAATAGTGATCAGTATAGAGAAATAGAATGGTGAATAGTATACAGAATAGCAATTCCTATAGTAATACAGTAGAAATAGTGATCAGTATAGACAAGTAGTATAGTGAATAGTATAGAGAATAGCAATCCGATTAGTAATAGTTCAGTATAGAGTCATAGTATAGTGAATATTTTAGAGAATAGCAATCTGTATAGTTATAGAATAGAAATAGGGATCAGTATAGAGAAATGTTATAGTGAATAGTATAGGGAATAGCGCTCCGTATAGTAATAGAGGATAGAGTAGAAATACTGATCAGTATAGAGAAATAGTATAGTGAATAGTATAGAGAATAGCGATCCGTATAGTAATAGAGGATAGACTAGAACTACCGCTCAATTAGACGCCAGGATACCTCCTACGTTTGCGTTTCTCCCCTGATCACGTGATCCACTTAATTCAATAATGGGGTCGCCAGTGTTTGCTGAAACTCAAGTGTCGGCAGCGACACTTTATTCCTATATAATACCGAAGAGTCAACGGTTGAAAATTTGTAGAGATAACAATCAAGATAGAGTAGCAATGAAATAGGGTAATTATAATTCTTTGTGCAAAAATAAAATCCGCATAATATTTAGTCATTATAAATCCGCAGTTTCAAAAGTTTTGCGGCAGCTATCAAAGCGTGTTTCCGATCTTACTCACTTTTGGTGCAAAAGGGAATAGCTGTCTGCGAGTATGTCCCAAGACACCGTGACTCCATACATTTATGTACGCCTAGGAACGTCTGGATACATTCGACCCACACCAGTTAAGTATGTTCAAATGTATATGGATGCCTTTCACGAATGCACACAAATTTATTCCTGTTGATTTAATTATCTTTAGTTTTCATACATGTCGCGACAGAATATATTTCTTCTTTTTTATGTGCCGCGTTCCATCGAGATATAGACGAACATGGCTCTCCACAAATTCCTATCCCTTCCAGATTTATTTATCCCTTTCTAAGTCTAGTGCGCCCCATTGTGCCACCCATTCACATAAGCTATTTAGGTAAGTGGCTCGCAGCCTTCTCCTATCTCTCTTTGCCTCAATATGTCTCGTGAAGGTTACGTTTTCCAAGCCCAACTCTCTTTTCCTGATTCTGAATAGAAGACATCTTTCTGCCGCCATTTTCTTTAGAACTTCATTGTTGATTACTCCCTCTGTCCGTGGAAGTTTCAGCATCCTTCTGTAGAACTACATTTCTGCAGCCTCTGGGTTTCTCCGCATTCTTCTGATGAATGTCCAGCATTAACTGCCTTATAAGAAGATTGATAACGCATAGCAATTCAACACACTTTTCTGTGCTTCTATCGAAATGTTTTCCTGTACATCATCTTGCATAGCTTTTGGAATATAACTTTTGCTAGACAAGCGCCTGTTCGGATCTTAGTGTCACATTTTCTATCATCAGTTGAAACACTTCCCTGGGAGTTAGACTTCTGTACCTGCTTTATATGGGTATCCACAGTTTGTGACCTTCCTGGGTATGACGATAAACTACATCCGCCTACTGGGTAAGACGATAAACTACATCCACGTCCTGGGAGTGACGATAAAATATATCCGCCTCCTGCGTAAGACGATAAACTATATCCGCGTCCGGGGTATAACGATAAAGTACATCCGCGTCCTGGGTAAGACGATAAACTACGTCCTTGTCCTGGGTAAGATGATAAAAGACGTCTGCCTCCTGGGTAAGACAATAAACAACATCCGCGTCCGGGGTACGACAATAAACTACATCTGCGTCCTGGGTATGACGATAAAATACATCCCATCCTGGGTAAGAAGGTTAAACTACAACCGCGTCCTGCCTATGACGATGAAATATATCCGCGTCCTGCGTAAGACGATAAACTATATCCGCGTCCGGGGTATGACGATAAACTACATCCGCCACCTGGGTATGACGATAAACTACATCCGCGACCTGGGTATGACGATAAACTACACCCGCGTCCTGGGTAAGACGACAAACTACGTCCAGCAGCAAGGCCTCTGATCAGGAGATTTTGAGGAGCGTGGAACCACCTCTTAATTTCTGATGTTCCCACGTCCACGCTGTCCCGTGGTCGTAGCACCTGTTAGATTCCCAGCTATGGGCAAATAGTTAACCCAGAAACTGGGGTAAAACCACTATGAATGTGTAAAAAGAGGTTTTAATACCAGAAATACTTAAAAACATTATTACCAGCAATAAATTTTTGAAGACAAAAAACCTATTACCAGCAATACTCTATTGAAAAAAAAATTACCAACACTGTTTTAAAAAAATAAATATTACTATCAATACATTTCTGAAGGAAAAATATTACAAGAAATAGATTTTTGACAAAACAAAATATTACCAGCAGTAATAATTTTGTCGGCATTAAATAACCCATTGAGGTTGATATGCCGTAAAACAAAACAAACCAAACCAAACCACACTTTATAAATCGAATGTCTGGCTTTTTCTCTTGCTTATGACAATAAGTTGTACCTTCATGCAGGTGATAGATTCTCCTTACTCGTTTTTCTTTATTAAATTATCTTGCAGGTTCTGTAGTTTTCTTTCCTATATTTACAATTCAAAAATACCCCTTCGCTTCCATAAACTTAACTCCACCTTCTTATTTTAATTTGGATTCTAGCCGGACAAAAAACATTTATACTATCTGTGACATAATTTCGTGATGTTACTGTTAAACCTGACAGGCATCATCATTTATGAGCCGTGTACCTTTAGGATGTTGGCGATCATGGTCCTCAAGAACTTTCTATCCCTTGTAGCACTAAGCAAACTTTGACACTTTACCAAAATTCCTTGCCGTCCTGGGTATGACGATAAACTACATCCGCGTCCTGGGTAAGACGATAAATTACCTCCGACAGCAAGGCCTCTGATCAGGAGGTTTTGAGCAGTGTGGGACCCCCTCTTAATTGCTGGTGTTCCCAGGATGGTAGCACCTTTTAGGGTCCCAGCTATGGGCAAATAGTTAACCCACAAACTCAGA
The DNA here is from genome assembly GCA_964036315.1 of Acanthosepion esculentum. Taxonomy (NCBI): domain Eukaryota; kingdom Metazoa; phylum Mollusca; class Cephalopoda; order Sepiida; family Sepiidae; genus Acanthosepion; species Acanthosepion esculentum. The sequence continues at coordinate 45,578,233 of OZ038508.1, read as the reverse complement.
TCGAAACACTAGGAAAGTGTAAACATAGTTTTTAATACAAGAAATACTTTATATTTTTGAATTGGACATAGTCCGACAATTTATTTAAAGACATTTATAATATGTTTAACGTTCTTTTTATAGATAAAGGTATTTAAGCAAATGCTCTGTTTTTATACTTAATATATATATATATATATATATATAATAATATAGTTTTTATATTTAATACTGTTTATTATAAAAACACAGCATTTGCTTAAATACTTGTATCTATAAAAAGAACGTTAAACATATTATAAATGTCTTTAAATATAAGAAATACTTTGTATAAACAATTATTACCAGCAATACATTTTAGAAAAAAATATATTACCAGCGAAGGAAAATTCTTACCAGAAATAATTTTTTAAATGAAAAAATATTAACAGAAATAGATTTTTGAAAAAATATTACCAACAGTGAAAATTTTGTCGGCATTAAATAACCCATTAAAGGTGATATGGCATAAAACAGTCCAAACCAAACCAAAATTCCTTGCTCATGTTCAACCAACCATTTACAAAACCTTTTTTAGGAAGGTTCCTTGTTGTTTCCCTCTATACCATTGTCACTCTTTAAGCCCTATTAGTTTATACATTTTCCTAGCCGTATTTCCTCGTATTGCGTACCAGAAATTTCAAGTCTTTTTTTCTCATTTTAAGTATGAGAGTCTTACCATTTCCTATTTTCATTATTTGCTCATCTTTGTATCGTTTTTATGTTTTATTCTCCCATTAAGCCAGTATAAGAAATTATTAGCAATACCCCCACCCCACCCCAGGTAAGGTACATTTAACTGCCAGGTAAGAAAATACGTTTTAACCAACGCTTGAATCCACTGGGCCACTGGTTTTGTGGAAGAAAGGAGCACCCGACACGAAAATGAATAACACTGGCGACCGTTATGTGACATGAAAATTCCCCGATGCCGTCAAAGCTAATGAGAACATTATATACCAGTAGACTGAATAAAGTGTTTAACTTGAAATCCCAAGAAAGTGACCGAGTATAAATGTAAACATCGGAAAAAAGCCGGAGAGTGCAGCGGTCGCATCGTTGTGCGTATATTTGTCTAGGTTCTGTCCTAGTCTAGTACAGTGTAACCCGGATATAAGAGAGTTGTCGGGCCCGAACAAGAAGTCTGTTATATCCGGGTTTCTTTTATATCCGGGTTTGGTCTATTTTGTTTAGGTAAGTATGGCTCTAATTTGGGACCAGAGAAAATTTATCTTATATCCGGGTTTCTCTTATATCCGGGATTCTTATATCCGGGTTACACTGTATAAGGAAAAAATTGCATTCAAAACCGTGAATTCAAAAGGAACAACTCCAATATATTTGTAGATAATTCATGGCATTCACAGATAATATAGAAAATGAATGAGCATGCTGATCTGAAAAACTAAGCATATAGTTATAACACTGGTGTGTTTAGATAATTACGCAGTTAATATCAGTCATGAGAGGAAATTAAAGAACGGGTAAGGCTCGCTGTCAAATGGAAATAAATAATAAAAAAATATGAATTTCGTCTACCGACCAGAATTAAATGTAAGTCTGACACATGAATTATTTAAATTATTGCATCTTTTCTGTTATTCAGCTCAAATAACGTAAGTTAATCATCGATAATATTAATTTACCCCAAGAAATCATGAATTTTAAATCAAAGTTTGTTTTTTATTAAATTTTTGGTAGTATTTTGAAATTATAATTTTAAAATCTAAATTTGTATAGCCCGCCACGCAACAACTTCAACCATCAGAATTAAAAATTGCAAAAAATGAGATAGTTATTCACATTTCGTAAGTGTGAATGATATTTGAGATACTTACAAAGAAATATTTACAATTTAAAAAAAAGAAGAATAAAGTATTTGACTTGTTTATCGGGGTGAGCGCAAATGTAGACCTCCCACACTTTGAAATAACACACCCGATCAACCCTCTTGGGGGATCGCAATCGTTAACACAACCAGATTGTAATGGAAGGGACTTGCTCTGGGAGAATTTCCTGTCAATTTTAGTAAATATATATTTTTTTGGAGGGGGTGAATTAATATTTTGGGGTGAATTATTAATTACTAGTTATAAGCAATGAATTAATAAAACAATGTTCATGGGGGTTGCTTTATACTTACTTTTTACTCACAAAGACGCTGTGGCTGATAGTAATCTCGAGGACACTTTGCGACTTCTTTGGCTAAAGCTTTTCACCGTCATGAAGAAGAACAAATATATGAAGTAATTGCTATGTCTGCGACTCGACAATTTTTCTTGACAGAGTATAGCTTACACATTTATAAGTCTATCATTCGTCTATGCATTTAATATTGCTAGCACACATGACTTGTGATTCTGCTAAGTATTTAGTGATTACTGCTTAAATACAAAGAAGGATTTACAAAGTATAATCCCTATTCTGTTTTTGTAAATATTTTCATGGTAATTATTCTGGGGAGCTTTCTTCTTTTGTACCTATACTTTATGAATGTAAACGTCCTGCTTGATTGGCGGCATGGTCACATCATTTTACATTTGGAATGATTAAATATAACCGCAAGTTCTATGCTAACAGTTTCTTCACTCACAGTTTAGTAATTTAAGCGAATTGCTTGATTGGCGACATAGTCTCATCATTTTACAGTTGAAATGGTTACATATAACCGCAAGTTCTATGCTAATAGTTTCTTCACTCGCATGTGTCACTTGTGGAATTTTCCTGCTTTTTTTTATAATGAAATGCCAATTTTTATCTTCTGTATTCTTAACTCCTGTTTTTTTATGGTTCTCCCTCTTTAATAATGTTTTCTCATTTTTAATTTTCTCCCATACTCAGTAGCCCCAATTACGTCTTAGTAGCTTTACTGCCTTGCTTGTGGTGAAATGACTGGGTCCAAATTTTGACCAAAAATGTTGCATTATCTTTTAAACTAATACCGTTGCTGAAAACACGAATACATTACTCTCTTCTCCACTCATACTCTTAGCTGTAAATCAAATGGCTGGGTAGACTCAACTCTCTAACATGACCTGGCAAACAATTCAGGAGAAACGCGCCTCAGTATTATATCGTGGAGCAGGCAATGGTGATGTCACATTATTTTAAAAATTCATAATACAGACAAGGAAACTTAGGAGAATCCTGTTCAGCTTTTTCTTGAAAGGGTATGGCGTTAAAAAGAACTTCTTTTGGGACAAGTTTCTTACTCTGCGTCTAACCGATAATACAAGATAAAGGATGTATAAATTTACATTTAATCTCTTGATTTCTGCCTTGCACAAAACCAGCTTGTAGATTTAAGACCTTTTTTTCTCATAGTCGCTGATAATACAATTAAGTAGTCTTTAAGCATGAAAATATTCCGACAATCAGGTGGGAGTGGCTAAAGCTAATCTCCCCCAGCAACCTTCCCTAAAACGCGATCTTCAATCTAAACCAAGTAGGATTCGTTTTAAGATTTTAGAAGAAATATGCATATTATCTGACTGGAATATGTTTTATTGTGATTATTATTTTCGAGAAGTGTGTGCGTGTGTTGTTGATTAGAAATAATGGCAGCTGAGCCAAAAAGGAGAAAATAAAATACGTTACGAGAATAAATTGCAATGTTTGCGTTGTTTCTAATGATAGCGTGATGCGCTTGCGCACGAAATCACTTCCTGTCAAAAGTGCTTCGCAGTACATTCGTGTGCGATTTATATTTGTACAGAGTTTTGTGTAACTTGGAAGGAATAAAAAGTCAAATAAGCTCTTTAAGCATTTCTTTTGGGGGAAATAGTACTAAACATCTGTTCCTACGCATAGATGATCTAAAATATAGAGGTGTAAAACTTCCTTGAAAATGTCGTAATACAGGTGATAAATCCAGTTGCAGATGTTGCCGGAATTGCGAAAAAGAACACCAAATGCTGCATAGACACGGGCAAGCGTTTGAAATACACCAGCCCTTCAAAAAGAATATCAGTAATTTTATAATTTTAGGAGACCCCGTTCTGTCTTTCATCAGCATGGTTGATGCTAACTGTTGTGGAGTTATTTCCACAATAGAACTTATAGTCGGACTAAATGCGTCCTAAATGGGGTAAACGCACAGAAACGTTAGGAACTTGTAATAAAGTGTTACACAGAGTAATCGAGTTGTGGTCGATGGACACTACTCCTTCTCGACTACCTACTGACTCCTACTTATAATAGGTGGCAGAGTCTATTATCTAGACAAGGTGTCTTCCACTATAACACTAACCTTCAGGAGAATGACTTGTAGCGCGTTCTCAAGCTAACATTCTCAGCTGATATGAAGTGGAAAGAGTATGTTGAATATATTGCTAGATAAGCCGCTACGAAAGTTGGCTCACTGTAGCGTGCTAGATAGGTTTCCTATCCAGAATCTATCGCACCTGTGTGTAAGTCTATCATTAGTACATGCTTCAAATATTTAGAGATTCTTGATAGATTTTATCAAGTATCTCTGAATATGTAGCAGAAAAAAAAGAATCAGTAATATTACTCGTCCTGACTTGGCATCTCGGGTTCAGTCACTTTCGAACGCCGTTAAGTTTCTAGCTTGTGCCTTCTCTATAAATAATATCATCGTAATTGTTCCGGTGAGCCTATCGATATGGTACTTAGACTTTATGAATTCAAGCGCAGTAATGGATTACAAAAGTTTACATTTGAATTGGTTAGATGCAACCGTAAGTTCTATGCTAACATTTCCTTCTGCCACACTTTCTTCGTGTGGAACACGCTTCCGTCTTCTTGGTCCCCAATCAACTTTGATGTTCTAGAATTTAAATGTAATTTCAGTAGTTCTCTACAGTCATCCTGAAAGGAAATATGATAATAGAGGGGAAATGCGATTTTTATCCACCCTCAGGCTTTGACCTCAAAATAATTCACAGATAAGAGGTCTCTCACATTATTAAGATTTACTGCTAGAAATGTTTTCGTGTTGAAATAAAGTCGACCAGACTACAGAGGAAAAATATTAATTCTTTACTCCAAAAATACTTCATAATTGTTATCATTAAACAGATTGTTAGATATCAACAATTTGAGGGTCTGTGCTTTGCAAATAGTTTGTCTTTGAGCACTTCGATGTGGTGAGATCCTTAGCAAGGTTGTCTTGCTATATCAATTAGGACTGAGTAATGCGTTCCATCCCCACTGAGAGCTTCACACTTTCGGCCTTGTACCACATCTAAGCTATGCTAATGATTTGGAGCACGTCGACGTAGTTTAATGTTTAGCAAGCATTTATAGCTAGGTCAATTACGACAGAGTATCGACTTCGATCCTCACTGGGTGCTCCACACGTTCAGCATTATGCTACATCTGAGATACGCTTAAAAAACATTTGGGAAACTTCGTCGTGGTATAGGTTATGAAACACGTCTCGCTAGATCAATTACGCCTGATTAGTGAGTTCGATCCAAGCTTGTTGCTCCATAATTTCAGTCTTGTGCCAGATCGTAAGTTTTGCTTAGTAAATCGCAACACGCCGTGATTCGTCTGTCTTTTCACGTCGATATTAAAATGAATCACCGCCTTCACAAAGCGACTATGATGAGGTTGGAACGCG
>OZ038508.1:45567628-45570128 GCA_964036315.1 Acanthosepion esculentum | reverse complement strand
TCAAGGGTGTGGCTTACTTCCTTCCATGTTCATGTCCACCTTAAACAAATTCACGTCATCGGCACTCTCTTCTATTCTGATTCTATTTCACCCCCAACCAACTCTTGCAAATGCCAAACGGCGATAGAGAACGGATGACTGACAGGAACATGTTGTGGTGGAAGTGGAAGCGTCTAGGCCTGAACCTGCACTTTGACAGTGAATCTAGTTTTGTCATCAAGAGCATTATCATAAAAGGAGCGATCATCAATGTTTATACATTCTTTTTATAGATACAAATACTTAAGTAAATGCTCTGCTTATAATAAACAGTATTAGCAACAATTAACGGTCTGAATGCCCGAGAAATTGTCATAGAAAATATGCATCCACCGCAGGAATCGAACCTGTATCCTATATAAAACCGTCATATAGCCTGACGTGCTTTTACCGATTTCGCCACAGAGGAGTGTTTCGGTTAGCAAGGTCAATTTTACTGTTTTTAAACTACAATTTTCCATGCTTTTCTAACGTATATTCATATCTGCTCGATGCGTATCTAAATGTAAACAAATGACGTCATGTATTATGAAATGGACAAAGTCCGACAATCATTGTAAGACATTTTTTATGTTTATACGTTCTTTTTTTTTTTTATAGATACACATATTTAAGTAAATGCTCTGTTTAAAATAAACAGTATTAACAACATTTACCGGTCGAAACATAAAAATATCTTAAAATGTTATTGATATTGATCTGGCATCATTCAATGTTAAATGTCTTGACATGGCATCTCGGTTTTAGTCACTTTCTCATTGCTGTAAGGCAGCTTCATTTTCTCTTTACTATAACAAATATTCATCGTAATGGTTCTGATGAGATTTACCTGTACTTTGCAAATTCAAACTCCGTAGTCGATTGGCAATTAGGTCTCCTTATTTTATAGTTGGAATTGATAAATATAAGACATATTTTCAATGCTAAAAGTTTATTCTCTCACTTCTCGTTCATAGAATTCATGTATTTAAGTTAACTTTGATCTTCAAAAATTAAAATGCAATTATCATCTTCTGATTATTTGAGAGCTGTTCTTTTATTTTTTCCTCCCTCCCGAATAAAGATTTCTATTAGATTATTTCACTTCCGGTAGCACTTTGCATCTTAGTGGCACTATAGCCTTGATTCGGGTTAAATGTTTAAAAGAAATATACTTTCCGTATGAGGTTAATATACCATAAGTAAAAATAACATAAGACGACCAGATTCTTAAAATGTGCAGTCATGATTCGAACTTACTAAACCGCTTCTTTTTACAGGATTTCTAATCTCAACGCAAATAATTTCTTAAAACTCTACGCCAAGGCATAGAATTCAATTACACAGAATCCGTCAAAAAATAAATAAAGAAAAAAAAATGATCATATTTTCAATATTTCTTTAATGCTGCACAAGAACGTAAAGAAGACGTTTAACAGATCCGGGAAGGAGTTTATTAGATAATAAAGGAAACCATTAAGGACCAATCAGAGCAGGCTGAATAAGGAATATTATCCGGTTGTCTGATTGGATGATAAACGGTCTTGTTCATTTCCCTCGTCCTTTCATGGACTTGACGTTAAACATCCGAACGGCATTTATAAACTAAAAAAAAACATTACTTGAAGAAAGAAAAATGTGTAGCAAGAAAAGCAATCATTGCTATTTTTGGCTTTTATATTCCAATTTCCTTTGTTAGAGCTATTTTACGTCAGAGAAATTATATACATATATCAATGCACACACAAATACACCCGCACCTACACAAACACAAAAAAACTACAAACACATACATGTGTGTGTGTGTGCGTGTGCGTGCGTGCGTGTGTGTGTGTGTGTGTGTGTGTGTGTGTGTGTGTGTGTGTGTGTGTGTGTGTGTGTGTGTGTGATCATAAAAAAGGATAGTTATGTGCCATGCGTGATAGTCGCGTAGCCGATCATGTATCTTCGATACATCAATGACGAGGCAGTTTTTTTTCCCGCAGTAGGCTGCCATTTATTTTTGCGGTAGGCCGGTTGCGATCAAAGGTGACAGAACCATGGCTGTCATGTTATTTACCCATAGCTGGGGTGGAGAAGAAGAGGATTCATACCTTTCACAAGAGTACTAGCAGGTAAGTGAATGTAATGGATTTGAGTGGAATTCGAACTCTGCTCTCTGATTCCCCAATCTGAGTCGTTATCCATTACTCCCCCGTGCCCGAGAAAAGGATAAACAGCCCCAAAAGAGTCTGCTTAAAATTGTTAATGCACTGATGAGGGTAAATTCAGTGGTCCAGTTTTGTTGAACACTTTTCTTGCTTGAAGCTCTTGCTCACTGTGGTATTGAGCAAGTTTTGCCACACCGGTGCGATTTTTTAATGTTTTTTTTTAGTTTTCGGCTATTTTTAATCTTGGCCGGATAAGTTACCCTGCTGCTGTGTGAGTTTGGTTGGAAAAATTCATGTTTTTATTTTTAATCCGACGTTTTTCATTAATTCAA
>OZ038508.1:45552628-45562628 GCA_964036315.1 Acanthosepion esculentum | reverse complement strand
TTGCGATCCATAATTGATCTGCATTTGATATTTAATTCACACACACACACACACACACACACACACACACACACACACACACACACACACACACACACACACACACACACATATATATATATATATATATATATATATATATATATATATATATTGTTGTGGTAGGATCCACCTAATTTGCATAGTGGAGTACCGACGATATAAATATGGTTGGTACCGGGAAGACAGGAGAGGCGAATCCAAAGATCCAACTAGAGACTCTGCCCGACTGCGACTTAGTCAACACATTCTCCAGGAACGGTCTTCCCAGGAATATACAAAAGACTATATGTAATACATTTTGTTCTAAGTACTTACTGTTATTCGGCGAAAACGCCGAGTCACACATGCAACGGTATTATTAGTTCAATATCCGTTCTTTTGCAAAGGCCGCATATCATATCGACGCGCTGAATCTACTATATAACCGATTCGTCTGTAACTGTGCCAGCAAAATCCGGAATTAATCGATCTTCAAACATCCTGTCCTTTAATAGTTCTTTGTTATTATACGTATTTGTATGCTTTCTCCGTTTTTAAATGTAGGTATTTGATATCAAGATAATTGTGAGTTTTTTTCGTAGCGGGACTGGAATTTGCTTAAGTGTGCTTATTTGGAAGTGAACTCTTGTCTTGTTTAACTTTTTATACACACACACACACACACACACACACACACACACACACACACACACACACACACACATATATATATATATATATATATATATATATATATATATATATATATATATATATATGAGCTTATTTTATTTATTTTTTAAGCGTTTCACCCCGAGCAAGTTGGGAAGCCACTAGCACGGAAGGGGTTACAGAAGATTTGTAGTGAGAGCAATTAGGAGTGATAGAGGAAAGGGTGAAGAGAAGGATAGAGGATAGATCAAGGCATCTGGAGCCATCGATTGACATTACATTTGAAGAGTTGGAGATTATAGCTAAAAAGGAAAAAGGTGAGGGAGTTCCACCGGCGAGAGGTGCGAGACATGAAACTATTGGCGTAGAAGAGACGGCTATAATTAACAGTTTCGACAGTGAAAGCATGTGAGAGAGATGCCAGTCTAGTAGAAGCTTAAATTCATGAAGTCTGGGAACCAGCGAAAGCAGTTCAACGGAGCAGTCATCCTGAAAGTACTTGTAAAAATGACAGAGGGAGGCGACGGCACGTCTGTGAGAGAGTGACTGCAGACGAGATGCCAGATCGGGGACAATTATATTGCATATCCATCTCTGGATATTATCAAGAACATTGAGACAAACAGAAGGGGATCCAGACCATATATGGCAGCAATACTCCATGCAAGGGCGAATGGTTGATTTGTAGATTTGAAGGATCGACTCCAGCGAGAAAAATTTCCTGCCGCGGCACAGAGAGCCAACTTTCCTTGCAGTGGACGAAGCTATTGAAAACAATGTATCTCGGGTCAGCAGTCAATGTGAGGCTGAGTAGACGCAAAGAGGAATTCTCAAGAAATTGAGTGTCAGACATTCTAATGGGGGGGGGCAGGGATTGTTCTCTGTGATGAGTAACAGAGAGCAGTTATGTTTTTGATGTGTTGCAGTTAACCAGCCAATTCCTGCCCCAGTTCCACAACTGATTGGAGGTTCTTTCTGAGACGAACGGCCAGGTTAGTTTTGTAATGCACATACATGTGCATTCCATTACCTATATTTTGTTTAATATTTCAATAAACTGAACCAATCTGTGAGGAGATTATGTTTAAAATATTTTGGGAACATCTCAAGTACACCCAGTTTTATTTCCGGCTATTGTAGCACATAATGAAATAATCAATTATGCTGTAGATTTGAATCATAATATGTAACGAGTTGCCATCTTCTGTTAATAATACTTTCGTCATTTTAAAACAATTCTCTTCTTTTCTTTTTCCCGCATCGCATAAAAAATGCCATCAAATATTTTACAGAGCTTTTTCTTAATTAATTCGCATGATTAACCGACAGTTAATTAATAAAATTTTATGGTGATTCATAGTTTTATTAAGCACGTTCTTTCGTATTCATGAAGTTTTTTTTTTCGGGGTGAATTCTTTCATTGTTACATTGAACGATCGATCTCTATCGAGATAGGACGTTCAAATTGTCAAATGAATCCGCCATTGTCAGCGCACTTAATAAATGAAAATTTACATTCATTTAAATCATTTTATGATATCATTACTTCATTTTATGATCAATCTCCGGTTCTTTTTTCTGAGCTCTAATGTCCGAACTGCTGTTACTGTCTTAATTATTGCAACATTCAAATTCTATTCTGCTCTCCAGTTTCCACAAAAAGAGGTTAATTTTACTGCCTTGATCTATCCACTTCCCTTCTCCACATCCTTTCACCTTTCATTCCTATCTGCTCTCGCTCCAAATCTTCTGTAACCCCCTTGCCTTGATCGATCCACTATCTTTCTCCACATCCTCTACTTTACCACTCCTATCTGCTCTTCCTCCAAACTTTCTGTAACCCCTTGCGTGCTAGTGGCCTCCAGCCTTGCTTGGGGTGATAAGCTTAAAAAAAAATAAAAATGGATGGATTTTATGTGACGAATGAAAAAAAATCTATGATACACTATTTTGTTATTTAGTTGTCCATCCTCCTACAGGAAATGTTGGAAAATGATTCACAAACGAAAAAATAAAGTTTGAAAGGGCTGAAGTAATGAGTCTCTTGCTGAATACCAAAAATACTATGGACGGAATATGTAACAAAAGAAAGATATCAAAGGAGTAAAAAGGACGACAAATGAACTAGAATGACACAGATGAAATCCTTGGGACATATCGTCAGGAAAGAAAGCTTGGAGAATTTAACACTCTCAGGACAAATCAAAACCAAGAGAAACAGAAGAATATACTACGTAAACAAATTTAGAATTATATGCACAAGGAGAGAATTAGAAGTTTCAAAAACCGTGAAAGAAGTCATAAAGGATAACGTGGAAGCTGTGGGGAACCGTGATTGGACACTTCTTGAAGAATTTTTGAACATGAAGAGAGAGCGAGCGAGAGAAAAAGAGACAGTTATTTTTCTTCAACTAGTTCAGTTATATACCATTCGTGATAGACGTTTAGGCGATCATGTATCTTTCGATACATGACTGACGATCAGAGTTTTTTTTTTCTCGCAGTAGGTTGCCATTTCTTTCTGCAGTAGACCAGAACCCGGTCTGTTCTGCTATTTACCCATAGCTGAACGGAGAAGAAAAGGATTCACACCTTTCCCAATGGTATTAACACGTAAGTGAATGTAATATATTCGACTTGAATTCGAACTCGTCTCTCCGATTTCTCAATCCAAGCCACTATCAAGCCACTAACGTGTTTCCTATTTGTCGTCAATAATAATCCTAAATCAATGAGATATAAAATAACATGGATCTTATCTAGAATCGATCTTTCCGACCAGATGATAATCATTTGAATGACGTTTCAATTAGGTAAAGTTTCTGTCTCACCTCCGATATATCACGAAACTTTTTCGGCCATGCTAAAAAATAAATTGACACGCAATGCAGGAAGGCTGATCGCTACAAACAGTAAATATAGCAACAATTCTTCCCACGTGCTGACGTAGGTGTAATGACCACATGTGATTAGAAGGACGAATAATGCGCCAATCGAATTAGCTGAATTTATTTACTCAAGACCATCATTTTGAACAACAGAAAGAGGGTAAAAAGCAGGGGTCGGCAACATAAAACCAGTAGCACCTGGGAATTGTTGGCCATTTGTTTGCTAGCAAACAAAGGAATACCATTCTACGCTAAAAAATTCTACCGACAGGCTTGCTCTCAAAGAGACACATGTGCTATTGCTTCGTTTTCCGCTATAACTCTAAAAGTTTAATGGGTGGCTAAACTTGTTTTTAATAATCTATACCCCAGACAGAAAGCTCGTAACGTCCCTTCAAACAACAGAAGATGAGTATTCTGATGAAGTGTTTTTCTTTCTTGTAAGTTTCTGGATATCAATGCGTACTGGGAGAAGAATTCACGCGATCCAACTCCAGTAAACATCAAACTGCTGTGCACTATATTTGCAAGAGCCGTATCAGGCCCGAAATGTTATCATATCTCACCGGGAACTGTAAAGTGCTCACTTTCCAGACATTATAAAAAATGTTCAGAAGCGTTTCGCGGCTATGTGGGCGAAAAATTATCTTCCATTCTACGACACATTTCCCACATGCGAAATGTTGCAAGCCTCCTACAATTTCTTCCTCCCTCCAGTTCAGACTATCACAGCTAAGAACTGTCATGCAGCGTATATTCGGACGAATCATCCTAGTTTCCTTCGTATTGAATCAATAACAAGAAAGTTCCATTCGAAACGCTTTTCAAGAACAGCTACTTTATGGAACATGCTCACAAGAGGATGCTTCCCCGATCACTGCAATTTCAAACGCTTCGTGTCTCAAATTAACCGTTATCATTCATAGTTATCCTCATAAAGGGCACTTCTTACATCCTCCTCTTACGCTCAATTTACAACCTCATTCAGTAACATTCTACTTTGAGCGGCTCTTAGTCCTTGTATTGCGTGAACAATTAGTACAAAAATATAAGTATCCATTCTCTATAACACAGATTATACAAAAGGGTTAGGATTCAAGCATTTAGAGAGACATATACTTCATTTTCTATTTCTATTGGTTGGCTGACTCGTTTTCTGCAGCCTATCAAAGAATTGCAGGTTATTTAAAGCCATAAAATATTTTTAGAATGTGAGATTTTATTTTGTTTATTTATTTTTTATGGGTTAATTTATTAAGACTTGCATGTCTCGGTCATGCAAGTCTTAATAAATTAACCCATACCTGAGACGAAAAGAGGTGGAATCATACCTCTCCCCAAAAGGTATGTTCACGTAAGTGAATATAACGAAACTAACGACAATTGGAACTCGGCTCTCCGATTAACAGCTCTGAACAATCATACATAACACCAACCGCACTTCCAAGGTTACAGCACCTGTTATTCCCAAATGGTTACCCATCTAGGTGTTAACTATCCCCGACGTTGCTTAATTTCAGTGATCTTACGAGAACGGGTGTTCCAACGTCATCTTGTCTTCATTCCAAACATATTTCGATTATTGCTCTCTTATCTATGCTGAAGCGTCTCAAGCCCCACATTAAAGCCTAGACAGATCTCTAAAGTCTTTACGCGACCTTGTAGGTGATGGATTATTTTCCCTATTCGAAGTAAAATATCCCGTCGTGGTACATTCCCTAGTTTCAACAGAAAAGACCTTTACAGATAAAACACGGCAAACTATGTACACACAGTTGAAACACGGTTGCATTTCTTTCGTATTTCTTTGGTAAGAAGGCACTTTCACTCAGAAAACAACTTCCGCATAACTGTTACACTATAGAAAAAAACTCCTGAGAGGATGCTTTCTCAAGCGCAACAATCTTAATCTCATCAGGTCGAAGGTGAATTTTTATCTCTTACCAAATATCTTCATAATCGGCAGTTTTTAAGCTTTAAAAATCCCATTCAGTAACACTCTAACATGAGTGGCTCTTATGCCTTGTATTGTTGATACACGAGCGTAAAACCAATTTTGTTCATTCTTAGATTCTTTTTAATTTTTTTTATTTAAAAACTCTCGCCCTGGAACGAATGGTCTAGTTCTTGCCGACAATAAAATGAAGACCATTTCAAACTACTCAGCTTCTACTGGAATATTGGCCCTCAAAGAAAGACAGGCAAGATGTCCCTCTTCAACTGTGTGTGTATTCTCTGTTGATGTCGCATTATACACAGTGATTAATATTCCAGCGCTTAGAAAGTTCTCATTTTATTCTTCTCTTTTATGCATTGAAATACATCCACGAACAACTGTGTCCACGCTTATGCTTTTAATGTATTTTGTAATTCAATTGTTTAAATATGTAAAATGTATTTGTTACCATTCCACCTTATATCTTGTGTCTCATTCCGAACGTATATAAGCCATCGTTCAAAACAATTCAACTTAGTTTTCTTAGGCATTACATTATGTTTTTAAATGTACCTAATTGTATATCTTCCCATATGCAGACATACGTATACACACCGACATCATAAGTGAGACTAATAATAGGCCAATCAGATTAACTAAATTTATTTTTTTCAGGACCGCTTAAACTTGAGCTCCTTAGAGAAAGGCCGAACTCGGTAACTTAACTCAAAACTAGCAGTTGCTCTGGCCTTGCAATGATTGTTTCATTTCTTGCCGATAATCAAAGGAACACCATTTCGCCCTACTCAGCTTCTACTGGAACTCTGACCCACACAAGAAAGACAAAAAACAAATCCTTATCCCACTGTGTATGTATTCACTTTCCTTGTCATGTATATGATTAGGATTCCAGCGCTTAGAAATTTCTCATTTTATTCTTTTTATTCTCTTTTACGAAATTCTTTCACGGACAGTCTTTTTTTCACTTTTATTCGTTCAATGTCTTCTGCATTTCAGTTGTTTGAATATATAAATTTATTTGGTACTATTTCACGTCAAAAGTTCTATCACATTCCGAACTTGTATATGTGTAATACTGTTCACTGGGCCTGACAAATTATCGTCTACAACAGATCTGCCAATTGAATGTGGGATGAAATTAACTTTGAAATTAATGCTATAAAGACAGAGATTTATTAAAAAAATAGTCCAGGAAATGGGACACGGAAACAATCTTTTTTTTACAAATACCATAAATGGCATTTCGAAAAAGAAATTAATAAAAAAGTATGGGGAGGGAAATATCACCGCTAGCGTTAGTAATTGCTATTTGTCAGCTAATTCACGTTTTATTTTCCCGTCCAAACCAATATTAAAATCCATTCATATTGATAGCCCATCTATCATATCCGTTCTGTTATTTATTAATTTAAGTGTCAATGTGAGTCAGACTGTATAGGTACGACCACCCAAATTAAATGACAGTTTGAAGCGGACTACAATAGAGAGGATCACCGAATTTAAGTGTCAGTGTGAATCAGACTATATAGGTAGAGCCACCCAATATAAGTGTCAGTGTGAGGCAGACTATATAGGTAGAACAAACCAATTAAAGTGTCAGTCTGAGGCAGGCTTCATATTTACTATCACCCAATTTGAATGTTAGTGTGAGGTGGACTCCATAGGAAGGATCAGCTCATCTAAGTATCAGTTTGAGACCATCCAATTTAAGTGGCAATGAAAGATGGACTCCATAGGAAGGATCAGGTCATCTAAGTATCAGTTTGAGACCATCCAATTTAAGTGGCAATCAGAGATGGACTCCATAGGATGGATCAGCTCATCTAAGTATCAGTTTGAGACCATCCAATTTAAGTGGCAATGAGAGATGGACTCCATAGGAAGGATCAGCTCATCTAAGTATCAGTTTGAGACCATCCAATTTAAGTGGCAGTCAGAGATGGACTCCATATGAAGGATCAGCTCATCTAAGTATCAGTTTGAGACCATCCAATTTAAGTGGCAATCAGAGATGGACTCCATAGGAAGGATCAGCTCATCTAAGTATCAGTTTGAGACCATCCAATTTAAGTGGCAATGAGAGATGGACTACATCGATAGAACCACTCAATTTAAGTGGGAGTGTTCATCAGACTATATAGGAACACCACCTAATTTAAGTGTCAGTGCGAAGCAGACTACATAAGTAGGATCAACAAGGTGTGTCAGTGTGAAGTAGACTAGATCAGTAGGTCGACCCAATATAATTATCAGTGTGAGGTGGAATATATAGGTAGGAAAATAAAATGACTGAAAACCTGTAGTTCTCAATATGGATGTGTATGGATTCGGAAAGGTCACTTTCAAAAGTTTGCGTAAATGTTTTAATACATTCGAGGTTACATCATATTAATAATCGGCAATGAGCTTCGGCCTATGATAAATTTATGGTTGTCTGTGGACTCGATCGCATTCAGACTTTCATGTGAAAGTTCTGAAAATGACTTTTTTGAAAATTAACAGCCTTCTTTCTAGTAACAAAAATAAAGTTTTTGTGTCTCAGTGTGATCATTTTGTAATATATATATATATATATATATATATATATATATATATATATATATATATATATATATATACATATATTTATTTATGTGTGTGTGTGTGTGTGAGTGTGTGTGTGTGTGTGTTATTGTGGTAGGCTCCCCCGTCGTATTCGACGTATGGGAGTCAAGCAGTTCAGTTCTTAGGGACCGACAGCCCAAACACCAGTACATATCATTTGATTATAGTGGTGACGATCTTTTGCAGAACCAATCACACTGTTGTGAAGGTCAAATACAAGGACCTGGTGCACTACGTTCCACAAGCTCACCAAACGAACCTCTGCTGGTTTCGAATTCAGAGTTGTCCTTCTCCTCGACAAGTTGCCATACAAGGCTATAGAACCCAGTCTGCCCTGCTATTTAGCCATAGCTGGAGGGAGGAGGAGAGCATTAATACCTTTACTAAGGGTAATCCGATCCGTTATCCACTACTACACCTTGCCTCCTTATATATATATATATATATATATATATATATATATATATATATATATATATATATATATATATATAAAGACTTAAACACTAATATTCCATGACCATGGAATATTAGTGTTTAAGTCTTTTTATTATATCCTTACTCTGTCCTGGACATCGAGTTCTACCTGGATCATATCCTCTTGGAATTATTTTTATACATATATGTATGTGTATATAGAATTGCATATGTATGTGTATATTTACCACTAATATTGTCTCTCTCTCTCTCTCTCTCTCTATATATATATATATATATATATATATATATATATATATATATATATATATATATATATATATTAAGCGTTCATTATTATTCTTATTATTTGTACACACGGTGTGCGTGAGAGTGTAGAGAGATGTTATTTTTCTAGGTCCATTGATTATTGAAATCTCAGACACACCTATACGCACACACGTGGGTTTGACATATATTTGTTTCACACAAACACAAACCAGCACATTTTTATAGCTAGTTTAATGAATTTTTCTTTGATTTCAACTAAGTACACATGTAATTCCTTCTGTTAATAACATGCATCAATTTGTGTTTCTTTTAAGTTCAATATTTTCTGACTTTTACCCAGACTTGCATGAGTCAGCCAATAATTTTGTGTGAGTTAAAATGTTCCAGAACTGTAAAAATGTTCACACCTCGCAACAACAGTGGTAATATCCCCAATATATATATATATATATATATATATATATATATATATATATATATATATATATATATATATATATATATATATATATATATATATATATATATATATATATATATATATATGAGACACGGTGGAGTAATGATAACGGCTTGTATTGAGGAGAGCCGAGTTCGAAATTCAGTCGAATCCATTACATTCACTTACGTGTTAATACCATTGGGAAAGGTTTGAATCCTTTTCTTCTCCCTCCATGGGTAAATAGCAGAACAGACTAGGTTCTATAACCTTAGATGGCAACTGGTCTAGGAGAAGGACAACTCTGAATTCAAAACCTACGGAGGTTCTTTTGGGGACCTTGTGGCACTTAGTGCACCAGGTCTCTGTATTCGTCCCTTCGAAAAGTGTGGATGGTCCTGCACGAAACCATCACCACTATAATCAAATCTCATGTGCCGGCGTCGTGCTCTCAGTTTCTAGGAACTGATCTGCTAGATCCCCATACGTCGAATATATATATATAGATATATCATCGGAATTAAGATACCATTATAAAAATTAAGATTTTTCACCTTGTAAAATTAAATTTACAGGATTTTTCCAGCAGTCAATGCATAATAAATTTTTGGAATAAAACAAAACCAAGAGAAGTGGGAGGAAAGAAAGGAAAAACAAAAGGAGAAAAAAGAAGATGAAGAAAAAGTGGCAAAAGAAACAGGAAGTGGTGTA
>OZ038508.1:45505128-45547628 GCA_964036315.1 Acanthosepion esculentum | reverse complement strand
TCATCTACACAAGGGGTGGTAGGGTTTTCAATTTCCGTTGTATCAGTTAATAATTACATTCGAAAGGGGGCTTATGTTTAGGGATGTGTAGGAATGTATTTTTCAACAAATTCTGACATCCGCTTTATTTTTAACGGCAAAAATTCTTACGGTATTTATTCTATTTGCATATTTAAAGATTTTGGGGTGCTGTTTAGGCTAGAATATGTTTTAACCACATTTCTAATATATATATATATATATATATATATATATATATATATATATAAATGTCTTTAAATAAATTGTCGGACTATGTCCAATTCTAAAATATATGACGTCATTTGTTTACATTTGATACGCTAGAGCAGATATGAATAGAAGAGATTCATGGAAGATTTAAGTTTAAAGATAGTAAAATCGACCAGACGCTCATCTGTGGCCGAACGGTTAAGGCACATCACGCGAAATGATGATTCCGTATAGGATACAGGTTCGATTCCTGTCGGAGAGCAAAAATTTTCTATGATAATTTCTCGGACATTCAGGCCGGTAAATGTTATTTAATACTGTTTATTATAAAAAACAGAGCATTTGCTTAAAATACTTGTATCTATAAAAAGAACGTTAAACATAATATAAATGTCTTTAAATAAATTGACGGACTATGTCCAATTCTAAAATATATATATATGGAGAGAGAGATGTGTGTGTGTCTGAATGAATAATTTACAACTTATTTTTTAATTAAACATTGTTGAGAAATTCAACTAAAGAAAATAATCATTGGACAATATTTGAAACTAAATCGCCTATTTTCCATTATGGAAAATATCGAGCCAAATGTATCTCTAACCGTCAGATTAAGGTTAGTTTCTTAATTACCTATTTAAGTGTTATGGTCCAGGTTAGGACCAAGGAATAACAATACGAACACAAGAGTAGAAATAACGAAGATATATTACACGGAATAACAATACAAATGTGGAAGGTGTTAGTATGACTGTCAGTCTGGTTTGGAGTGAACTACTATTGGCTCGACTCCATTCTTCCCTCCCTCTTGAGAGGCCTAGTATACATAGTGTTAGGGAGAGTTCATTCTGTAGTTATAGGTAAGGACCCATAACATATATATATATATATATATATATATATATATATATATATATATATATATATATACACAACCCATAACAATTATGTCTGCTTATTTTCATCATAATCCTTTTATATTCACGAATATTTCTCCGTATATTACAAATTTTCTTCCTCCTTCCGTCCTCTTTAAATCTTTTAAAAAAATACCAGGCTTCATAATTTTTTCATTTTATCAAACGTTTTAGTGCTGACATACTCCGGAAAGGAATTGAAGTTTATTGCATCTAGCATGAAACAGCCTGTCACCTCTGAGAGTTGACTTCAATGTTTACTTTTATTTTTACATACGCTGATATTAACACTTTATCCCATAAATATAGCACCCCTTAAAACTATCTTACTTCCCACCCACATATATATATATATATATATATATATATATATATATATATATATATATATATATGTATAGATAAATGTATGTGTATACATACATGCATATGTGTATGCTTAGATGGACCAATGTTATTTATGAATTTTGCAGGTCACTTTAAGGAAATGCGTTCCTGATCATTCCAATATCCTAAATAATAATTATATTGGACATAAAACTACATGCCTATCGAGGAAAATGACGTTAAATCTCTATGACCAAAGCTCAATTCGGTCACATGTAAACTCACACGGAAACCTACCAAAAACCGTCTATAACAAACTCGTAAAAAATACGACTATAATAGTCTCATCCACATGGGGAAAGCTAAAAATACTAGAGGCATTAATAATAAAAAAAGAAAGAACAAACTCTCAATAATATCAACGATGAACAACGCGCTGACCATGTTTTGAAAATAAAAAAAGAAAAGGCATTCCTATCATTCTAGACCTTTTTAAAGCTGAATATTCAGATATTCATATAAATATCTGCATATTCAGCTCAAAGCGTGCAAGGGAATCACTTTTTTAATATCGAAATTCTCTCGTATATACATAACAGATGGTCAGTTTTTACACACTTTATGTTCAGGTAAGAAAACGAATGTGTATAAAAGAAAAAAATAAATAAAAATCTTAATTGACGTACCATGTCAGCAAATCGGATGGCTGCCCAAATACACAATGCTTATGTATTAGGCTGGCCAGAAAGTTTTGACTAACTTAGGAAGCGGAAAGAAAACAAACATTTTTATGTTGCGATACAAGCATTTTTCTTTAAAATAAAGTCCATTATTCTCGACGATCTTCTACAAGCGATCAACCAGCATCTGAATCTGTACCAGATGCCAGTCCGCTAGCTTTGAATCAAAAACTGTAAACAAGCTTCTTTTAGTTTATCAAAGTATTATTGAATCGCTGGTCGCGGAGGAAGTGTGCCATTGATCGGAGTAGGTTATAGTCACTCAGAGCAGCATCGGGACTGAATGGTGGATGTGGAAGAATCTCAACACCGTCCATCTTTTTGAACTTCCCCTTAGTCAATCTGACACAATTTAGCCTCGCATTGTATCCTGAAACAAAGCGCGAACTCGATTGACCAAAGCACGATACCCATACGTTTGTTTGTCCTACACGCCGTCTTGCTGCTGGCAACGCACCTTGGAAATTCCACGAGACAGAGCTCAAGATTTGTTGTTTTCTTTCTGCTTCCAAAGGGATTCAAAAGTGAATTCCTGTCCAACCTAATATATACATGGTGACCCAAAACAACGGGAAGTTCGTATTGCCAGACATGAGCAAGTGGCAACACTGCGAAACAGTGACCTTGAGCAAGTAAACATTTCGCCATTTTAGTAACGAGAATGAAATTCACAGTATCCCAGCTGAGATGTTGCAGCAGTCAATGAGGAATCTCAGCAGCAGATTTCATGAATGCATTTGTACAGGAGGACGCCATCTACAGGACGCAATTTAAAAAAAATGAAAATTCCATCATTGTTTCTTAAATGGCATGTTTTAAGGTTTCAATTACTATAAATTAAATATTTTTTATTCCATTACTCTTGGTTTTATTGGATTGTTAAAAAGTTTCCTTTTTTTTGGGGTCACCATATATATATATATATATATATATATATATATATATATATATATATATATATATATATATAGTTGTGTATTTAGGCAGCAATCCTTCTTTCATGCTCATTTCATTAAAAACGACTGACAAGGTGCTTTTATTTAGTGTTTTATGTAATTTCTCGTACGATCTAATATTGTTTTTCTTTTCAGATGATAAATTATATAAAAACTGTCCGAATGTTCTTTTTATCCGAGCGCTTTCGGCTATACATTTAGCCATTTTCAAGGATTATATTTCAACTGTTAGAATTAGAAATAGTTTGTTATATGTATGTTTTATAAAATGTTTCATTTTTTGTTTCAAAACACGGTCAAGATATTATGTCCATGTTCAAAGTTAATATTATTAAGTGTTGGTTTGTTTGTTTTTATTAATAAGGTTTCCATTAATTTTAGCCTTTTTTTGCATGTGGATGATGCTATTATTTTAGTGTTGTCGACAAGTATGTTCCGAATAGTGTCCGGTAGGTCACCATGAATATTCAATATCTAATTGAGCTATTGTCAGAAAGGTGTAGAGTTAGTCTACGTGTTAAACAATTTGTAGTGTGGCCTATATGATTATTAATTAGATCGCACGAGAAATTATATAAAAAAACTAAATAAAAAAACTTGTCAGTCGTTTTTAATGAAATGTGCACACACACACACACACACACACACATATATATATATATATATATATATATATATATATATATATATATATATATATATATATATATATATATATGCATTTGCCAATAGTAAACGAGACTGATCTCACAATTTTTAATAATGTATCGCAGTACGTGAAACTAAAACGTCATTTGCAAGATTTCCAACATGTCAAGGTAGTAACTACTGCAAAAGATGCCCAATTTTACGATATCTACGCAACAGGATATAATGTAAATCCCTGACAGAAGTAAAAAGTCGCATGATTCCTCTATTTCAAGACTTATCTTAATAAGGCTGCTCTATATTAAAAAAATACCCCTAAATAATAGAGCTTCGATAAAAAGATTTTAATTAACAAAAGATAAGGTCTTTTATTAATGTACTGATTAACAGCCTGTTTTCACGCTCTCCGATTTTTAACGTGGGTGATTGTTTTAGACGTTTCCGAGCTCTCTCTCTCTCTCTCTCTCTCTTTTTTATTTAGTTTTTTAATTCACCTTTTGGGACAGGAATGTGTCAGCTCAAAATGACCCCATGTTGTGGATTCCGGGAATGGAATCCTGCACAAATAAATAAACAACGCCAGTAATTGAGATAGAAAAATAAGTGTATTAAAAGTAAGAATACAGACTTGAAGTGAAGATTAGTAGTCCAGGAATGCGGGTTAGTAGAAAGTATATGTACAAGTCTCTGTAAGTGAAGCCGTAATTATCTCTCTCGCTGGACTCTCGTATAACTCTCTGTGAACGCCCTGTGTACTGTCTCTGTATCTCTGAACCTGGCTCAACGTATCTCAACCCGCAGGTATTCTCTCTGTCAGTATAAGTATATTTTGGACGAGTCCATCTCGTGTAAAAGGGTCTGCCCCACAACACCCATTTATTTATTATGCCTATCTATCTATCTATCTATCTATCTATATATATATATATATATATATATATATATATATATATATATATATATATATATATATACCTTTTGACTGAATTGAAGCATGAAGAGATAGATTTTAATGATGAAACTTTCGAAAACGCATGTGTTAGTTTTCAACGAGAAGTAAACAAGGAAATAGGGCATACTCTTCCGAGGACTGTTTGTGGTCGGAGGTCTCCCTGTGAATATTATATTCTCTGAGTGAACCCATCAATATGTAAATTTATTTTGAAAATTAAATTTCACCTCTAATCTGCGTTTTTCTTCTCGGTTGTTAAATAAAGACGCGAAAAGCACGAATCTTATGTCAACGTCGCTATGAAATGGTTGGTTGACGAGTGCAGCGACAGGTTAATTGTCGCTGTTGTCCCTGATGTTATCTTATGGTTCACTATATATATATATATATATATATATATATATATATATATATATGTAAACATAAACATATATTGTTAAATATAACAGACAATGAATATCTTTTATGGCTGATCATGAACCATTCTAGACTTTGAATGGTTGCTTTAATTTCGGGTGAAAATATAGACAAAAATTGTCGAAAATTTATAGATTTTTATTATGCTGGTCCTTGATCTAAGCTTCGGTTCATATGAGCCATACTCAGAGTGGTTATACGGAAATTTAAACAAATATATTTATTACTCAAAGATAATATTCTCTTATTTTAACGAAGAATATTGCTACCCGACGATAATTTTGATTTGTTTTGACCTGTCGATATTGCAACATGTCAAAATTTGTGCTATTTAATATCGGTTTTCGTTGTACACATACTGAAGACAAAACTCTCCACTCGGTAGAAATAGACAACTAGAGTAGATTTCCCCATGTCACCGTGTTTACACGGTCACAAAATTTTTTTAAAATATCTAAACTGTTAGCTGTATATATTTTAGTAAGATCAATGTTTTAAAAAAGGCTTTGAGCTAATGAAACCTACGGGTTTTGACGGAAACTAAACTTGTTCGATCCTTGTGGGTTGGCAGTGAAGAATCACCCCCCCCCAAAAAAAGGACTGTCAAAATAAAAGAAAACACATCACTTGAGGACATTCAACATCAGCCAAAACAAAATGAATCACACATGTCACAAGAAGGGCAAGTAATGACATCATCAATGCGTTGATATTCCACACTAATTCAAATAAATGGTTAGGAAGGAAACCTCGTCAATAATAGAGGTGGCGATTGCAGCAACGTAGACTGAGAAATTAATTCCTAAAAATATGTTTTAATAGAAAGATTTTATAAATTTCAACCGACTGTATTATATTATTGGCTGCTTGGTCAATTAATGACGAATGTTTCCTCATAAGGAACAGTTGCTATTACTATTGCCATGTGTTGAACGTTATGCATTATACGCGATTTTCATTATTGATTCTTCATTCTCATCCTGATACAATAATTTTTTTTTATTGTTACATGAATTTTTATGTAAACGTGGCATGGCAGTCAACACGTATAATGTCAGCCTCACGCCCATTTGAGAATCGTCCTTTTACTATGGACTAACAGAAGAATTGAATACTAATAAACTATTTTATCCGCAAACATTTAAGCCATTAACTACGTTGTATTAAATAACAACATCCCATCGTAGACAATAAAACCAATGCCGCCGTAGCTATCATCATTTTCAAGCAGATACCCCCACGCTTTTGCTACGTCTCCACGATGACTAAAAACCCGTTATGCCCCAGCCGCCAACCTCGCGATCTCGGTTTAATCAACTGATATGCGCCCTGCGCTGACAAGCGCAAATTGCCCTCGAGATTGCTACAGAAAGAAAGGGAGGGGCATTCTGATTAGGGAGGGTCTCTTCTGAGACGTCATTATAGCGTTTTTCAATATTTTGTGGAAATGTTCCCTTGTGATAAGGGTTCTACATTGTTCACATTAACGGCATTGGCTTTGACATCGACGCATGTAGGAGTTTCAGTTGATGAGAATCGTTAAATAAGGCGTGGAACAATGTTTCATAATACACATACACACAAACACACTAGGCATGGATTAGGGGCGTGAATTCAATCAGCGTAATAATAATGATAATACATTATACATAATTCTTGATTATACGCATAAATGAACAGACGCAGATACAGAGACATAAGTAGATATATATATATGTATATATATATATATATATATATATATATATATATATATATTTATACATATATATATATATATATTTATATATATATATATATATTTATATATATATATATATATATATTTATATATATATAAATATATATATATATATATATATATATATATATATATATATATATATATATATATATATATATATATATATATATATCTCCAAAGGTTATATTGGATACTGGCATTTGAAATAGAAAATTTTAGTGCAGATGTTCTTTTTAAAAATTTCTCAAAAATGCAGAGGTTATTTTATTTAATGTAGAAATATAATGATGCGTATAATTTAAATACGAGTATCCAAATCTATGATTAAAAATATACCCCTTAATTCTTATATATATATATATATATATATATATATATATATATATATATATATATATATATATATATATATACATATATATACATATATATATATATATATATATATATATATACATATATATACATATATATATATATATATATATATATATATATATATATATATATATATATATATATATATATATATATATATATGGGGACTCACCTATCGTGAATGATTAATGACGGTGAGTAGTGATGGTACCTTTGGTTTTACAATTATGCATACATTGTGGAGAAAATCAGGTAAGGGAAAGAGACATTTCATTTGTGTTTTGTTAAGTGCGATACTAGTCCAGCCTTACTGGGAGCGAAAAACCACATTGGCAGATAAAATACGTTAAAGCAGTATTTTAATGGCTTCAGATCTTGACAAAGCTGGTCACCGTGCTTTAGTCTAATCTCTTCAAACCCTTTAGTTTAATGAAACATGTCTTACGCCATTCCTTTTGATGTTGGGGATTCCCAGGTTTTCAGATCAAACTTGAGACGATTCAATTTGTCTTTGCAGCGTACGAGTTGACGTCCAACTCAACGCTTGAAGTTAGGTAGTTGTCCATACGGCACCGTTTTGAAAGCTCATCCATTCTCACAGCATGACAACCCCATCTATTTGTATCTTTGCTAGAATAGTTCCAATGCCTGTGATACCTGTGATGTTAAATTTCTTCAGTATCGCACTATTCCTCACCCTGTCATCCCATTTTATATCACATATGGAAGGAAGACAGTTCATCTAAAAGGTATCGTGTTGATTTTAGGTGTTTGTGGTACAGAGTCCAGGTTTCAGCAACCGAGAGAAGGGGTGAGAGAACGAGTGATCTGTTTATGCCCATCTTTACTCTGAGAGACACGCCTTTGGTGCTCCACAATCTAAGTTTAAGAATATATATCCGCTTATATATATATATATATATATATATATATATATATATATATATATATATATATATATATGAAAAAATATAGTTTTAAGGTGTGCTATATTTATGGGATAAAGTTCTCAATATCAGAGATAGACCTTATGTAAATATAAAAGTCAACATTGAAGTCAACATTGAGAGGCGACAGGCTGTTTCATGCAAGACATATAGAGGCGCTTATATTAGTTTCATGCATGATTACGTCTAGCATGAATCAGCCTGTCGCTTCTAAGTATTGACTTCAATGTTCACTTATATATATATATATATATATATATATATATATATATATATATATATATATATATATATATATATATATATGTCTATATTTCTGAGATGAGGTATTATGTACAGTATTTACATTAGTCGGACTATTGTCCTCATCTTTGTCGCCATATTTGTCACAACGTTTCAGCCTTTGTACGCTCCGGCCTTCTTCAGGAGGTTGGAATTTCGAATTGGACCCTTTATTTCGATCACTGGGGTAGACTGTTCTAGTTCCACGTGCCATGTTTGATGGATGTCAGTTATCAGTTATCTCCTGCTAATTTTACCCTCTGAAAGTTCTCCACTGCCTCAAGGACACATGGCACAGTGGATAAAGGCGTTGGTGAGATCCAGTGACAGACCAAAAGAGTGTGAGTTCAATACCCGGTTAAGGCAGTGGAGAACTTTCAGAGGGTAAAATTAGCAGGAGATAACTGATAACTGACATCCATCAAACATGGCACGTGGAACTAGAACAGTCTACCCCAGCGATCGAAATAAAGGGATCAGTTCGAAATTTCAACCACCTGAAGAAGGCCGGAGCGTACAAAGGCCGAAACGTTGTGACAAATATGGCGACAAAGATGAGGACAATAGTCCGACTAATGTAAATACTATATATCTATATCTATATCTATATATATATATATATATATATATATATATATATATATATATATATATATATATATTAGACGATATCAGACGATTAATGCGAATTCCATTAACGCGTTTTGATCAGTGCGCTATTTTTTATTATGTATTATTATTATTATTATGAATGCACCAATTAAACTTGGTTATATACAAAAATTCGATTAGTGCATGCATAGTACTCGGTTAGTGCAGTAAAAAAATTCTTCAGTTTAACCATAGTAATTGAAAATTAATCTTTTAAGTGTTACCGATTGGAGACATTAGTCACGCTAATCGAGGTTTTCCTGTATATATATATATATATATATATATATATATATATATATATATATATATATATATATATATATGACAAACATTCAGAACATGAAGAGAAACTAATAACATCAAGACAAAATTCCCTTGAAGTGGCCAAAATCGTTTGAGACAACGGAAGTTATAGTCAGTTGTGTACGCCCTTTTTCCCATCAAACGGAAAATGTAAGATTGCTGTAAAAATTAAATAAAAACAATTTTAAAAAATTTCCTTTTCCGTCGTATTTAACGAAATATTACATATATTTACATCTCTCACTCTCTCCTATATATATATATATATATATATATATATATATATATATATATATATATATATATATATATATATATATTAAATTCATCTTACAGTGCCACCAGTTCAATATGTCCACATCCTGACACGCGTATGTTGGGTTGACAGTTGATATGCCATTAGTACATTGTAATATTTGGTCCCTGTGATTAGTATTGATCAGTTAAGTGCATTGACAAAGTCTATAAATGATTTTGGGTGAAACAGTTCCCAAAATCTCACAAAGTGAGGAGCGTGAGGGCTTCTTGGTCAGGCTGCGATCTTATTGTTTTTCATTAGCCCTTCGTATAAAGCAGGTAAACATTAAATGCACATACAAAGCAAACACACACTTATAATGAAGTAACATAAAAAATAACTCGAGCACATTAATTTCCTCTATATTTTATGCATAATAAAGGTTCATAAATTTATTATTCTATCCGCCTTCATCTATGACCTTGGAGATCTTAAATGACATTAGTCAGCTTAATTATGGCGCGCACAAAGCTAAATAACGGATAACAAGAAATTGCTGTGCCAATCAGCCAGTGGATTGGACTTGATTGCCTGTCTTTAATATCGGTATTGGAATTTCTTGATTATCTCTCCGCTATTTTACTTCAACAATTTCTTCCTTCTCTTATCTCTCTCTCTATCTAAGTGCATATATATATATATATATATATATATATATATATATATATATATATATATATATATATATTCCCTATCTTTTCATATGTATATCTCCTCTATTTTACTTCAACAATTTCTACTCTCACTTTTTATCTATCTATCTATCTATCTATCTATCTATCTATCTATCTATCTATCTATCTATATATATATATATATATATATATATATATATATATATATATATATGTCTGACTATCTCTCCGTATTTGTTTTGCCTTATTCATAAATATCTATCTATCTATGTATCTATGTATCTATCTATCTATAATTACACACATATATATATATATATATATATATATATATATATATATATATATATATATATATATATATATATGTATATATATATATATATGCCTATTTCTGATTTATATCCCTATTTGTTTTACCTTATCCATATCTATATCTATATAGTATAGGTATCGTGTGCGATGGTTAAAATTTCGCACTCATATATATATATATATATATATATATATATATATATATATATATATATACATATATGTGTGTGTGAATATTTCCACATGTGTCAGTATTTAACGTAATCTTAGTTGACAATATGAATATAATAGCGTTTTCTAAATTCTTTCAGTTGCTAAGGACATTTTGTATTGTTATTATTTATTACTTTGTTTTAATAAACTCATTTCATTTTTGCCTTGAAAAAGTTCACATTGGACGAAACGCGTCGGCTAATATTACAGTTTTCCTATTGTCTTTTACATACATACATATATATATATATATATATATATATATATATATATATATATATATATATATATATATATATTGTGTATTTGGACATAAATCCCTCTTTGATACAAGTTTCGTTAAAATGACTGTCAAGGTTAATTTGTTTATTCAATTATTCTTGTGTTCTTATTTACAGGATATAACTTATGTACAAATATTCCGAAGGTTTTGAGTGTCCGAGCTCTTTCTATTTTTTTAGCCATTATCAAGGTTGATTTTATTTTTATTTTAACTGAATATATGTCTCTAGAGTTACAGGAATGTTTTTTTTGTATTTTCTATACGCGCTAAGCACATTGTAGCTGTGTTCGTAGTTGGTGGTATTGAATTTTGGCTTTTTAATTTTATTATTAATAACAATGCGCACGCACACACATATATATATACATAAATACACACACTTATCTATCTATCTATCTATCTATCAATCTATCTATCTATCTATATATATATATATATATATATATATATATATATATATATATATATATATATATATATATATATATATACATCTTCTGTAAAGACGACTGTCTATGTACTGCGATTAATTTTTTTTATTTACTTTATTTTTTGTTCGTATTAGTGTTTTCTTTTCTGGACATAAACTTTATAATAAATCATACCCATCACTCTGAAATCATATAAAATCATCTTCACATTCAGTTAAAAAAAATATCATCCTTGATAAAGCGCTCGGATATGCAGAAAATAAGCACAATTATTTATGCTCAGAAAAGAAATCATAGGAACACAAGAAAAAATTGAATAAAAACTTTATCTCAGTACCTTGTCAGTCGTCTTTAAGATGTATGTAAAAGGATGTATGTTTGTATGAATGTATGCATGTATATGTCTCTATTCCTTCCTATCTATCTATCTATCTATCTATCTATCTATCTATCTATCTAAATACGATATCAAAAGCTGTAGCGGACACTTTAAACTTTTAGGGTTAGGCCCTTGTCTTAACGCCTCAACATTCCTTCACGGCTCAAACTGTTATCAACAAATAATATTTTGTTTTTCGGTCACCCTCTTTCCTTTCCTTCGTTTTTCTCCCTTTCTTTAAACCTCTCTATTTTCTCTTAAGGTGTTTCTTCCTGTTTTTTTTTCCATATGCAGCTTGCTTGTAAATAGAATTGTTCATAATAATGTTTGGTTCTCACCATTGGAGATGCAACCGCATCGAAACAAGAACGCATCTTTGTAGTGAGCAAGTTGTTTTTGTCCGTATGTACAAATTGTAATAAATAATTATTGCTCTACACTTGGTATTGAGTCCTCTTTTGAATTAATGCTGCGAACGTTAGAATTTATATTATTTTTGTTCTTATATTTGGATTTCTATCTAAATCTATCAATTCTACAAATTTTCATTATTTCCCTGCTTTCTCTTTCTTCTTCAAGCTATCAACCCCAATCCAGCTATTATTCATCAATGGACATGATTATTAAAAACATTTTCGAATGCTTTCAAATCAGGATCCGTTACTATTTTGAAAAGTGTCCCCGTAAATATTATGAGGGACGTTTCGAGCTTTCCGTAATATTACTCATGTATTTCTCCATTCACACAAAGTGCGTTTTAGAAACTAGTGACTACTGTCTAAGAATTAATCTTCTTTGTGCAGTGTGTAACGGACTGTGGGGGTGAAGATGTGAAGAGATATCAGAAGGTTAAACTTTCCTGATGGCCGGTTCAGTTACATAAGCATGTCGGACTTTAATTAAGTCCAAAGAAGACAAACAAAACAAGCAAGACCGATATACATGGGTAAACAAATATATATTAATACACAAAGACATGAAAAGTTGCATAGTGTTTGTATGGAGAAATTATGAGCGTGTGTGTTGCGAGTGTTCGTACGTACGTGTATTGTTTTTAGCGCGTTCCCAGAATTTGGGAAACGCTGTATCTGTGAGAGGTCACATATTGGTGTAAGTGGAAAAAGAGAGATTTTACCTCGCCTCCGCGCGAGGTAGCGGCCCAAGGCCTGAGTCGAAAAGAGAGAGAGAGAGAGAGAGAGAGAGAGAAGGGTCCGCCCGTATTTATAGACAGGGGAGAGAGACCCCTGTTGAAGGATTAAGGAAACTGAGGAGAAGCTAACTCCGTCGAGTGTCCATTCAGGGACGTGGGCAATCATGGCATTTAACGACTTTTACAACAACCTGTCCTTTGAAGACGACTTGCACAATCACGTTAGGTAGGTTATGGTTCCCCTGCTATCATCGAAGGTAAGCAACGTAGTTGAAGGCTTGGGTATACAAGTGCTGTAAGCTTGGACGTGGGAGTGGTTTAATGGACGTTGGCTGGGGATTATTGGTCAAAGTGCCAAGGTCTAATTCCTATTGGTTTCCTTATATTCAATTACGTGCATAAACCCTTGACAATGATATTAAACCACCTCTTCTTCTCTCAGCTGAGGGTTAATTATTAAGACACATAATTATTAATTAATTATTAAGAAAAATAATAGCTCATATATAAACTAGTTTCTCAAATGCTAATATCAATTATAACAAAGTTTCAACCGTTCTGTTCCTCAAATCAGAATCCAAACTCAGCTTACTGCTACATTTTTCCACACGGACAATCGTTACACTGCCTACACATTTAATGTTCACTAATATACATTAATTAATTAATTAATTAATAGCATGATATTTTATCCTTTCTAATCTCCAGTCTTCTTACTATTAATGTCACTAAAACGAACTCTGTGTTTTATACATTTATAAATTTAGAGAAACTTAGAATATTGTAATTCTCAATGTAAATCTTTGAAACGAAACATAATAACTTATATATAGACGAGTTTCTCCAATGTTAATATCAATTATAACAACGTTTCAGCCGCTCTGCTCTCCAACCATCTTTCTATCTGAAGCTTAGAAGCAAAGATTCTTTAAAATTCTTTCAGGTGGATCCATTAGATTAATTTCAATATAATTATTAATTAATCTTTGCATATATCTCTTGCTATATAAAGATCATGAAACGCTAACATTTTATTAGGTTCTGCTCATTTCTTTGCATCCAGAATTATGAGAAAATGTTTGAATAACTCTTGGAATATAACAATGTGTACTTACTAATACACTTTTAAATAGATTTGGAATTTTCCATTATTTCTTATCACTATAAACCTTAATTTTAGTGCATGCACTTGATTGAGTAGCTGTCTCTGTATTACTTTATTTCCCATGAAAAACAATTACTTTTTTTTTATTTCTTTAACAACTAATTAGCAAAGAAAGAAAAGAATGTATTGTGAAAAATGCAGTGATAAAAAGAAACATGTAGAGAAACCTTGACAATTGAATCAGTGGTTAATCCAAAACATGAAATCTTTCTTTTAAATGATTTCGTTTTATAATTAAAACTGTGTAATGTCCTGAGAGAATAATGATATAATCAAGATGTCAACTATCCGAATTACCAATCTGGTTTCTATAGGTTCACTGGAGTTAAGCAATGTTGATACTGGTTAGTATCTACTTTAGTGACCCCTTCAGAATACCAGGTACTGTAAGCGTCGATGTGCGGATGGTTTAATGGCTAATGGCTCAGAATTGTTAATTGGAAGGACGTTTTCGAAATCCAGTTTGACTCGTTATATTCACTTACACACAAATAAACTTTAGAAAGGTATGAATCCACCTCTTTTTCCCCATCTATGGGTTAATTAGTAAGACTTCTAACACTGAACCATTATTATCTCAAAAAGGCTCTTACAATCTCAAAATAATTTTCGGCTATAATTAACCTGAAAATGATTCATAATTCGAGTCAATCAATTAACAGGTAGGTTATTCATTGCATTGCTCGTTGTTTGTTGTTGTTTCAATATGCACTGTAGGTGTCAAATTTGCCAGGGTCTCTTTCTTCATCATATCCCTTAGAAGTTTTAATTGTCTATTTCTAATTCATTGTAGAAATGTCCATTTTGTTTCCATGTTCTTTAAAACGTTCTTGTTACGCACATGTGCCATCCATTGAGATTCTTAGCATTATTCCGTAGAACCACTTTTCTGTTGCATCAGGTCTCTTCTTCACTGGTAAAGAGATTATCCAGCATTCAGCCCTATCTCTTCAAATTAGAATTAGTCTAATTCATATAATTTTTTGGAGATTATTTCTGACCGCGTACTGTCATTATTCAAAGATTATCAAATATCTAATACATCCATTATATCGTGTAATGTTTTGGATAACATTCCAAATTCACAAACACATCTGATGTTCCGAAGTGCCTTCAGTCCGGATTTTATATTCAGATATTTTATAAATATAACCACTTGTAGAAAAAAGTATGGAGTCGCCAGACTTGAATGGTGTTCACCCAGATTCATTTAAAAATAATTCGAGGCATATAAACATATTATCGATATAAGACAATATTTGTTTAGTAAACGGTCTTCATGGAATGTACCTGAAAAGCTTTGATTAAATTAATATAATGCTATATTTTCAGCAGATTATGTAGAAAGAAAAATATTGAAACATATTGTTGGATTTAGTTATTTGCGGTTCTGAAAAAAAGTAGTACAAGTTGAAATATGCCAAATAGTCTGCAGTTAAAAGAAGGTGTAAAATTTAGCGTGGTGTTCACTTGGCTAATTGAAAAAAAATAAAGATATAAAAAAAAGATAAAGATATAAAAAAATATTAATTCCAAGAAAACAAGGATCTAACAAAAGAACCGTCGACTAACATGAAATATGTTTATCAAAAGAGATCTCTCAATTTAAAGGAAGTATAGCTCCAACAATAGATCTAGTGCTGGAAAGAATATGACCTCAAATAGAGCTCTCCGAAGCATGTCAGCATAGCCCCAAAAAGAGAGCTTACAGCTGAAAAGTATCTAATAAAGAAAGTAGTAATGAAAGCATGGCACCCATTGTACCTCGTGAAGTGAACGAAACATGGCCCCAGCAAGTAAACCGTTATTGGAATAGAGTAGGTCTTCAAATAGAGCTGTCAAATGAAAGTGAACATGGATCCAACAAAAGAGATACTTATTGAAATAAAGCATCATTTTAACAGGATACCTCCAAAATGAGAGCTGGCGACAACAAACTATCTGGTGCTACAAGGAATATGGCCACATATACTCTCAGGTCTATACCTGCATTGCTTAAAAAAGAGAGCTTTTAATTGAAAGGTAGCTAACAATGAAGAGTACTGGAAATCACCGCACCCATTTTACATTTTGAACTGAATGAAAACATGGCCCCAACAAATAAACCTTTATTGGAATGCAGTACGGCTCCAAATTGAGCTATGAATTGAAAGTAAACATGACTCCAATAAGTGAGATTCCTATTCGAATGAAG
This sequence comes from Acanthosepion esculentum, assembly GCA_964036315.1. NCBI lineage: Eukaryota > Metazoa > Mollusca > Cephalopoda > Sepiida > Sepiidae > Acanthosepion > Acanthosepion esculentum. Next base: position 45,531,069 of record OZ038508.1, on the reverse strand, counting down.
CTTCACTTTAATATGATACCGCCAAAATGAGTGCTAGCAACTTAAAGACACACAACGCCACTGAGAAATTGTTCAATGAAAAAGAAATCCATCTCGATGTAGAGCTCTTAATAAAAAATAAACGGCCACTGCAACGGATGAAAAAAAGGTTTATATTTGGCTAACAAGACCTAAATGTAAATTGTGAATATCTGGATGGAAGATATATTTAGTGGTATTCAAAAATGGATGTGCATTGTCTAAGGCAAGTATGCTGTAAAGTTCACCTAGCCGCAAGCCAATTAAGCGAATAAACATCACAGACAGAAAAAAAGGCTTCTTTCCCAATTAATTTATGATATAAGGTTTGGTATGAGCTAAATAAATATGGGAAGATGATTATTATCTCACACATCAACAGAGGTAGATATTGATATTTTGCTTACTTTCTCACTCGATCGAAATAAAATAGGTTAATTGAGGACTTTATTTTTAACGGCAACACGATACCAAGAAAACAACTAAAACAATTGAAATGATTTTACAGTTCATTCAATATCGCAATCCACGGTGGATTGTGGCGAAATATATTCGTTGTTCCCTGTTGGCTGTTTCTCAAACGTTGTGCAAATATGATAGAAATGTTACTAGTGGATAACACGCGGCAGGATAGAAAACCGAAGACAAGATTTGTTTCAAATAGAAAAGATACAAAAAAAGAAATCAGATGTGAAACAATTGGGACGAAAAAATGGTGTTAACGATTGTCACACAAACTATAAAATATTGACTGACTGAAATTGGATTTACATACAGAAAAGCCAACCGAAAACCAACGCGAACACACAAACAGTAGAAAGTTAAATCGAGTTTAAAAAAAGGCAATCATAGCGTGTGGATGACTGGATGAAAGTGACATTTCAGTGATAAATAAAGAATCTGCATTGTCTAATGTGATGATGCTGAAACTTTTGTCAGGCGCCGTTCAAATAAACATGTTATGGTGACTGCCTTAAGAAAACAAGTAAAATGCATAATACAGAGGGGGGTGTCATTTAAAAGACCATGGAGATGGTAATGATTACCTTAATTATAAATGAACACGTTTACATTGACATTCTTGATTTTTCATGAAAATTTCATCGATAGAAAATTAATTTTTTGTTATTGAATCAACAAGGCAACAATGATTAAAGATGTTCTTCGGCTAAGGAATATAAAATCAAACACATGGTCAGTAAATGTCCGGACTGAAATCCAATAAAAAAAATAATTGGAATGATTCCTTTCACCATTATATATTAACTGCCATTCAGTAATTTTGGGAGCACTTTCATAAAAAAAAATATTGCATTATATTATTGACATCTATGCCTGACAGATTTAAGGGAATAATAAAAGCTTGAAAAAGAGTAAATAAGTATGAATCCTAATATTTGATGATTAATTCCATAATATTTTCGTCTACATTGATTGGGAAAAATAAAATCATTAATTTAACTAATTTAATCTTGTTTGTTCAAGGCATATTTTATGAAGACATCCTGTTCAGATATTGAATAAAAATGTGCATTTTCTTCTTTTTTTTTTGTCATTTCATCCCAAGCAAGGAAATAAAGCCACTAAGACACAAGGTGTTACTGATTGTTAGAGAATATCAAAACAAAACAAAAATACTACTAAGGAGAGAGAACAATAAAAATCAAGAATTACGAAGACAGAAGACAAAAATTGACATTGCATTCAAATGTTTGAGATCAAATTTGAATGGCAAGCAAGAAACAGGAAGCGAGTTTCACAAGCAAGAAGAATGAACTTTTAGCATAGAACTTACGGTTACATCTAGTCATTCCAACTGTAAAATGATGAGACCTAGCTGCCAGTCTAGTACTGCGCTTAGATCCACAAATTCTAGGTACCATAGCGAAAAGTTCTTGGGAACAATTGCCATAAAAATATTTATAGAAGAAGGCACACTAAAGCAACGTTACAGCGGTCGGAAAAGTGACAGCGTAGAACATACGGTTATATCTCGACATTTCATCTGGAAAATGACGAGAGCGTGCCGTCAATCTTTGAAAATAAATTAAAATTTAAAAATTTAAATGTAATGTCTTCCTGATGACACTTCTATCGTTCTCGCTCCGTTTTTAAGTTTTCGTTTTTTAATTCTTGCACATTCAGTGACCCATTGTATCTTTACTGTATTGCAGGGGGTGAAATGATTTAGAAAAATAATGATTATCGAGCCTGCGGAAGGTAGCATGCATTATCCTAGCTGTAAAGTCTCGAACCGGTGGAAACGTTGAATTGATCACTTTTATTTTTTTATTTTTTTTTAAAGCATTCAACCCGAAGCAAAGCGGGAAGCCATAAACACGCAAATGGTTACAGAGTTGGTGCGAGAACAAAGAGATGTGATCGAGGAAAGGATGGAGAGACGGTTAGGGGATATATCAGGGCGTCTGGAGACGTCGATTGACGTTAGATTTGAATAGTTGGAGATTATAGCTATCAGGAAAACAAGAAATGGGGAGGGAGATCCACATTCGAGAATTGCGAGACATAAAGCTATTGGAGTAGAAGAGACGGCTACATTTAACAGTTTCGACAGTGAAAGGGTTAGAGCAAAATGCCAGCCTAGTTGAGCGCTTAAATTCATATTTAACATCACTGACGAACCTGGAGTTTTACTTTGCGATAGTTTCTTTTTACGTTTCTTTCTTTATTCATTCAATATTCTCCAACTGCAGTCTCCATCCCGTGTTGGGCTCCTTGCTGCTAGTTCGTTTTGTCGTTTTGCACATTGGTTTGTAAGAATCCCTTGCGCGAATCTGTTGAACTTACGATTGAAGTACAATTATTATAGATTGATCAGAATTCGATAATACAGCTTCTTTTTTTTTCTATTTACATTTGGAATGTCGATCTAATCTCCTGAGTTTAAAACCTTGTGCTTAGCGATTAATCTTGGCCAGTCGATATATTGATTGAGCGGTCTCTCTTGCTCAGCCAAAGATATGTTTCGTGTAATCCGTTATTGCCAGGGCTTATATAGTTATTTGATGTATCAAGTTCTTGAGGTCTTAAAACTAAATGTATTTTTTGCTGAGTTGTTCAATTCATATATACGCCTTTATCGTCTTAAGTCAAAAAGTTGAATTCTCAACTATCTATTCATCAAAGAATGGCCAAGAAAGTATTTACAGAAAAGGCACAACGAAGCTAAGATAAGGCAGTAGGAAAGGATCTCAAGCTGAGATGTCAGAAAAGGATGGCTAACGTTGCAGATTATTCTTTGGATCTTATCAAGAATCTCTAAATACATAGCAGTAGCACTAGACCAGATGTGACAGCAATATTCAAAGAAAGGACTGATAAATATGTAGGATAGATTCTTCTTTGCATCTTATCAAAAATCTATAAATATGTAGCACCAGACCAGATGTGACAGCAATATTCAAAGGAAGGACGAATGGTAGACTAATACTTATGTAAGATAGATTCTTCTTTGCATCTTATCAAGAATCTCTAGATACATAGCAGTAGTACCAGACCAGATGTGACAGCAATATTCAAAGAAAGGACTTATAAATATGTAAGATAGATTAATCTTTGGATCTTATGAAAATTCTATAAATACGTAGCAGTAGCACCAGACCAGATATGACAGCAATATTCAAAGGAAGGGCGAATGGTAGACTTATAATTATGTAAGATAGATTTTTCTTTGGATCTTATCAATAATCTATAAATACGTAGCAGTAGCACCAGACCAGATATGACAGCAATATTCAAAGGAAGGGCGAATGGAAGACTTATAATTATGTAAGATATATTCATCTTTGGATCTTATCAATAATCGATAAATACGTAGCAGTAGGACCAGACCAGATGTGACAGCAATATTCAAAGGAAGGGCGAATGGTAGACTTATAATGATGTAAGATAGATTTTTCTTTGGATCTTATCAATAATCTATAAATACGTAGCAGTAGCACCAGACCAGATATGACAGCAATATTCAAAGGAAGGGCGAATGGTAGACTTATAATTATGTAAGATATATTCATCTTTGGATCTTATCAATAATCGATAAATACGTAGAAGTAGCACCAGACCAGATGTGACAGCAATATTCAAAGGAACGGCGAATGGTAGAATTATAATTATGTAAGATATATTCATGTTTCGATCTTATCAATAATCTATAAATACGTAGCAGGAGCACCAGACCAGATGTGACAGCAATATTCAAAGGAAGGGCGAATGGTAGACTTATATTTATGTAAGATAGATTCTTCTTTGGATCTTATGAAGAATCTCTAAATGCATAGCATTATCACCAGACCAGACGTGACAGCAATATTCAAAGAAAGGACTTATAAATATGTAAGTGTTATGGGAACTTACCCATAATAGTAATGGACTATCCCGTACACCATAAATACTCCGCCTCAAGATGAAGCAGTAGTGTGAGTCAGAGTCACAGAGTAAGTTAGTCGCGTCAGACGATTACTGTAAGACATTGGAATAGTGATACTGGTCGATACAGCATAGTTCTCTCTAACCTAACCTGATTGTTATTACTAACACTTCTACTTCTTTTGTACATATTCTGTTTATAATATATCTGTGTTATGCAATACCTGTATTCGGGTTATTCTTCATTGGTTCTACCTTGGACCAGCACCGTGGTACAAGGAACCTGGACCATAACAGTGGCGACGAGGTGACTCTTAAAGGACAAACAAACTCTATTCGCGGAGAACATACGTTTTTGCTATCCGTCCCACATAACATTGGCGACGAGGTAACCCAAAGGACAAACAAAATCTATACGCGGAGGACATACTATTTTGCTATACGTCACACATAACAAGTGGCGACCTGGAAAACCCCAAAAGAAAAACAAATTCTCTACGCGGAGGACATACCTTTTTTTGTTATCCGTCGCACATAACAGTGGTCGACGAGTAAACTCTAAAAAAATCAATTTCTACACGAGATTCTAAAAAAAAAAAAATAGTTCTGCGCGAACACATAAAAAAAAGAAAAGAATTTTCTCTTTGGATATCAAATTTCACTGGTTACAAAGAATTTTTTTTGCGTACACAGGTTACAGAATATCAGGTTACACAAAAATACGTCAACATGGAAGATTTCATGTCAACCATTATGGAGCTTATCAAAATCCAATTTCAACAGCAGTAAAAAAACGAACAGAAATATTTGGATTTGCAAGAATTATTGCTACGTGTAATGTCGAATAAGGAGCAAAAATCTGAGAACGAAACAGTTCTGTCAGAAGACACTATTTGGAATACTATCGAAGATTTCAAGCACGCACCCGACGAAGATAAAACGTTTGCAAACTACTTCCGAAGGTACGAAGATCTATATGAATTTGACTGCAAAGTTTAGTCAGACGCACGTAAAGTACGTCTATTACTAAGAAAACTAGGCATATGCGAATATACCAAATTATATCCTTCCAAGAAAAACAAGTGAGTTAACGTTCAAAGAAGCCATTAAACTGCTAACATAACTTTTCAGCCATAATACTTCACTATTCCACAAAAGATGGAAATGCATGAACCTTACAAAAAAGAACAACGAAGATTACATAACTTTCGCGTCCATTGTCAACAAATATTCTGACGACGTCAAATTATCAGAACTTAGCACGGACAATTTCAAATGCTAATTTACGTCCAAGGCCTGGTCTCAAACAAAGACGCGGAAGGGAGACGCAGAATCCTTACTAAATTCGAGAGTGAAACTGATTTGACACTTCAAAAGCTAGCCGAAGACTGCCAGAGATGCATCAGTGTGAAGAAAGACCCAAAAGACATAGAAGAAGCTGGCATAGCACACATACATAAAGTACGAAGACAAACCAACTTACCCTCCTCACAAACAAAACAAACCGATTTCCCCCCTCAAGAACACGTAAAACAACATTTTCTAACTCTAAAAATCAATATAAAAAAAATTACCACCCAGTCCATGTGGGATTTGGCATTGGTTTAAAGACTGTATATATCGTTTCAAAACCTGTCTATCATGCAAAAAAGTAGGCCACAATAGATCCCATTGTTGGAAAAGAGAAAATAAAAGCAGAATAAGAATTACGAGGACTGATCAAGCAGATGAGACTAACATGAGAAAATACGTACAAGTTGAAATGAAAAACAGAAAAGTTAGGCTACAGCTGGATTCTAGCTCAGATTTAACTATTATAAACCTACATACATGTAGAAAACTGAACAAACCTGCCATGTTAAAAACGGATAAAATTGCTAGATCAGTTACGGTGAGAAAGACAAAATTCGAGGGTGAAGTAATTACAAACGTAACAGTTAATGGAATGACGAAAAAACTAAAAATCTTCGTCTTAAGAAATACCGAAAACCTATTCGGAACGGACTGGATGCAAAAATTCGAATTGTGGGATCTACCTATAAGTACGTACTGCCAAAATATAAAAAGCTTACCAACCGAGGCAGACAAATTAAAAGAAAAATTAAAAACGAGTTTCCCCGAAGTATTTTCAGCATGCCTAGGAAGATGTAAGAAAATGGCAGCTAATATAGAAATTAAGGAAAACGTTCAACCTTTTTTTAAGAAAAAAGAAGCGTACCGTTTGCGTCAACTGAAAAATAATGATCAAGAATTAACCAGACTCGAAAACACTGGCATATTGACAAAAGTAGAATACAGTAAATGGACCGCTCCGACGGTCTACGTCAAAAAGAAATCAGGCGAAATTCGAGTTTGCGCTGATTTTTCCACAGGTTTGAACGCAGCAATAAAGGACTACCATTATCCTCTACTCAGTCCAGAAGAAGTATTCACTAAATTAAATGGCGGAAATTTTTTTTCAAAAATTGATTTAAGTGAGGCGTACCTGCAAGTTCCAGTCGATGAAGGTAGTTCAAAGTTACTATGCATAAACACACACAAAGGACTGTGCAGATACCAAAGATTACCTTTTGGACTTAAGGTCGGGCCCGCTATATTCCAACAGACAATGGATACGAGACTTGCCGGACTAGAGTACACAATTGCATACCTGGATGACGTATTGATTAATAGCGAAAGCGTTTAACAACACAGAGAACATGTACAGGAACTATTTAAAAGAATACAGAGCTATGGATTCAAAGTAAAAGAAAATAAGTGCGATCTTTTCATGAAGGAAATCAAATACCTTGGCCATATAATAGATCAAGGTAGACGACCAGACCCTGAAAGCAATAAAAAAATGCCATTTCCTAAAAACATAATAGAACTACAAAGTTTTCTAAGATTAGTAAGTTACTACCAGGATTTCATACCTCACATGCATAAACTTCGCGCACCACTGAACGAACTGCTAAAAAAAGAAAAAAGTTTGGCAGTGGACAGATCCACCCCAAAAATATTAAATTCAGATTTATTTTAGACACACTACGATCCCAAACTAGAAATTATTGTAGCAAGTGACGCTAGCGCCTACGGAGTCGGAGCGTGTATATTACATAAAATGCCAGATGGGACAATAAAACCCATCGCACATGCTTCTCGAACGCTGTAACCAGCGGAGAAAAATTATTCATAAAAAGAGAAAGAAGCTCTAGGAATTATCTTCGCAGTCACGAGGTTTCATAGGTACATATATGGTAGACATTTTACTCTTCAGACGGATCACAAACCGTTACTAACAATTGTTGGTTCAAAAAAGGTCTACCGGTTTACATTGCAAATAGGTTACTTAGATGGGGAACAATTCTTCTGAACTATAATTTCAGATTGGAATATTTACCAACGAAAAAGTTCAGGCATGCGGATGGTCTGTCGAGACCTATACCAACAAAGACAGAACCGTTGGAAGATACAGTAATCGCAGCCTTAAGAAACGAAGATATCAGGACAGTACTATGTTGTACAGTTAGAAACCTCCCAGTCACATTGCAAGACATAAAAGATGAAGCCAAAAACGACGAATTTATAAATGAAACAAAAGAAGAAATAGCAGAAAAAAATGAGCAAATTTCGGACAGCTTTTCTCTATCCGACAATGTGTTACTTTACAACGAAATTGTTGTAATTCATTACAAAAGCGGATCTTAAAGGATTTCCACAGGGGACATCCTGGTAAAAATAGAATGAAGTCGCTAATGCGAAGTTATGTATATTGGAGGAATATGGACCAGAATATTACTCAGATGGTGGAAATGTGCAAGGGTTGTAATTTAGCAGCCAAAGCACCGCCAATCATACATAAGCCATGGCCAGAGACTGATCGTCCGTGGTAAAGAATACAGGCAGACTATGCAGGACCAATTGACGGCTTCTACTATATAATCATAGTGGATAGCTATAGCAAATGGCCGGAGCTGTTTCGTTGCAAAAATCCTACTACAGAAACGATCATAAATTGCCTCCACGAGCTATTCGCTCGGTTTGGTATAGTGGATTGCCTAGTCACAGATAATGGAACGCAATTCACGTCAGCGGATTTCCAAGAGTTTTGCGAAATTTATCAAATAAAACATATAAAATACCCGCCTTATCACCCAAGATCAAATGAGCAGGCGGAGAGATTCGTTGATACACTCAAAAGAGCGTTACTAAAAGCCTACGATGTGCCTACGGAGAAAGAATTACAGCAATTTCTTCAGGTATATCGAATAACGCCAAATAATGCTACACCATCAACACTATCACCAGCAGAAGTGATGTTTGCTAGAAAGATCAGATCTGCATTTGATAAATTGCTACCAAGTAAAACAAAACAAGTAACACAGTCCTATGCACCAAAAAGAAAATTTCTCCCAGGAGAAAATTTTTTTAAAGCCTTTAAAAATAACACATCTTACTAGAAGCAAGGCACAATTGACAAAAGAATTGGAAAGATGGTTTACATAGATCAGGGACAAAAATTCTCTCACACGTAAACCAAATAAGGAAAAGACTGTTACAGTATGCTAACGGTTCACCTAAAGAAGAGGTAATGGACACGACTTTGGATACGTTTGATATAAAAAGACTGCAAACAATGCCAGAACCAAGAAAATTGTCTAGAAAATAAAATTTAAAGAACCTATAGATTCAATGAAAAAAGATATTAAAAAAACCCTGCTACGCAAAAGCTTCGGAAGGGGGTGTTTAGGGAACTTACCCATAATAGTAATGGACTATCCCGTACACCACAAACACTGCGCCTCAAGAAGAAGCAGTAGTGTGAGTGAGTCACAGACAGAGTCGCGTCAGATGATTACTGTAAGACATTGGAATAGTGATACTTCGAGACAACATAGTTCTCTCTAACCTAACCTGATTGTTATTACTAACACATCTACTTCTTTTGTACATATTCTATTTGTAATATATCTGTGTTATTCCATACCTGAGTTCGAGTTATTCTTCATTGGTTCTACCTTGGACCATCACAGTGGTGCAAGAAACCTTGGCCATAACAGTAAGATAGATTCATCTTTGGATCTTATGAAGAATCTATAAATACGTAGCAGTAGTACCAGACCAGATGTGGATGTAATATTCAAAGAAAGGACGAATTCTAGACTTATAAATATGTAAGATATATTCTTCTTTGGATCTTATCAAGAATCTCTAAATTCATAGCAGTAGCACTAGACCAGAGGTGACAGAAATAATCAAAGAAATGATGGTAGTCTTATAAATATGTAAGAGCACAATTGTTTATCACCACATAGTGAACCACCATTTTTAGCAACAGAATTTGCAATTGATTCAATATACACTTCATGTTCACTGAAACTATACTCAAGAGCCAAAAATTTGCTGATATCAAACAAGCTTGTGACAACATTAATGAAACGTATTCCGGAAATGCAGTTCCACTAAGGCTTCACGGAAGCAAACATGCAGGTAAACATATGCGTAAGTAATATATATGTGTATATCACTGTTGTACGTGTATTATTTAAATGTGATTGCGCCATATGATTTGCACAAAAACACACATATACATACACAATTCGCGTTTGAAATAGAACACAAGAATAATTAATTCCCGTTAAACATATCAAATGGAGGTTAAGAAATTCAAGTTTTCTTTTTCATATACCCATGTTCATGATTCTATTGCTCAGCCTACAATAAATTCAAATAATATTTATTTCGGCAGCAAATATTCTCTCAGACATGTCTGGTTATATAATATGGACAAGTTCTGCCTATTGAGTTCAGATTTATTTTTATTTTGTATTATTTTTTTCACGAATACTTTCGAATTTGGCTCCAGTGGTTTTCAAGGATTGCCCCGTGTATATTTTTGCAACTCTTTTTTTAATTCCAGCGTTCTCATGTTTCATGGAATCAATTTCAATTTAATCAAGTGAAGCAACCTGAACGGTCCATTTATATATATATATATATATATATATATATATATATATATATATATATATATATATATATATATATATATGAATGAGAGGATAAAGAAGAAGTAGGAAACAGATCTTAATATAAAATGTTTCACTTTAATAAAACTTGATCTCTGACGTAGTTTAATAAAAAGAAACATGTTAGATTAAAATCTATTTCCTACTTGTTCTTTATCCTATCATTTTGTCCGATTCCTATCCATACTTGATATATCTATCTATCTATCTAATTATCTCTCTCTCTCTCTCTCTCTATATATATATATATATATATATATATATATATATATATATATATATATATATATATATATCGCCGCGAAACTATTTCTGTCATTGCGCAAATGAGAAATTAATCTAATCACGGTGACACTGTTCTTGAACGGTTACTTCATGAATAATAATATCGCTGATGCCCTTTTCTTCTTTACTTTCCATCATCTTCAATATAGATGGTGTCATCAGATTGTATAAAATACTACAAAAAATATCTACAAAATCGATACGTGTGTAAAATTTTGCCAATTTATTTCTTATTACAGATGATTGTTTAAGAGATTGGTTTCCGAGAAATGAGAAAAGAAAAACGTGTAAAATAAGAAAAAAAAGGCTTCATAATAAAACACGCAGAACAAAAATTAAGAGGTTTAGTTTGCCGTCGGTTTATTGGCCAGGCGATAAAATCACCTGGATTTAATGGATACACGTATGCACAGAAGTTATCTTTGGGCGCGTGGTCGAGTTGTTAGAACGTTCACTTACCGACTATGAAAACCTTGTTAGAATCTCATCATGGTCGATGAAAGGTGACTGATATTATCGGCCTGAAGAGGTGACCCCAGATTGAAAGCCATACCACAGATTTACTCAAGCCTTGTGCGAGAAAATTGGGCAGATGGAACTCTTAGGAAAACGTCGAGGGTTGCGCTAGAACGAAGTCAAAACTCATCAAGTACGGGGCTTTAAACGTACTAGCCTTGTTCTGACTCTAACTAACGCCTGTTCAGTATGGTACCAGTATAAACCACACAAAGAAATGTGTCTGAGCAAGCACTCGTCTACAATTGAGATAAGCTAGTTATCCTAGTAGAGATGTATGCATACGTATCCCGGACAGAAGCGCACATTCATATATATATATATATATATATATATATATATATATATATATATATATATATATATATGTATGTATGTATGTATATATGTGTGTGTGTGTGTGTATGTGTGTGTGTGTGTGTGTGTGTGTGTGTGTGTGTGTTAAAGAAAAACTAAGTCTTGGCAAAACCTAATCTCTTGTCGACATACAGTGTCGAATAAAAACGACAAAACTGAAAAAAGGAAGAGAAAATAAGGCCTGGAAGCAAACTTAACCTGCTTAGTAAAGTGCTCGAAGCCTAGATTTCCTAGACCGAGCAAAAAAAAAAAAATTACGAACTTTAAATCCCATGCAAGAACAACTCCGTACCCGACTCGAGTTTCACGCTCAGGCGATATTCAGACGACTTGAAAGAAAACGGGCAGGTTTATATGATCGATCTTAAACATCACGGGAAAAAATTACTGAAAAATAATTCCATGAAAAACTGGTGGATAACCACACCGACACAGAAACATAAGAAAATGGAGAGAAAAAAAAAAAATATATATATATGTGTGTGTGTGTGTTTGTGTGTTTGTGTGTGTGTGTGTGCGTGCGCGTGTATGTGTGTGCGCGTGAGTGTGTATATATATGTGTGTATATATATATGTGTGTGTGTATTTTTGCGTATACATATATATATATATATATATTATATATATATATATATATATATATATATATATATATATATATAGTGTATCAAAAATACCTTTTGCAGGCTTTGGGAGCGGATTCCTCACACCAAAGCAAGGACAAAAGCCCACATATACTTATGTTAGCCAATCCATCGCTTTTGACTTATAAATTTTAAAGTTTACTGTCGACGCTGTAAACTGTACCATTCGGCCGGCTATATATAAAAATTACATCTGCCAGCCTACAATATTAATATCCTGTCATTGTTAAACAGAAAACTTCTAAGTTAACTCACAACGACACACATTAACCTTTGAAGAAAGGCTAGCCACAAATGTACACGACTGACAAATGTAACTTAGTCTACATAGCACCAAAGCGACATATACGGAAAACTTTCTGATACTTAATAACTCAAAAACGAAGGATATATATGTATATTCTTGTTTTAGTGTGAGGAACCTGCATTCCAAATTTGCAAAAAGTATTTTTGATACACACTTTATATATCTAAATTGATCACTGTTCTTCATCTATCTACATCAGCATGTTCATATGAATCTACTGATAAATCTTTGAGTCTGTCGTACTCATAGTCACCTCTGGAATTAAATATTGTTTCCTCGGTTTTTCGCATAAATTCGACTGATTCACACATATTTCTCCCTCCTTGATATTAATCTAATTAATTGCTTTCGAAAGTACTCTTATTCATTACTCTAGTTTTCATGAAATCCATTAATGAACGGATAGGACATTTTGACTAGATACTAAATACATGAAAAAAAAAAATTGACCGGGAGTTTGAGCGTACTATTGAACACTCTAGATCATGCGCTCTTTCCCAGAAACTGTAACTAATGTTCGGTCAATATAGCTACAGTATAAACCACTCTCTGTGTGTTGGTCAAATATGCCTGAGCAGGCGTCTGCAGCAGGGATTGAAACTCAAATACAAGTGGCCAGCCATTCAAAAGAGTCATGTCTAAGGATAGAAAGCCCGATCTTATAAAGTGAATTATTAATTTAAGAACTTTATCGTTCAGACAATACAAACAATATTTAGCAAAATGGTCTCCGACTATAAATGAACTGGCATTGAAAAGTTATCAGTCCAACCAAGAAAGGATTAAAATTATACCATATTTTATTATTTTGTCAGTTTCAGCGAAGTGAGTCGATTCAAACTATTTTCAACCGGATCACTTCTATACAGCGTTCACTAAGCCATTGAGAGGGAATTGTACAGAGTAGCAAAGATAATTCAGGGGAAGATTAAGATATTAATAATTAATTAATTAATTAATATTAATATCTATTAAGATATCGTTATTAAAGAAAATTAAGAATAAAATGATTGTAGTTTTTTAAAAAACTGCAACCATTAAATCTCCGGAAGTTAAAGTTTCTTAAAGAAAGTTTGATTGAATGAATTGTTTTTTTTACAGATTTATTTACAGATTATCACCCCTTTGCAGGTTAATTGCAGACATAAAATATTTTTAGATTGTAAGAATGTTTTCTTAGATAATAATTATTTTCTGATGCAAGTCTTAATTCTTTAGCCAGAAATGGAGAAGAATAGCTGGACTCATATCTTTGCTAATGATAATTGTGCATAAGTGAATATAAAGAACTCAACCAGAATTGGAACTCATCTATCGTGTTGAAAACTGCGAGACATTATCCATTAAACCATTCGCACATCAAGCTTACAACATCCGGTACTACCAAGAGGTCATTCCTCTAGGAACTGACTACGTTCGACATTGCTTAACTTCGCCGATCGTATAAGAACCAGTGTTTCGACGTCAAATGGCCGCAAGCCCATAAATAATATTGATTTAGTTTGTAAGATGGACAGTCTGTAGATGCATAAAAGAAAGAATAAAAGAAAGACATAACAAATACATATGGAATGAAAAATGAAAGAAATAAAGAAAAATAGATAAATCCATATAAATTGAAGAATGAAACAGAACAAAAACAGATAAAAATTAAATACATATGGATTGATGAAAGGTACCGGCCAGGCTCGACGTTGCTTAACTTCAGTGATCGTACGGGAATCAGTGTTTCCACGTGATGAAGTCTTAAGCCTGAAACAACAGGTTTAGTAGGAAACTAATAGAAAGACCTATAACAATTAGTGGACTTTAGAATTTCAATTTCCTGAAAAAATATTTAGGGAAAAGATTTTCTAAATTTCAACCGATAGTAATGATAACTTCTTTAAATGAATGGCGAAAGTTTCATGTATGGAAACGACTAATTTCCCCCACCTTGCCTTTAAGTACTCACAACTCCATCCTACTTTAAAATCATAGCTGAAGATTTTCCCCTTTGAACAAGGAAAAGCGGAGCTATTGTAACAGAATGTGATTTGTTTTTAAAGAAAAAGGGCGGGAAATGTTATAGATTGAAAGCCCTGGGCCCGGATGATCAGTGGGTAAATTACCATAACACTTACGATGTGATAATGATAACTAAAACTATTGTAAATGTGTCTGTGGAACTGTACGTCCACACACACACACACACACACACACACACACACACACACACACACACACACACACAAACACAAACACATAGACGCGACGTTGCCTCGCTCTGTCTTTTCTACAAATACTTTCACGGTAATTGCTCCGAGGAGCTGCTTTCGCTGGTTCCTAGGCCTCATGAATTTAAACGTCTTACGAGGCTGGCATCCCGTTCCCACCCCTTCACCGTTGAAACTGTTAGATGTAGACGTCTCTTCTACTCCAATAGCTTCATGTCTCGCACATCTCGCCTGTGGAACTCCCTTCCCTATCCCTGTTTCCCTGACAACTATTTAAGTGTAACGTCAATCGACATCTCCAGTTGCCTTGATTTATCCACTTCCCTTCTCCACATCCTTTAACCTTTCATTCCTATCTGCTCTCGCTCCAAATCTTCTGTAACCCCCTTGCCTTGATCGATCAACTATCTTTCTCCACATCCTCTCCTTTACCACTCCTATCTGCTCTTCCTCCAAACCTTCTGTAACCACTTGCGTGCTAGTGGCCTCCAGCCTTGCCTGGGGTGATAAGCTTAAAAAAGAAAATGCTTACATGTGTTAGATTAAGTGTATACGTAAGAAAAGAATGTGATTTGAAAAATGTTAAATGTTCACTGATTGGGTAGATCCAGCCAATCAGAACAAAGGTGAGTATTAATCTTTTTTACCGCCAAATTACAAGGTTATTCAAACTCCTATATAAACATTTCCCCGACAGAAATCACTCGGTTGCGGCTTCACTACTCAAGGGACAGACATGAATCTATTCAAGACAAAGCTTCGCCCAACTCACTAATTCTGACTAAGACTTTGTCAACCACCAATTAGCACAAACAAACTTTGTCTAATCTATTAATATGAAAACATTTGACATGTAATCTACCACGGCTAATGGGAGGCAACTTATGCATAACTAACCATTTTCGCATGCAACTCAACCTAAATGTAAATATTTGTTGAATATATATTACCTTTGTTTCATGTCACAAATTGAATACGTTGTTCAAATTATTTCTTCTCATTTCCTGTCTAAGGTCAAGAGTTTTTGATCTTCATGAATTAAATAATAGGGAAGAGGTTTTATTAGGAAAGTACATCTGGAGGTGGTCTTGAGCCAGCTTTATCTCCACAGAGAGAACCATAACAAATATGTTCTGCGCCCCTACATGTCAAAGACACCTGACACGGAACGAGGGAAATCAGAATAAAATATTGCTTTGAGTTTAGACTATGGCGTTTGTTGTGGTCTTGTTAGGGCCAGAAATAATGACACAAAGAGAGTAATTGAGTTAAACAAATATATTAACAGAAACAGTAATACAAACATATACAAACGAGAGTGTTACAGCAAGAACCTTCGGTTCGACTGTCAGAGTTGATTGCCGGAATCTTCCCTCTCCAAAAAAAGCAATACCTGCTCCTATTTATAGCTGGTAGAGTCCATGCGTGTGTGGTTAAATTACCATAACACTTAGCATGTGATAATTATAACTAAAACTATTGTAAATGTGTCAAAGACACCTGACACGGAGCGAAGGGAATCTGGATGAAATGTTAATTTCAGTTTAGACTATGGCGTTGCCGGAAGATGCGTGGTTTGGTGAGACTAACTGTCTCTCAATCTTCAGATATGTGGTGAGAATATGCAGATGCATGAAATACAAGAAAAGTGAATCATATAAAGATGTATACAAGAAAGGGAAAACACAATTGCATATGTGGTGTAAATTATGTATGCAGCTGCTTGTGACATGACAGAATGTATGGAAAAAATGATTCTTTGGATAAAAAGCGTCAGCACTCGAATGCTGATATGACTTTATGACCCTTATTCAGTTTTCTTATCAATAGAACACCAAATGACGCCGTGTGAGTCATTTCGGTAGAATAGCGAAGAAATTGTATTCGGCCTAAATCCCTTGGAGACTGGCTGGGCAAGGCGTTGAATGTCGAGAGATTTGGAAAAAGAAAAAAGAAGAAAAAAAAAAGAATATACAAAATCAGACGTGTCGCCCCCACGTTGAATGTGAATGGTTGTAGTGGCCGTGATCATGGCGGGCATGGACAGCAGTGCACTAAGTAAAGAGACGTGGCAGTGAATTGAAGAGACACAAAGGAAAGAATAAAACAAAAACAAATGAACTGAAGGCGAAATAAAAAGAAATAAAAAAGAGAAAATATAAAAAAAGACTAAACAAAAAAATTGAGAAAGTGGAGAATGAAGGATGCAGAAATAAATAACTTGAATGCAGGAAATGAATAATCGAAGTTAAGGAATTACCATGGGAATAATAATAATAATAATAATAATAATAATAATAATAATAATAATAATTCAAATAAGACAAAATGAAGAGAATAAGAGTGCTGTATATTGAATATTACTGTCATTTCTTGTGGCACAAAAATCGGCCCCGATCAGGTATCTCGACTCCTCTGATTCCCTCACCGCCATGAATTTGCATCCCTCTGACTTTCTATGAATATTTTCATGGCGATTCTTTTAATGAGCTCTTCTCCTGGCTACCAAGAGAGCATGGATGCGAGCGTGCTACTCGATTGGCAACTAGGTCTCAAATCGTTACTTTTACAATAACTTTACGTAACTGTCTGTTCTAATAACATATTTTCTGGTACTTCCTGTCCGTGGAACTCTCTTCCGGCTTCTTGCTTCACTGTCATCAACGATCTGCAAAGAATTAAATGCAACGTCAATCGCCATCTACTGTCGTCAGTCTCTTTTACGGTTCCTTTTCCTAAAATCTTACCATTCTCTTTATGTTGAAGTAGCTTCTTGCGTCTTAGTGGCATCATTGCCTTGTTGTTGCGAAAAGATTAAAGAAAAAATGGTGTAAGCCAAAGAAAGGGAATATGGCTGAGAAGAAAAATAAAATTGGTCGGAAGGAAAAGAAGAAGATGAATGAAAGATTAGAGAGAAATAAAATAGGGAAACAAATAGGGGATGAAGGAAAAAGTGAGGTATCATGAAAGAAGAAATATTCATGAAGAAAAACTAAAGAACTGTCGAAAAAGAGGAGTAGCATGAGGTGGACAAAATTAAAAAGGAAGAATTGTAGATAAAGAAGTAGATGAAAATATAGTATTAAAAGTGGTGAAGAAAAAAAAGCATAGAAAAAAGAAGGCAAACGTAGAAAAATAAAGGGATAAATATGAGAGGGAAAATGAGGAAAAAAACGAAGATCACAAGAGGATGAAGGAAAAACGGAGAACTGTTGAAGAAGAAGAAGAAGAAGAAGAAGAAGAAGAAGAAGAAGAAGAAGAAGAAGAAGAAAAGGACACATGGTACAGTGGATAAAGACGTTGGTTAGATCCAGTGACAGGACCCAAAGAGTGTGAGTTCAATACTCGGTTAATGAAGTGGAGAACTTCTAGATGGGAATTAACACGAGATAACTGACATCCATTAAACATGGCACGTGGAACTAGAACAGTCTACCCCAGTGAGCGAAATAAATGGTTCGCTTCGACATTCCAACCAACTGAAGAAGGCCGGAGCGTACAACGGCCGAAACGTTGTAATAAATATGGCGACAAAGATGAGGACAATAGTCCGAATAATGTGCATAGTGGACATAATACTTTATCTCAGAAATATAGACAGATAAAGAATAAAATTAATTGGAAGGAAATGAATATATAGAAGTGTGAGAGGAAGAATATCAAAAATAATAAATTCAAAATGTAAACGAAAGATGAAAATGAAAATTAATGAAGATGAAAATACTGTATGGACGACAGTGCTGAATATTTCCTGAGCGTGTAATTGGCAGATTTTATGCCGTGAGAACAGATGCATTAAAAAAAACCCGAAGTAGACCGTCCCTATGCGATAAAGTCATTAAAGAATAAACACACAGGAGAGTATAGAAAATACTGATAACTGCGCAATCTTAAACAAAATTAGACATACCTTGTATAGACTAAATCCAAAATGATAGGAGAAAACGTGTAGAAATGGGGATTTGAAAACGAGAAAAACAAACTTCGCAATCAATTTCAGATATGGAGTTATAAACCTGTATCTCGCATACATCGAAAGGCGGACTGGAAGTAATCATGAACAAAAAAAAAAGGATATTATGACAAATTATGTAAACACATAGGTAAACATGCACAAACCAAATAAACGGTCAATGTTTTCTGTAGAAACTGACAAGAAGGCTGATTGAAAATAATTGCTCCAACGAGTCAGCTACGCCCCCTGCAAAAAGAAACAAAAAATTAAGCTGGTTTGCACAGGGAAAGTTTTAGTATCTTTTTCTGTTTTTACTTCTTTCTTTCTTCTTTTTTATTGTTTTTGTAATAATGGACTCTTTGTAAAGAGAAAAGTAGCACGTAAGATAGAATAAAAGCTGAAACAATTTTTTGGAAAAGTACAAAAAAAAATAAATAAATAAATCAACATATTTAAAATGGACGAAATATATTCGTCCATTTTAAATATGGACGAATATATGTTTAAATAATAAAAAAGAAAAAACTGAAATACACAACCATCGAAATTAAAGCAAAGAACAATTTAAAAAAGCGAAAATAGATGACGTTTTCTTTTTCCAAACATGTATAGCGTGTTTTTTTAATAGTCTCTCAAAAGATATTATCTAAAAGGCTGATAGGCAAGGACGTGTCTTCTCACAAAACCTATTCAACATCTACAGCGAGGCGATTCTGAGAGAATTAGAAACCATACCGGGATTCATTACTGGCATTCACGATCTTAACAACGTAAGATATGCATATGACAAAGACTTGATAGCAAGCACAAAAAGGAAACTACACGTAATTCTACAGAAGGTAGTGAAAGAAAGCGAGAAGAAAGGACTAAACATCAATTGAAAGAATGCTGAATGCATGTGAAATAAGCATAGAAAGAAAGACTCGATTTTATAGAAGAACTATAAATTTACTAGTCCCAAAACAACGCTTTAGCAAATTTATTTGTTCGCTGTCTTATTTAGCAGTGACCTCACTGCCAGTTATGACGAGCTAGCAGTTTATGCTGAAGAGATATATCAAGTGATGCGAAACGCACACTGCGTATGCTGACAGGAAAGATTAGCAGCAGTTTTCCCCAACTTGTTTAGTTTCGCGGGTGTTGACTTGAACACTGATGTCCAGGGCTGTGTATCATCCAGTTTACTCCTGAATGACATAGATTGTAATGTAGTTCAGCTAAGTCTACTAATACTTTTTAAAAAAAAAAAAGGAAAAGTATTCTGTTTTAGAATTTAACTTGAAATATCCATTAAAATACAAACTAATATTAAAAATAGAAAATACCACTGAGAATCCGTTCAACTTCTCTTTAACTTACGTCTTAGAACTTCCAGATAACTTATTTTAGAAAGCCGACTATCGGCCAATAGCACATTTAAACATACAGTGTAACTCGGATATAAGAGAGTTGTCGGGACCGGAGAAGTATCTTATATCCGGGTTTCTCTTATATCCGGGTTTGGTCTATTTTGTTTAGGTAAGTATGGCTCTAATTTGGGACCAGATAAAATCTCTCTTATATCCGGGTTTCTCTTATATCTGGTTCTCTTATATCCGGGTTACACTGTACTATGTTCAATTTATTTCTTACATTTTTGTCTATTTTGGGATATTTGGTAGGTAATAATAATAATAATAATAATAATAATAATAATAATAATAATAATAATAATAATGATGATGATGATAATAATAATAATCTTTCCTCCGAGTCATTGAAGAGTACAGCTTTTTCAATAGCATCAGAGTAAAAAAAAAAGAAAACTAGAAAGGCGAAAGGCACTTGCATTAAAATGAATTTTAAAAAATTACAGATCCGTAGGGGAGACGAAAGATGCAAACGGGAAATTCAAAGTAAAATTTAAAATGGCAGTTACCTTTGAGAGGGAGAGACATAATAAAAAAAAAATCAAACCAATAATTCAAACTTAAATTAAAAATGTCAGATAGCTCTGAGAGGGAAAGACAAAAAATTGGAACCAAAAATTCAAACTAAAATTTACAATGGCAGATGGTTCTGAGAGGGAGAGACAAAAATTTGGAACCTAAAATTCAAACTAAAATTTACAATGGAAGATACCTTAGAGAAACCATTCAACAAATCCTGAATTCGGCTTTCCAGTTAAGAAATTAGTTCCAGATAATTTCGTTTAGAACGCCGACTATCGGCCCACAGGACATTTAAACATGGTACGTTCAATTTATTTCTGATATTCTAGTCTATTATGGAACGTTTGATGAAGGGTGGTAATAATAATAATAATAATGCTACTACTACTACTACTAATGCTACTACTAATAATAATAATCTATAACCCGAGTAAAAAGCCCTCTGACATTGTCATACACACCACACACAAGCACAAACACACACACTCACTCTCTCTTTGTTTCTTTCTATCTTTCTTTCTGTCTATATATCTATCTATCTATCTATCTATCTGTCTATCCATCTATCTATCTTACACAAGCATATATACACACTTATATACTACAATCTTTATTTCATGTTTGAAACTGTTCTATATATCTTAAATATAGCCCCACATACATCAAAAGACTAGCAAATCTATCTATCTATCTATCTATCTATCTATATATATATATATACATATATATATATATATATATACATATATATATATATATATATATATATATATATATATATATATATATATATATATATATATATATATATATATATATGTATGTGTATGCGTGTGTGCAAAGAAAAAAGGAAAAAATTATACAAACGCATTTAGTCCTTTGATGGATGGTAAATATAATGATTTTATTTTGCAACTTGCATTTATAATCCTGAATGAAAACATCGTAAATTTAGCAACAAATATATATATATATATTAGAATGTTTAAAAAAAATTGAAAGTTTAAAGCTGATTGTGCTTCAGTTCATGAATACAGTTGCGAGTAAAAATCTTTATCTTAGCCTCAGAGTTCGAAACGCGTTGGTAGAAATAGTTTCTTTTTTTCTTTACATATATTGTCTTTTTACAGATATTTTTTTTTTATATTGGAATTATAACACACACAAAGACACACAGTCACACACACACAAACACACATATATATCAATGAAACACATGCACATTCACACACATATACATATATATATGGAGAGAGATAATTATCTATATATATATATATATTAATATATATATATATATATTTATATCTATATCAATATATCTATATCTATCTATCTATCTATTTATCTATCTATCTATATATATATATACATATATATATGTATATATGTACATACACACATATGCACACATACACACACATATATATATATATATATATATATATATATATATATATATATATATATATATATGTGTGTGTGTGTGTGTGTGTGTGTGTGTGTATGTCAGTCCTTGTTTTATCAGATGATTCTACTTCAAATAAGTTCTGGACATACTTGTTTGCAATAAAGTGATCACTTGTCTTGGAACTCTGGCAGGTGATTCAATCATCCACCTGCGAAACAATCACTTCAGACGGGTAGCTGACGAGCGAGTACCACGGAGAGGTGTACAATTATAAAAGGACATATACACGCTTCTATACTTGACGCCATTCCGCTCTACCAACAAATTGTGAAAAAAAAAAGAGAAAATATTCTGATTATCAGACACACAAAGCGGTGTAGGGGAACTTCTTGGCGCTGGATTTCTTTCTTGATCGCACACCTGAACGTGTTATTCGGATTTCGGAAAACTGTGGTATTTTCTCATTTCATGGTGGAAGACGAAGACAGATGAATTTAGAAAAGGCGTGCGATTCGTACTTTGTAATTATTTTTTTCGAAAAAGGCACGTTTCCTTGAAACTATTCAATAATTTTACAAGAGCGAATCAGGATTGATATATCACTATAGCATATATATATATATATATATATATATATATATATATATATATATATATATATATATATATATATATCACTATAGCATACATATATATATATATATATATATATAGCATACATATATATATATATATATATATATATATATATATATATATATTTATATATATATATATATATGGAGAGAGAGGGAAAGATTATCGTACAGAGAGTGCTGGTGGTAATAAAACAGTGCTCGATGTGAAGTAAGATAGATAAAATTTATACTGATATTAAAAATAATGCGTGACAATAACAACGTGCATGACAATTGACCAAACGGTGTAGTATATGTTAATTTATTATTAATACATATATAATTATTGTATGTCTTAATATGTAGTATATATATATATATATATATATATATATATATATATATATATATATATATATATATATATACATGCATACATACATAATTACATATACATATATATATATATATACTGTACATATATATATGTATATGTTATTATGCATGTATGTATGTATGTATATATATATATATATATATATATATATATATATATATATATATATATATATATATATATATATGTATATATATATATATATATATATACATACATGCATATATGCATACATATATATATATATATATATATATATATATACATGTGTGTGTGTGTGTGGATACAATTTTGATTAAAAAAAACGACAATGTTTGTATGTTTTATATTTTGTCATATTTATAATTTTCGAATAAACTTTCAATGTATTTATTTATTTATTTAGCTAGAAAAATTTAAGATAATTACATCTCGAAACATTTAATAATTCTGTCATATTTAATCCATATATCCAACACACACATACACGTAGACACGTAAGCATAACACATAATGCATTCATACATATATTTGTTTTATTTACTGATATATTGTTTTATGGGGGCCAAGTTTCAGAAAGACTGTTCCTCCGATGATTAAAGGGAAAATTCGAATAAGTAACTCATTCAATATATATATATATATATATATATATATATATATATATATATATATATATATGTTGTGGTGGGATCCACCTAATCTGCATAGGTGACTACCAACTATAAATAATGTTTGGTACCGGAAGACGAAGGAAGAGGAATCACGAGATCCAACTAGAGACTCTGATCGACTGCGACTAGTCAACACATTCTCCAGGAACGTCTTCCCAGAAATATACAGAAATACTATATGTACTTATTGTGTACACTTTCTTGTTATAATACATTCTTGTTCTAAGTACATTTTGTGTTGCATTATTATTCCATGCATTAGGCGAGATTCAACATTGAGTCAAGTTTCAACAATATATCAGGTATGTGTTTAGTTGAATTAATCTTACAAGGAATAATTCATACAAAACTTAGACTAGTAAAGATAATGATGTAAAATTTGTAGGTTAATGCACCTTTTAAATTTTGTTTGCTAAGGGATTTCGCCATTTTATATCATTAACTTTACTAATTTACTTTTCTATGAACGATATATTACAATGAATCATTAATGCAAAAAGTAGATTAGTAAATTTAATGATATAAAATGTCCAAATCGCTTCGCAAGCAAACTTTGTAGGTTTATGCACCTTTTAAATTTGTTTGCTAAGGTATTTCTCCATTTTACATCATTAAATTTACTAATTTACTTTTTCTATGAACGATCCATTGTAATATATATATATACATATATATATATATATATATATATATATATATATATATAGATATATATAGATATATATATATATGTGTGTGTGTGTGTGTGTGTGTGTGTGTGTGTGTGTGGGTGTCTGTGTGTGTGTGTTCACTTACTCGTAAATAACCTTCGAAAATGTATAATTCTGTCTTCTCCCTCAGGAGTTATATCATAGGATTTTATCCAGCTATAGGTTAAATATTATGACATCCACGAACAATTTGTAATCGACGTCAGAACACTGAGAATGAGACGTGAGGAACCTTCAGTATGTTTCAGTTCTGCAGGCTCTAGTGACGTTGTACTCATCAGGTCTCTGGGAATCTTTTATAGCAACTCTCTATGGAAACCAATGACGTAATTTTCACTCTTGGAGCGTCTTGTAATCGTTTAGCAGGCTATTTGGCAGGTGGTGAGTATATCTCGGTTCCGTCTTCCGGAGGTTGACATTCGTGGTCAGATGTGAGCTATAATAGGGAAGTCGTTTTGCGTTGGAAAGATAGATCAAAGAAATGTTTCAGCGAGTTGTTTCTTGCCCGTCAGGCGATGTAGACCGGCTGTCTTTTGTGTCTGAAACGACTCCCCAGTGAGGATAGTTAAATTATGTACATGTCGATACTAAATAGTTAAATAATATATATGTCAGCATGAGTAATAAAATTGTTATTAAGATGCTCTGTATTTGAAGTTTTTCATTGTTGAACCCAAAAATTACTGATCGCCAGTTGAGAAGACAATATGTGACTACCCCACTTGGGAACTATGCAACAGTTATAACAAGGATATATATATATATATATATATATATATATATATATATATATATATATATATATAAGTTGACATGGAAGTCAGCACTTAGAGGCGACAGTGTGTTTCATGCTAGTGCAATCGTCAGGCGACTCTTATATTTACACACGCTCTATCTCTGATGTTGAGCACTTTATCCCATAAATATAGCACACTTTAAGACTATATTTCCGCATATATATATATATATATATATATATATATATATATATATATATATATATATATATATATAAAAGTGGACATGGAAGTCAGCACTTAGAGGCGACAGTCTGTTTCATGCTAGTGCAATCGTCAGGCGAGTCGCCTGACGATTGCACTAGCATGAAACAGACTGTCGCCTCTAAGTGCTGACTTCCATGTCCACTTTTATATTTACACACGCTCTATCTCTGATATTGAGCACTTTACCCCATAAATATAGCACACTTTAAGACTATATTTCTGCATATATATATATATATATATATATATATATATATATATATATATATATACTTGGCTGCACTAACTTGCGACATTTATATATAACTTTTAAGCATCCAGTGATATTAAAAAAATTTTTAAATATTCTCCATAATCTAATGTTTTATTGAACTATAGAAATTATGGCGTTAAATCTACTATAGAGCTTTTATTTTCTGACAATTTCCTGTATGGACACTCTTATCTACAAAAGTCAGGACGTTTATACACATACAAAAATGTTCAAACTTCTTTTAAAAATATTGGTGTTTAATGATTTGCA
>OZ038508.1:45482628-45500128 GCA_964036315.1 Acanthosepion esculentum | reverse complement strand
GTCTCATGATTTTTACGTTTGAAATTGCTGTGTTTAAACGAAAGTTCTGTTATAATAATTTCTCCTTTCGCATTTCGCTCTTGTTAAACACTCTTCCAACTTCCTACTTTCCTGTCAACAACTATTTCCAAAAAGTTAAATGAGACATCAATCGTCATCTTCTTTTTCATTGAATCTTGTTCTTTTTTTTTTGTCCTTTCTCCCCAGCAACGTTTTCTTAACCCTCAGTAACATTATTGTATCTTAGCGGCTGTATCGCCTTACTTGAATGGGAGGAAATGATTAATAAGAAGTCCGGAGACGTCACAGGAGACTATTTGCCAAATAAGCATGCCTGCTAAAGAATCCATCATTCTGAATCTTATGACATTAATATAACATAAATCAATCGGACGCCTTCGGGAAATATAATGACCCTGGATACAAGTGGAACATATATTAACATTGGAACAATGATATGTATGTCTGGTTGCACCTTTCCTGGTATGACTGTCTGCTAGAAATGCTAACTGATCCTGCTTGCACATGACTGCTCAGATATATTTTGTTTTTTCTTCATCTCTCACGGAACCGACTTGGGACCGACACTGCAACTTTGCTGAACGGAGCTTTAGTTACACTATCATGGTGAGAGCGCTTCATACTGCGTGATCACTGTTTTGAATAAGCCTAGCACGCTAAAACCCTGAGTCACGATGGCTTGTGATTACGTGAAGATCAACCAACGACTATTTTCTTACAGGTTAATCTACGTAATTGTACGCAGAAAAATTCGGTCCCCCTGAGGTGTCGCTTTTCGTGCATAATCCCATGATGCCGCCAGACGCTTGGATCGTCTCTTCAGAATTATATGAAGAAGTCACTTCATTGAAAAAATCGACGGTGGTGAGATACGAACCCGGTTGTCATGGTCCGACCGGTAACATTCAAAACACTCAACCGCTAGAATAAACATAAAACATTTACATGCTGAGAGCGAAATAATTAATCTAAAATTTAAATTAAATATAGGTAAAATATTTTTGGGATATTTTTTTTTTTTTGAGACTGACATTCAATTGATTTTCCTGAAATGACAGCATTTTTCAGAATCAGAAAATATTGATTTTTGTCATCATTTTAGGAGTCTCCTGTTTATAATTCAAATCAAATTTCAAATCGATCACTGACTAAATAAAGAGAGTTTCTTTGCACTTTTATGCAAATGTCAGATTTGAAACTGTCATTACGTCATTGATCACTGGCTAATCTTACGAACAGAAAAAAGGACACCAACAAAAGGTACGCAATTATTAAAGACATTTCCGGTACCTTTAAATGCTGACTAGTTAACTTATGTAGTACCATATCATTCGTAGTCATTCACTTTCAGTTTGCTGCACTGGGTGTGACGATAAACTACATCCGGCAGCATGGCCCCAGATTGGTTGATTGGAGGTTTTGAGGAGCGTGAAACCACTTTTTACGTGCTATTGTTCCCAAGTCTGCTACGAACTGGGGTGGGAGCACCTGTTTCAGTCCCAACTATGATCAAATACTTAATCCTCTAGCAAAAATTAACAGTACATTTGTATAATAAAATTACCAGCAATACATTTCTATAGTAAAATGTCCAACATGACATTTTTTGACAAAAAGGAAAATCAACACATCACTAAAATTATAAAATACATTTTTATATTAAAATTCCAAGCAATACATTTTTATAAAAAAAATTACCAAGAATATATTTTTGTCGTGAAATAACAGGTAACATAATATATTTTTACATTACCAACAATACATTTTATCATCGACAAATTATATATCTAAAAACATATGTTTACTCTGAAAATAAAAGATTACGACCATATATAAGAAGTTGAAGACATAAAATTCCATATAAGATATTTAGATTTCAACATTAAATATTCCATGAATGTGGATATGCCGCTCAACAAAACCAACCAACTAACCCACTTTCAGTTCGAAAAAAAAAACATAATTTTTCTTTTCATGCATTTGTTGATTTATTTAGATATTTTTTCTGAAACGAGGAGGAATCAAACATCTAATTTCTATCAAGCAAATAAATCTCGAAATGCAGGGTCCTGTTATTCGATTTTTGGCTAGACCCAGATTAATTAATTCCTTGTTATGAAGTCGATCGTGAATAAATACAAACTGATTCAACGTGGTCTGGAACAAGAACAGACGAGACCAAAAATGTGATTCTTGAGCTGATGTAAAAAGTATTTCTTGTCTCTTGTAATCAAATAGATTTAATGATTTCCTTCATAGGGAGAATTCCGGCCGAGGTTAAAGCTGAGGTCGTCAAGGCCAGACGCAGATGATCTACGATAAGAAATCATGGCGACAGTTCGCAAATCACGCTGCGTGATTTCCATATGTGACCAAGAACTGAGAGATAAAACGAAAAAAAATCAGGTCCACAAAATATATATAAATATTAAAAAGAAATGATACCAAGCAAAATGCTTTCTAAGTTTTCGTGGGTCGTAGATGGAGTAATACGTGTAGGTTACAAAGTGATTACTGACTACATTTGCTTCGAACAAGGATATTTTCCGTGTTGAAAAACGACAGGTTCCTAATAATTTGGTTAATCCAATTTTGCCTTTATGCCACAGACAGACAGCAATCTATGAGGACCCAACACTTATAAGTGATCGAAGGACCGTAATTCCATGTTTCTAAATATCTTCATACCGCAAAAAGATTATTAAACGTTAACTCAGCTGCAGTTAGCTTTACCAAGTACACGGAGATGTTAATAGAGTAATCTATGAGCGATGGCCTTAAATAAAATGTTAAATAATACGGTTCCGAATTTGGAGTAAATCCAATGAACTCGCACTAGAAATATTTAATCCCGCCTTATAAGAATTTTATATTACTTCAAACGTTATTGTAGTGGATATTCATATTTGAAATAGACGCCAACTTTTTTTTTTAATATTAAACACGGTGTATTACGTCTACTGGAATTCGGATTCTCCAAGGTGATTGAAAATTAACTCCTTACTTTATGTATGATTGGTTAGACAGGTGTCCTGACTTAACAACCTGTGACTTTTTTCTTTGGTGTTGTTTAATCGAGCAAGTTTACTATAGCAAACCAAGTCTTTGGAAGAACTTGAAGGGCGAATGCAAGAAGTTATGTCTTCATTACCACAAGAGTTCTTGGTGAAATCACTTGACGTGATTCCTGGGCGGCTCGAGGCGCAGGTAGCGAAATCTGGTGGCCGTATGAATTGTAAATAAAATCTGATGCTAACCGCTTTCCTCTCGTATCTATTTCTTGTAAAAATTGTAGTTAACAAATAAGTGATAAATATTTTAAAACGGGAAGTTACTTTTAAATCACCCTGTAGAAATATTAATAATGAAAGTGTGTTCTCCATCATGGATTGAATCGGAGTCCCCTTTTTAGGGGTGACAACTGTTTCATCCGGTGAATTTTACCATTTGGTTACGGAGAGGTATAACAGTTCAGCTCGGCCCTATTTTCGCTTTTAAGGAAAACACAATGCCTCATTCTTCCAGAATAGTCCATATATGAATAATTTCATATTCGAAACGTAAAAAAAAAGCAATTTCCAAATAATTCATGGAGAAAATACAAACACACATATATTATGAAATTAATCAAGCCCAACAATTATTTAATATATTTTTTGCTTATACGTTATTTTAATAGGTACAATTTATTTAAATAATTGCTTTGCTTTTTAATTAAACAGTGTTAATTACATTTACTGGCCTGAATGTCCAAGACATTTCGTAAAAAATTGCGTTTTCCAAAAATAATCGAACCTGTGTTCTATACGGAATCGCCATTTGATCTGACGTGATATACCACTTAGCTATAAAGAAGCGTCTGGTTAGCAAAATCCAAAGTAATGTTTAAAAAAAAAAAACATATCCTGCACGATTTTCCCGAACAAATCATATCTGCTGCCGAATTATATATTAACATAAAAAAGGGCAACATACTATGAAAATGAATAAGTCCGATAATTATTTAATATATTTTCTTTTTATACGTTATACAGTTTATTTAAGTAAATGATCTTTTTTTAATTAAACAGTATTAACTAAAGGACACAGGTTCGATTTCTGTTGGAAAACGCGTATATTCTAAGAATATCCAGGCCGCTGTGAGCGTGTTCGTCTAAGAATTTTCGTATGGTTAAAGATTTTCGTATATTTAGAAACTTGATACGCTCCCCATTGTCCTCACATATGTGACTTATAGATAATATATGGTGAGGAAGACGTGTGCGTCACTTGGGACATGGTCGAATGATTACAATGTTAGCTTTCCGACAGTGAGACCAATAGCATCAGAATCGGTTAGTCATGAATTTAATTTAATAATAATAATATCGTTTTAGAAAGAACATCCCAACGTGCGACACCATTGAGAAAGGTCTGCAAAACATACCAATGGTTGACCCATGCCTTGTAAGTGGAATTCAGTAGCCGACATACTTCGGTGCACTTCCATTGGGATGTTAGTAAGTTAATGAGTGGTTTAGATGACACTGCTGATGCTGTTCACAATTGACCTGTCTATTCTGTTAAACACCGTGATCATAAAATAGTTAATAGTGTAGAAGACAATGATTAAATCGTGGGAACATTCGAAAACACAAGCGACAAATAAATGAAAAAATTCTTTGCCGAAATTCCTGGCATAAACTCATTGTTACTTCTCGTATTTATGGGTTATTTTTTTGTCTTTGACATGTTGTAACCTAGGGAAGGTTTCTGAATCGAATAATCAAACGAAGATTGGAAATAGACTATAATACTTAAGACAAGAACAAAACATATAAGATTAACTACCGGCGCGTAGAGAGAAGTAGTCAACGTCTAGAAGTGAGTTAAGTGAATTCCACAATCAATCTCCAACTACAGGATATCTACCAACCGCCCCGCGCAGCCAGATGTGGCACAAGGCCGAGTTTAATCTGGGATATCCGGGCCTGTAGACTCGGCCAAAAAATTTCACGTAGCCACAATATAAAACAGAGTCGGGTAGCTGTTTCCCGAGACGAGACTTTGCCCTTCGACATAGCCTCATCTCGGGATCCTCTCTGAGGAGTTTGACCAGCATAGCGGGAGACGAATCTCCAACTGCGGATCAAAATACAGTATTTACTACTGTATTTATGTGAATGGAGGCATGCCCATTATCGTCCGTAGGTATGCTACAAAACATGTTCTTTTTCTTGGAGTCGTACAAATCGTACGTGATGTAACATGTGTACATGTAACAATGACAAGTTTGGGATCATCTATCGATGAAATAGGGATAGGAAACCGACGAAATGATAAGATAAAGAACAAATAGGAAACGTTTATCAATTTAACATGTTTTAATTTTATTAAAGCCTACATACATTAGATTATTTAAGAATGAATTCAATAAAGGTTGGTCTTGTCATATAGAAGGTTATTGTCGTTTTGAAGTTGTCTTCATCGTTAGGCATTATAAGCTGGTAACGACTATGGACGGAATCTGACTGAATGCTGGCTAAGTTGAAATCTTTAGCGGCATACCCACCTGTATGAATTAGTTAATGTTGAAGTCGAAATATTTTTAGCGCAGTCGAATACCTACAACTACCAATAAAATATATTGTTGGTAATTTTCCTAAAATAAAGGATGTTTCATTAAAACGGATGAAAGTCAGAAGTAAAAAGTGTTATTGATGTAAATCTATTCATTTCTCTTTTGGATCCTGTTATGTAAACCATGGCAATTATGTGTGAAAAATAATGTCGCCCAAATATCATCCAAATCTGAAAGTGTTATGGTCCAATGTCCTCGCACCACTGTTATGGTCCAAGTTTAGGACCAAGGAAGAACAACACGAACACAAGAGTAGGAATAACAAAGATATATTAAACAGAATAATAATAATACAAGAAGTTATATGTCTTAGTATGACTGTCAGTCTGGTGAACTACTATTGTCTCGACTCGTTCCACTTACTCTTTCGTCTCTCTTGAGAGGCGCAGTCTTTATAGTGTCAGGACGAGTTCATTGTCGTTACAGATAAGATCCCATAACAGAAAGAAAAAGAAAAAAAATCATTAGACGCTTAAACTTAATTCAAATTATAATCGGTCCAAGTTATTGGAACTTCCTTTATGTATTGCTGATTATAAATATGTACTTTTAGGCTTTCATGGTATTTTGTTGGTGGGGGCACCATTTGCCCATAGACATAGACACTATTTGGCCAACAAGTATCACCACCCCGGGTCATAGTGGGCCTGAAAACAGGCATCAAGAGGTCGTTCCACGCTCCTCAAAAATTTAAATCTAACGATCAGAGCCCTTGCCGCCTGATGTAGTTTATTGTTATACCGAAGTCAACCTAGAGAATGATAAAATAATGAACAAATAGGAGACGCTTATCAATCTAACATGGCTCACTTTTATTATTAAATGTTTGGTGATGAAAAGGCAACATTATATATTACATCAGCAATCTAAATGATAGAACGTCTGTAAGCTTTGATAAAAAGGAAACCTGTTAGATTGATAAAACGTTTCATATTTGTTCTTTATCTTATCACATGCAACTTTGACATTATTATTTAAATGTACCTGTGATCCTTTAAACGTGTTTATTGCTTGTCTACACGTCATAGTATGTCACGTAAAATACACTGTTATCACATTTTATGATCTTATTTAATTCGTCGTATCACCTTCATTAAAATTATTTAAAAGTCGGAGAATATGTCGGAAGAACTGAATATCGACATGAAACGGATAGGTTATAATTAAAGAAAACAAATCAACACTTACTAAGAAGCAATGGTTTACTTCAGACAATTGCTTCATTGAAACAAATGCATCTAATTTGATTGTCAGCAAACACCAAGATCGGCCATTCTACTGCCCTGTCAAAGAAATATAATTTGTATTCCAATGTCTCGTCCATTGATTCATCAATCTAGCGATGCACGGTAACTGTTTTCCCAGGTTGAGGCAAATTAACTCAAATTATAGTGTATTTCCCGTTACCTTCTGCTGGAATTATCTTTTCGTACAGACCAGCGTCCGCCATGTCTCACTAAAAATATCTGTCCAGTAGGAAGGCGAGGGGACAGTATTCACTGTTTAATAAACGGGTGAAACAGGTGGCGTATCCACTAAAATGTAACGTAATATTAGACGATCATGTATCTTTCGATACATGACTGAAGAGGCAGAATTTTTCCCCAGCTGGAGGTTGCCATTTCCGTTCTGCGGTAGGCCAATGACCATACGGCCTGTCCTACTAATTACTCATAGCTTGAGAGGGAAAGAAGAAGTGATTTAATTCCTTTCCCAAGGATATTAGCACGTAATTGAATGCAATGGAATAGTCTGGAATTCGAACTCAGCTCTCCATTGTCCTCATCCCGAGCCGCTGTCCATTACTCCAACGTGCGTGCGTGCGTGCGTGCGTGCGTGCGTGCGTGCGTGCGTGCATTCATTCATTCATTCATTCATTCATTCATTCATTCTCTCTCTCTCTCTCTCTCTCTCTCTCTATATATATATATATATATATATATATATATATATATATATATATATATATATATATATATATATATATATATATATATATATATATATATATATATAATTTATATATATAGATATATAGATATATATATAGAGAGAGAGCACCTCAAGGCAGTGTAATGGTTAGAAAGCTTGTTTTGCGAGAACCATTACGACTGAGTAGTGAGTTCGATCCTCACGGGATGCTACCACATCTAAGCAACACTTGGAAAGTCACTATAAATTTGTGTAATTTATCCAAGTTGCATTAAAAACTACTGACAAGGTACTGCGTTCAAGGTACTGTGTGTATGTATGTGGGGTGTGTCAGTATGTGTGCGTGTGTGATGGTTGTAATTGTTTCCATAAAACAAGGGAAAAACGGAGAAAAGATTGCCGAAATGTACGTTAGTCCAAATTATGCGTATCCTAACATTCATTTAAAGCAATATTGAAAGAACGAGAAGCACAAAGAGAAAAGCTGAGAGAGGGAGAGAGGGGGAGGGAGCGAAGAGGAGAGACAGATTAATGAATATACACTTAACTTTCGCCGAAATATAATGATATAGAAAAACTTCTTCTCCATACTTCATCCATAGATGATCTCAAACTTATCATTGTTAAATGTACAAATATTACATCGCGTACCACTTGTACGTCTCCAAGAACATGTTTTGTAGACCTACGGACGATAATGGGCATGCTCCTATTCCCTTGCTGTCCGATGTAGTTTATTGTCTTACCCATATATTAAAGCGGCAATCGCCAGGGCTCAAACTTTAGACCTATTTTTATAATAGTCCCGCATTGATTTCGGCCAGTGAACTGGTATTTCTGCCACATTTAGTTATTGTGGGGGTTTTATATAGTAATAACATTTTCTTTAGTTTCTTGTAAATATTTTGTATTCATTTGTATATACTCATTGGGGTTAATTTTTAAAATTGTTATTTTATTCCCCTCCCCCCACAGACATTGAATTGTACATATGGGGACTAGTCAGTATTTTCATAGAGACAGTGAGGTATTATGGTGGTTGTAGTAAGAACGGTACGGATGAATGTGGTGTTTTGGTGTAAGGAATTTTGTTCGTACGATTGGGTCAATGTTTGCGGCTAGCTAAGTTATAGTTAAGACAGATGAAGACCGTCCTATTCTCCCCAATCCCCCCTTTGGTCATGTGCCACATTTCTGTATTTTCGCAGAATAAATATCACTTTAGACCTATTTTTGTGCTTCCACTTCCATATGACACTTTGCTGGCGTTCGTGAGGCTCTTGTTCTCTTTCTTGTGGAGAGGCAAGGCCGCCAGAGTCACTCAGGAGATCTGTTGCCTTCATCCTTCTGAAGGCGGTCTGCGCATGCCAAGCATTGAGATTCGTCGAAATATGCTTCGCATCGGCTTTCTAGATCGAATGTGCGGCGAACCGGATGGAGAGGGCGCATTCTGGAAGGAAGACGCCCGTAAGAACTTCCCACCCCAGAGAAGTGCGCAGTCGTGCGAGGAGGATGCCCACCATTTACCCCGAGCCGAATGCTCCTTCTATCGCGAATGTCGTATTGCTCTGAAGCGCCTCTTACGGGCGGCGGATAGCCTCTCCAACGTCCAGGCGTCGTCTCGTAGAGCATTATATCAAGTTTTAGTCAGGGAGTCCGTTCATGATGAGCTGATTGACGAGCTCGGACTTACGAAGCAGGAGGTTCGCTCAATATGGCCTTGGGCGCCCGGGTTGAAATGTCTCAATAACGATGAGGCATCACTCCCCTGGCTGGTGATTCGGGGGGCCCTCTGGGTCGCCAAAAGACATTGTTCAGCTGGCTTGTAGAAATCTCCAAACTGCCGACGCTGTGGGTGGGTGGGGTAGAGACCCTGGGTCACGCCTTCTTTCATTACACGTTGGTAGTGCCGTTGTGCAAGTTTGTTGAAGGCCTCATGGTCCGTATGCTGCATGGAGAGTTCTTTGTTCTTGAGGCCTCTTCCGTTTGGAGCAATGTGGCACCGCCGCCGACGAAGGCTGAACAATATGTGTTCCACTGCTTGCTAGATGTTATGAGAGTCATGATTTGGACGACATGTCAGAAGGGATTCTAGGATTCGAGGCGAGAAGTTCACCTCTTCCCAACTGATCTTGTACTTTAAGCATCAGCTTAAAGTCAATATATGACGGAAAGGCAGTGGCTCACTTCATCAGAATTCAGCAAAAGGAGGGTGCATCTTGCGCGCATGCGTTGTGTGAAAGGAGCTGACCTTGAGTGGCTCTTCCTGGGTTGAACTAGTGCAACCCATCCCAAAACTAGGCTAGTTGAGGTTTTATTGTTGACGTTTTTAGTTTGTTGACGTTTTAGCAAATAAAAGATATCTATCAAATTAAAACTGGAAGCTGCTATCGAAAATGGCTGCCAAGCAGTTGTTAACTGGGGCAAGACATACCTTGTAAATATTAAGACCTCCAAAAAGAATCTGCAACCTTTTAATAACCACGGAGAACCAATTTTTACTGCCATCAGCATGTCTGATACTAAGCTAACAAGTGACATATTGCCTATTCTAGATCTGACATTTTGTACTGAGATGAAATGGGGCGTTATAGTGAATAGATTGCGCGGTCTGCTACTAGAAAACTGGTTCACTGTGATTTGTTAGACAATTTTTTCTTTCCAGATTTCGTTTTGCACATTTTCAATGTACCTTTTATCCGTGCATTGAACATTGCCGCAATATCGGGTCCGGTGACCATGCTATATCTCGAATAGTCTATAATGTGCATTGGTCCTGGCCTGGTATTTCGACTTCAGTCATTTTCCCAGTGCCGTGACGTTCCTGCTCTCTATCATTTCTATAATTATGGCAAATGTTCTGGTGAGCCCACCTCTTTCATACCTCGACTGCATGAAGTTAAACGTATTGCCTAATTAGCGAATAAGTTTCAACGTTCTCTTGTAATAGCTAGATGTAGCCGTCAGATCTATTTTAATATCAACTTTTCTCGG
Source organism: Acanthosepion esculentum (assembly GCA_964036315.1). NCBI lineage: Eukaryota > Metazoa > Mollusca > Cephalopoda > Sepiida > Sepiidae > Acanthosepion > Acanthosepion esculentum. The sequence goes on along the minus strand of OZ038508.1, from coordinate 45,489,561 downwards.
ATTTTTCGCCTTGTATGATGGTGGGAAACAGATGGGAAGTAGGTCCAAAGTTTGAGCCCTGGTGGTCGCCGCTTTAATGTGAAATGGTCGGGAAACGTAGCCGCTCAACACGACCTTCATTAGCCGATTTGTGAAGAGGCATTTTCTCTTAAATTTTATTTTCATATTTTTGCTTCTTGCCTCGGACATCCTCTGAAATTTCATCGCCATGTCAATCGCCATCTATTCTCTTCGCGAATCCTGTTCTTTTATATATTTTCTCCCGACCAATGTGTTCTCATTCTCTTTCAATCTCAGTAAACCTTTGCATCTTAGCGGGATTATCGACTTCCCTGGGGTGAAATGTTTAAAATAATAACAATAATAACTTGCTTATCTTCATATAAAAGAGAATTATATTGAATTTCCAAAATTCATATTAGTTTAAAAAGTGAACTTTACGCTGGCATTGTCTGAAGTGTATTTAACTTTGTATTTTCAATATGACATCAAAATAAGCTTACTTAAATGATTTTGATAAATCCGTTTCTCTTCTTTGGTTTTAAATCGTCAATTCTGTTGACACAACCCTTTTTTTAAAGAAAAAAGTATAGCACGTAATATTTTAATTCCCTGCTGCTGACTCATCATCAGATAAAAAAAAAACAACCTTTGATTCACAGTGTATTCAGCTTGTTGATCACGCTGACAAACAATGCTACATTGTTATTACAGACATTCCAAAGCAAATATTTTTCAGCTAAGCGATTCGAAACATGTTTTTAAGAAAATTTGCGACATAAAAAATAATTCTGACATTTTGAGAATTGTATTTTGATTTCATAAAAGATTTTTTTTTAAATTTTAAATACCATAACTGTTCATGAACTAGGTGATTATGTCTTTCAACAGATCTCTTTTTCACTATTGTCTGTAAATTTCCTTGACTTCCTGGGAAAGTGCTATGCCCTGTTGCATTCTCAACTTTTTTAATAAATATATTTCCTTCTCTTAACCTGGCTGACAACATAAGCTAGAGCAGGGATTTTTTTCGTGGTTACAGTAGGAATCTTCCATTCGGAACACACCATTAAAGTAAAAAAAGACAGTGTAACGTATGCTAGTTATGAATTCAAACAAATTACTGTATATGTCACGATCACGAGTTCCAAACTAATCAGTTTCATATGGGGCATCACATGGACTCTAGCCGTAGTAGAAGTGGAGTGACGGAGACCAAACCTCCTAAGGCTAGTTTGAATTCTTGAATTCAGTGTTTTCCTTCTCAGAGACAGATTGACACCCAAGGCTATAGAACTAGTCTGTCCTGCTATTTACTTATTCAGAGATTGGGTGGGGAAAAGAGATGGATTCATATCTTTCCCAATGGCATTAGTACGTAAGTGAATGTAATGAACTCGTCTGGAACCCGACTCCATCCGATCCGCATTCTATTAAGCTACCGCGACTCCATGAGATTATTGTGGGAGATAATTATATCCTTACAGTAATATCTATACGAACCATCAGCAATAAATATGGTGTATCAAATACATCCCCCCTTTTAATCTGAGAAGCAATGGCATTGCCAAAGTGAAGAGGGAAGCCGCAGGGTTTTTATAAACGGTGTAATATGGAAATTAACGATAATTAAAGGTAAAAAGAACCCCAAAAGGTGCAGTTAGTGGGAGGTAACTATTTACAAGTCTATGCATTAATTACCATGGAGATAAGTCGTTATCCAATAGAAGTATAAAACAAACTTTCCTTCTTGTAGTTATAAGCTGCATTGCACGTGGTTGCTCTACGACTCTGATAAGTTACGGGAGTTGTGATCGTTAAATATACAGTAATTTGTTTTTAATTTATAACTTGGATACATCACACCGTACTTTTTTACTCTCATGGTGGGCTCGATTGAGGAATTAGGTATTCCTCATTCCTGAATGAAGCACATCATGAGAGTAAAAAATGACGGTGTGATGAGAGACGATGTCCAGATTGATTTCATAACATTCACTGATGTGTTAATATCATCGGAAAATGTATGGAGCATTCTCTCTCCTCCCCGAGCTATGGGTAAATAGAAGGTCGGACTCGGTTCTATAGCCATGGGTGGCAACCGATTTAGGTGTAGCAAAAATTCTGAATTCAAACCCTAAAACAATGAGTAAATAGTAAGTAAATCTGGAGTTCGAGTCAGACTAGGAGAAGAAGAGTTCTGAATTCAAATCCAGAGCCGGAGATCCCAAGACAGTCAGATGTTGTTTCGTTGTGGCAAAGCCTGCGACGACTCCGGTGACAATCTGTATTGGCTTCTGTCTTTCGCTTGGACAACATCGGTAACGTGGAGAAGGGAGACGTGCAGCGTGGGCGACTGCCGATCTCATAAAAAATAACCTTACCAGGCCTGCGCGCTTCGGGAACGGATTTGTGGTATCCCGTCAACGACGGTTGCTTATATACAATTATCTCTAGTTTTTAACATCCCACGTTGCAAAGGGTTTCACCTGGAAATAAGATAATCAGATTCGCACTTACGGCAGAGAAATTAAATATAATGACAAACCTATATCTGAGAAATTGAATAAGAGTTGATAGGTTCGCCTATCGTCCAGTTCATAATCCTCCCAGTTATTGTGAAGAGGAGTAGAAGTTTATCTTTTTTTTTCCAGTTTAAGATTGGGTTTCCAGTTCCTTCTGTAGTCTGTAACTGAACTCTCAAATATTATTCACTAAGTATATCACTTTATTCTTTTCTTTCCTCCACCAATAAAAATAGATAGGTTGGCCTATTGTCTGGTTCTCACTCCTCGATATTTTGAACAGGAGTAGAGGGTTATCCCTTGTTTCCTCTTTAGTATTGGGTTTTCCGACTACTTCAGCTCTATTAATTTTATGAACACTTGAAATTATTTTTGATTCCTTCTCATTTCATTTGTATATAATCCTTTCCTGTTTGTCATATTTTTCGAAATATATATATATATATATATGTGTGTGTGTGTGTGTGTGTGTGTGTGTGTGTGTGTGTGTGTGTGTGTGTGTGTAATTGGACATTGAAATCGACACCCAACGCGACAATCATTTTCCTGTTTAAGCGCAACCATCAGTCTGCATGGTTAATCCGTTTATGCATGAATCGGACTGTCGCCTTTGGGTATTGATTTTAATGATCAATTTGTTATTTATTTACGCTCTCTCCCTGATATTCGGTGGTGATTTAGCCCCTAAATATAGCATAACTTATCTTTCTATTACAAATATAAGGTATGTATATACATAAATACACAAACACACGTACACACACATGTATGTTTGTGTGTGTGTATGTATGTATATGTGTGTGTGAATATGGAGGGCAACACCGAGCGGTGGGATTTTTGTCATGCTTGTACGCAGTCTTCAATCAATGTGGTATTTTTGTCTTTTTTTCTCGGCTATTTATATATGCTGGTCAATGATTCATTATGTGGAGTAAGGTCGACTGTATTATTCTAACGCTTATACGGTAGGTTGTAACGGTTTTATTTGAACTCATTATAAGGGATTTTCTTTTCTTTTTATGTTGCCTGACCTTTCAGTACGTAGGCTATCATGGCTCTCCACTTGCCCCCTATCCCTTGTAGCTCTCAATAAGTTTCGTCACTCTGTCCACCAGGGGCGCCATGCGTTGCTTTCTCTTGTCTCTCTTTCCTTCTATTCGACCTGTGAGTATCAGATTCTTCAGACCCTCCTATATCATTACGTTTCTCAGAAAATTCAGCTGCCTCTTCCTGATGTTAATTATAAGCCTCCTCCTTCTTCGCAACCTCTCGAAAACTTCATCGTTGCTCATGATATCCTCAGCATCCTTCTGTTGAACTACATCTCCATCACCTCGTATCTCTTCTTCATATTTGAGGAGATCATCCAACATTCACTGCCATAAAGGAGGACAGTTATCACAGTACTCTTTTCTTTGCTACCAAAGAAATTCTCCGGTCTCGTAATACTCTGGCAAGCTTTTGGAATGCCTCCTTGGCCATCACAATACGTCTACGGATATCAGTGTCGTACTTAGCGTTCTCTCTCAGAACACTACTCATATATTTAAACTTCCGCACCTGCTTGCTTTTAGTGCCCCCGAACTGCAAATCGCATACTGTGTAGAAATAATTGTAGATACAAATGTGTTTATTTCTAGCTATTTTATAGAGTTGTCTGTTAACTTGATACACCTTATTTATTCATGATTACTTAATTATTTGTTATTGATTATATTTAGCGTGATAATGGTTGTTTAGTGCTGCCACTAATTAGCATCTGTGCATGAGTAGATGTTATATATAGATTCGCTACGAGAAATAATAACAACGGTATCTGGATTGTTGCCAGTGGAACCAGCAATATCTCAGATGATTGACTGATGAAGTATTATAACCTGAAGCTGCTTTGGACCAACCCCACAGGCTGTACTTGCATTCTTTGGATGATGAGTTTTTCTCGGTGCCTCAAGCGTCGCCAAAATGGAGAAGTGCCGAAGTGCTTAATGTATTTTTCCTCGATACTGCATATATTCTAGTCTCCCCAAGTAAGAAAATGTCGACCTGAATATTTCTATGAGAATGTTTTGATGCAAATCGTCTTTGTAATGATGCAAATAGTCATTGTAAAGAAACGTGTCATTTATCTTCTCAATATCTCTTCATATATATATATATATATATATATATATATATATATATATCGCTCTTCATCAATGCATTGAACCCTCTGGCAACTGCCGTTTGAATACCTCCGTATATAATACGTTAAAATTTTTCTTTTTCCGACGACAGTTTAGGGGTAGGATATCTGGCTGATGTTAAATCAGTCAAATTTTGATCCCGTCTTGAAGTAATTGTATGACAAGCGACAATGATGAAATGTGATACGACGAAACAGTCTTATATTTAGATTACTACATATATATATATATATATATATATATATATATATATATATATATATATATATATATATATATATATATATATTGGTTCTCACTCCCACACATACATAATTACTGAAAATTTGTTTTTATACACGGAGTTATATTTTTCTGTTTACTCCTGAATTTGTAGGTCTGATAAATTGTATTGTCATTACGATTCTAATGTAATAAATTATAACAATGAAATATTAATGTTTAATCCTTTTATATCATATATATATATATATTTAAGTAATGAAAATCTTGGTAATCAGTATAGATAATCCCAAGGAGGTATGAAATCAGGAGAGCTCAGTGTTAAATAAGAGCGATTAATTTAAATTAATGAAAACAGACAACATTGTTTAATTTATTTCCCCAGGGAATTTCTTTTTTCCTGGCTCATCAGACCACACTTCCAAGGGTGAAAAATTGAATGTAAATTTACATATAATTTTTTACACATTTGAGGTGTAGTATTAAATTGATGTAAAGTGATATCGAGAGTGATGAGAGAGAGCGTGCCCAACTTGGTCGAAATTAGAGAGGAAAGGGAGAAATAGAAATGTATTTAAAATTATTTTTATTACAGTACTTAATTGTGAGAAAGTGGAGGTAATGATCAGATATTGACCTAATTAATAGGACAACTCACCGGAAACGATATAGTCAGAAAAAAAGAGAGAAGATATAAGAAATAAGAGACTGAATTATGGTTTTGAAGGAAAGAAAGCGGAATATAAATTTGGAGAGGGAAATTAAGAGAATTGATATATGTGGACATGATGATCTAGGGAAAAAGAAATTCCCTGGGGAAATAAATTATAACCATGGACACTTAAAGTTGTCTTTTTTCATAAAATTAAATTATATATATATATATATATATATATATGACGTCACATATTATGAAATGGTCCGACAATTCCTAACCGGAACGCTCCTCTGTGGCTCAATCGGTAATGCACGTCAGGCTATTTGACTGTTCCTTATAGGATACAGGTTCGATTCCTATCGGAGGACGCTTATTCTCTATGAAAATGTCTCGGACATTCTGGCCAGTAAATGTTAATACTGTTTATTATAAACAGAGTTTATACTTAAATATTTGTATCTATAAAAAGAACATATAAACATAAAAAATGTCTTAACATAATATATATATATATATGTGTGTGTGTGTGTGTGTGTGTGTAAAGAGATATATATATATATATATATATATATATATATATATATATATATATATATATATATATATATATGAGTAAAGACAAAAGAACAACGTCTCTTTGACGACACGTTTCGTTTTCTCATTGAAGTTATCAAGCTTCATTTTGCAGTGTTTATAAATAGATGTAGAAACGTTATTAGTTTTTCAAAATGTTTAAAGTTCAGAACACTCATGAATATATTTCAGGCCAACTGAAATTTAAGGTAAATTATGGAGGCTGCGAAGTGATGTAATTTAATGTCTAGTAAACAGACATGTGTAGATGTCATCTTTTTTGTGATTTTATCTTATAAGTAATATTTATATTATTTAAATTTGTGAATAACTCTTGTATTAACTCCATTTTAAATAATTATTTTGTATTTAATCTTTTTCTTTTAAACATTTCATTACTATTATTTTTATATTCTGATGTGTCCCGGAAAGGGATATATTTGATCGAAGTAGCTAAGTTGTTTTGGCTACTGTAACCAAGTAGTACAATCTCGCAGGTAACCGTAATCGACTGGTACTCGTCGTAGTCGTAGTCGTAGTCAATAGATGTAGGCAATAGGCGTAGACCAATAGGATAGCCAATGGCGTAGTCCAATGGGCGTCGTCATAGACTTAGACTCTATCGTACCTCAACGTCAATCTGTATTTATGGCTGACACCAGCCAATCATATTCTTGTGAGGGGGAACACAGGTGTATGCATATTCATTAAATCATATTCATATATTACCATGGGAATATATTTAATTAAAGAATGCAGATATCTAAAAAGA
>OZ038508.1:45320128-45480128 GCA_964036315.1 Acanthosepion esculentum | reverse complement strand
AAATTTTACTACGTTAATAAAAACACCGATCAAATTAAAATAAATAAATATATAAATATATAAGATAAAAAATCAAAATCAAATTTAATAAAAACAAGTAAAATAATTTGACACAGATAAATAAATAAACAAATAAACGACTTCCGGTAAAAATAACCGCCGAAATAGACTACCCACAATGCACCACTGACTCGTATATATAAACAGCCGAGAAAAATAACAGCACAAGTTTCCTGACGATTGAATCTAGCATGAAACACTGTCGCCTCTAAGTGTTGACTTCTATGTTCACTTTTAGTCACTCTCAGTCACTGTGTGTTTATCTGAATCTAAAAATAAACACGCTAAAATTCACCTTCATCCTGTACCGTACGCTGACGGCTTAGTGGGAGAAGTTGATTTTGTGCATTCTACGACAGTGCTGGGATAATCTCAAAACGTTTTATTTTGTCTCAAAGTTTCCTTCAAATGATCCGAGAGTTTTGATGACAGATCCATCAAATTGTTTTAAATTTAGATTCAGTCAGTTATGAGCCATGCGTGATTCACGCTTAGGTCATCATGTATCGAAAGATACATGACCAACGAGGCTAATATTTTTTCTTAATAGTTGTTTTACAGTGGTGACTTTTCTGTCAACAAGCTTAATTATTTTCGGGCCATCCTACAAATTAGTCCACATAAATTAAAAATAGCCACATGATTTTAATATTAGAATTATCCATGTTTACCCAGGCCCATGGTTCTTTTTTCTTTTTGCCACGAGAGGATTTTGTTTTGTCGAAAGTTTTTATTTTATTTCAGGACATTTCGGGCATCTTTTTATCTACTCTTCTTCATCTTAAGTATATCATGTCCATTACGCTTGTGATATTAATCTAATTTTTGTCACTGTTATATCACAACATACATAATCGCGTACATATTTTAATTCTTCTTTTCTTAAACATTGTGTAGGTGATATAATATCTCCATTGCATATTATGCCTGTACAGTTAACTGATGTCTTAACTTATGATTCTTTGTAGGGTCATTCTGCCATTGAACAACTGTTCCATGTTTTTCTATTTATTCTCTCCGAATTTCTAATTAAGACTAGATCTTGTATAGTTTCCATTCTGAAACAATTTAGGGGTAACATGTCCGTTCCAACCCAGTGCATTTTTTTATTTTCTGAATTTTCTGACGTTTCTAATTTTTTACTTCGAAATTTAATCTGGAGAGCACACGCAGCTGTAGAATAATGTTCCCCTTTATGTATATGATGTCGAAATCAAAGGCCGTGAATGTTATAGCCCATCTTAATATTCTAGACGTGACATTCAGTAATTCCTTTCTGGGGTTAAATATAAGCTCTAAATGCCTGTGATCTGATTTTAACAAAAATGTTCATGCTCCATCCTATTGCTAACGCTTCTTTATCAATATTTCAGCAGTTAGCTTCAGCCGATGCTAACGTTCTCGACAGTTATATGGTTGGATCACATTATTGAGATAAAATAGCGGCTACAACATGTTCACTGGCATTTGTAGTCAAATTGACTTCATGTTTTGGATTAAAGATTTTTGCAATCGGTTTTTCTTCTAGTGACATTTTCAAAAGCTATATTTTTACTTTGAGTCCATTTCAATCAGGTTGCTATTTGTTTACTCTAATTCCGCAAATGGTTCAAAAGGCCGTTACATCTAGGTAGATATTTGCTATAAAAATTGGTCAATCCCCAAAAGGATTCTAACTCTTTTGTTTATTTTTTGGTGTAGACAATTCAGATATTTTATTTCTCAGTTTATTGAAATTTCTTTAGATATTTAGAATCTGTTTAAAACATGTTCAGTTTTTTAAACTCTTCTTTACTGTAACCACCTATACCTATATCCTGATATATGATTATATTTTTGCTATCTCCGATAGAATCTTTTAATTGCCTGTTGAAAAAAACATTGCTTGAAGATTGCTTTCAAATGGAAGGTGAGTCCATCTGAGTAAGACTATTGGAGTAATAATTGTAGTGACTTTAAATTTTATGTTGATTTCTATTTGTTTATATGCCGATTTTAATATTGGAAAAGTATTAAATTCCTGGTAATTCATGATTGAGGTTTCTATGTTAGGGAAGGGGAATGAATTAGAGCATATCTGATGATTCGTACCTACTTTGTAGTACTTCAAAACGCCACTGGATTTTTGTATAGCAACAATTGGTGAAGACCAAATGCTACCAGGTTGGCAAGCTTTTTCCAATATGTTTTGTTCTGCCATTTTCTTTATTTTTTTAAACTACTATTGGTAGAATAGAAACAGGTATTTTTAAAGATTCAAAATAGACCGGGTGATTATAACCTTTCAGAAGAAAACTCGCGTTATATACATTTAATAGTCCAATATCCAGTCCATATGATTTTTTAACTGCTATTGGTAGAATATGAACAGGAATTTTTCGAGATTCAAAATAGATCGGGTGATTATAACTTTTCAGAAGAAAACTCGCGTTATATACTTTTAATAGTCTTATATCCAGTTCGTATGATTATTTAACTGCTTTTGGTAGAACATGAACAAGAATTTTTCGAGATTCAAAATAGATCGGGTGATTATAATCTTTCAGAAGAAAACTCGCGTTATATACTTTTAATAGTCCTATATCCAGTTCATATGATTTTTTAACTGCTATTGTTAGAATATGATCAGGGAGTTTTCTAGATTCAAAATAGATCGGGTGATTATATCCATTTAGAAGAAAACTCGCCTTATATACTTTTAATACTCCTATATCCAGTTCATATCATTTTTTCAATACTATTATTAGAATATGAACAGGTATCTTTCGATATTCAAAATAGACCGTGTGATTATATCCATTTAGAAGAATCTCATCTAATATCTACATTTACTTGCCCTATATCCAGTCCATAGGATTTTTTAACTACTCTTGGTAGAATAGGAACAGGTATTTTTCGAAATTCAAAATTGATCGCGCGATTATATCCTTTTAGAAGAAAACTCGCGTTATATACTTTTAATAATCCTATATTCCGTTCATACGATTATTTTAACTACTATTGGTAGAAAATGAAAAGGTATTTTCGAGATTCAAAATAGACCGTGTGATTATATCGTTTTAGGAGAAATATCGCCTTATCTACTGTTAATAGTCCTATATCCAGCTCATATGATTTTTCTTAACTACTATTGGAAGAAAATGAACATGTATTTTCGAGATTCAAAGTAGATCGTGTGATTATATCCTTTTAGACGAAAACTCGAGTTATATACTTTTAATAGTCCTATATCCGCTTCATATGTCTTCATACATTTTCTTAATTTCGCTGTATTCACGTTTAAAACGTCTATTCACAGGAGTTCATGATTTTGTGCATCTACGTTTTATTTTGTTTCGAAGTTTCCTTCATATGAACCGAGAGTTTTGATGATAGATCAAATTGTATTAAATTTCGATTCAGTCAGTTATGTGCCATGCGTGATTCCCGCTTAGACGATCACGTATCTTTCGGTACATGACCAACCAGGCTAATTTTTCCCCCGCAGTAGGTTGCCATTTCTTTCTGCGGTAGACCAGTTGCCATCCAACGCTACAGAACCCGGCCATTTACTCATACCTAGTGGGAGAATAGGATTCGTATTTTTCCCAATGTTATTAGCACGTAAGTGAATGTAATGGATTTGACTGGAATTCGAAATCGGCTATCTGATTTTTTTTCTTCCTTTTCCTTAATTTGGGTTTATCAATTTTTCCCCAGAAATTCATTGGGATCAATGTAACCTCTCTGCTCGTGACAACCTGCATGTTAAATGTTATGCTATTCAATTTTACTCTCTCTCTCTCTCTCTCTCTCTCTCTCTCTCTCTCTCTCTCTCTCTCTCTCTATCTCTATCTCTACTTTTTGCAGGTGTTCTTATCGAACATAATTCTATATTTTCCGTGTGAGAGTTTAAATTTTCTACTTTTTCTATTCCCTATCTTATCTTTTACAGTTTAAATATAATTTTCCTAAGACTGGATATTTGTTTTTGATTCTTCGTGTTCTTTGTCGCAATATTTGAATTTAATTAGGATTTGTGTTGTATGGTTTTCTTGCCTTTCAATTTCTTTATCCTAGTCTATACTGCGAATCAACTAATTCAAATTTCTCCCTGCTCAGGTTCATCCAATGCTCAAAATCTTTTATTCTTACCTCCCCCTTGTTGCGTCCATAAAACAACCATATGAAAAACACGACCTTGAATGGCTCTTGGGTTTTTTATTGTGTAATGAATGCCGTAAAAACAGGATCGACGAAGATCTGATTGTTCTCAAAAGCTGAAACATATGATGGTATAGATATTCACCAGTGTTGCCAATACTCAGCGAATGTAGACTTCAAGAAATGTCCTGAATGAAGGAAATTTGTTCAATCGTATGACAGAAAATACATCTTAGAAAACAAGTACTGGAGCTTTGCATTTTAGCTAACCTGTTACTGTTAAACGTAAATCATTTAGATGCAAGATTAATTTGATCAGTGACTTATTACCTATATTATGAATTTATTTAGTCTCTTTGTGAATGTGTGGCAAGCTCACGTTTCAGAAGAAAAAACCGGGGAAATGAGATCAAATTTCTGTTAGGTTCGATAGATTCACTTACGTCAAATATTCTTTGAAAAGGTATCAATCCATATCTTCCATTCAGTAATGGGTGAAATAGTTGATTTTTTATATAGAAAAATCATTGTTATTCTCACAAAAAATGGTAAAGAAATATTAATCCGCGAAATAAAAGAATTATTCTTACCATTCAAAATTTGATATTATTTTAAATAATACTCAAAAGATTGATAAGCCGTCAAATAGAAATTCAGTCCCAAGTAAGCATCTACTCAGACGACACAACTATTTACTCCTGTCTCAATAGTAAATCCGTCATCGCTGAAAAAGCTAAGCTGACCACCGGTCAAGAAAGAGATCTCCAATCTCTGGTTGACTGGGGCAGGAAATGGCTTGTAAACTTTGATAACACCAAAGCCAAACTGCGAGAGCCAACTTTTCTTGCGGTAGATGCCAAACTAGTAGCACGCTTGAAGTCGGGGTACCAGTGAAAATATCTCATCAGAGCAGTGGCCATGAAAATATATGTAGAAAAGACAGTGGGAAGCCACATCACGTCTGTCAGAAAGTGACTGTCAACGAGATGCCAGATCAGGACCTATCACGCTGCATGTCCATCTCTGGATTTTGTCGAGGACCTCGTGATGAAAGCGGGGGCAGTAGACCATATATGGGGACAGTATTCACTGCAAGGACGAATGGTAGATTTGCAGATTTTAAGGATGGACTCGGGCGAGAAAAAACTTTCTGGCGCAACGGAGGGAGCCAACATTTCTTGCGGTAGATGCAGCTATTGATTCAATGTAATTACTTCTACCTCAGGTCAGTCGAAAACGTGAGATCAAGAAGGCGCAGAAAGACCCTCTCGTGGAGTCGGGCATCAGCCATGTTAATAGGAGGCAGGAAGGGCTCTCTATTGTGTTTACTTCTCTGCTGTCTTTGTTGTAACCCTTTCAAAGTGAAACGAAATTTTATTGATTTATTTTTCTTAACTGAATCAGTAACATTTGAGGCCTACTCTTCACATTTGATGCATCCCTCCTATGTAACCCCGCCAATATACATCAGGAAAATAAAGAGTAAATTTCAAACTGCGGAGGTTTAAAAAAATGGAATGTGTGTAATTTTCAAATTGGAACTGTTTTCCCATGACGAGTGGGTTATAAATATACTCGCCTCGACTTACTTCCCAAACTTAAACTAGGAATCGCCATGTGACTCCAATGGAACCGAATCAGCTCCATTTCACTCGAAAGGTTTTTTTTAAAGGTCAGATTCTTTTTTTGAAAAGTCAAATTTTCGCGTAGAGTTGCTTTGAAGCTAAAGGTATTTTGATTATACAACATGTACAGATAAAGTATAATGTAAAAGAAGTTTGCTTATGATTTTACGCATCAAACACTTTCCTAGTCTTCTAGCGTATCTAACATTTCACGGTGTGTTTTCTAAATACCAAAATTCAACAATTTCTTAAGCATTTCATGAACAAGCAATGCGGGAGTGATACTCACACGCAAGGGGTCACAGTAAGTGAGAGCAGGACTAATAGGCGTGATAGAGTAAAGAATATAGAGAAGGACAGGGATCAGAATCAAGGCATTTGAAGATTTCGATTGACATGACATATGAATATTTGAAGATTATAGCTATCAGGGAAAGAGGTAGTAGGATGGGAGTTCCTCTGACTGGAAATGATACATACGAAACTGTTGGAGGAGAAGAGACGGTTACATTTAACTGTATCGAGATTGAAAGTGTGGGACAGAGATGCCAAACTAGTAGCACGCTTCAATTCATGCAGTCGAGGTACCAGTGAAAATATATCGTCAGCGCAGTGGCCATGAAAATATATGTAGAACAGACAGCGGGAAGCCACATCACGTCTGTCAGAAAGTGACTGTAGACGAGATGCCAGATCAGGACCTATCACGATGCATGTCCATCTCTGGATTTTGTCAAGGACCTAGTGATGAAAGCGGGGGCAGTAGACCATATATGGGGACAGTATTCACTGCAAGGACGAATGGTAGATTTGCAGATTTGAAGGATAGACTCGGGCGAGAAAAACTTTCTGGCGCAACGGAGAGAGCCAACTTTTCTTGTGGTAGATGCATCTATTGATTCAATGTAATTTCTTCAGGTCAGTGGAAAACTTGAGATCAAGAAGGCGCAGAAAGACCCTCTTGTCGAGTTGGGCATCAGCCATGCTAATAGGAGGCAGGAAGGGTTCTCTATGGTCTGTGAATTAGAGCAGTTTGTCTTTGGTGTTATCAAAGTTTACAAGCCATTTGGAGATCGCTTTCTAGACCGGTGGTCAGGTTAGCTTTGTCCCCGATGACAGATTTACTATTGAGACAGGAGTAAATAGTAGTGTCGTCTGCGTAGATGCTTACTTGGGAACAGATGACATCAGGAAGATACAAGACGTCAGGGCCACTCCAGATAGAAAATTATTGTTTATAATTATGAATGTGGTGAGTTTTATGAAAGAAAGAAGAGAAGGATATAAATAAAAATTAAGGTAAATTTGAGGACAGTTAACGATTTAACACTGACATGAATAGGTTAAGATTAATGTTTTCAGGAAAGCACCCACGTGGGATTCTGCCTTAAAATTAATAGTTTTTGTGAAGATGCTTAAAATATTTTCACATTCATTTGCAATACTGGGAAAATGTGTGTGATTTGAATCCGTTGAAGTAGTATGGGACTGTTTAGATGGAAAAGTCTGAACTGGCGGGAGAATTAAAAAGTTTATCGGCATTTCTTAATGCAAAAAAAGAAAATAACATCAGTCAGTCCTAAGCAGACACGCTTTGTTCAAACATCGAGATCTCTATTCCCCTCCTGTGGTTTATCCTCTTCTTTCATAATGCCATGGAAATATTGACACCATCTCGTTGCTCGCGATTGAATACGACTTCGGCTGCAAAGGAGACACCAGCCTCAAATTTTAACACACAAATCTTCGACGTCTGTAAATGCAGAAGAAATTTTATTGTAATCATTGAAACTAATAGCGAGCGGGAAGAAAATTACAAACAAAAAAAATGTCTTGACGACTGAAGTGAGAAATTGCACTAATTGCTTTTCAGCAACTATTAAACAATCATCTTAAATGTTTTGTGCACGTGAATATTAAACGAATAATGACAGCCTGCAGCGTAATTCCAACGAATAATTCTTTATAAAAATAAACCACCAGTTGGGAATATATATATATATATATATATATATATATATATATATATATATATATATATATATATATATATATATATCTTCTGGCATTTAAAACCATTATTGAATCCCGATGTGACATCCATAATTTGCTACACAGTATGAAGGTTTCCTCTGTGAGAACCTGTCTAGAAGGAAAATGGAAATTCCATTAAAATGTGGAGCAACCGCCGTCAATCAAGATAAATGACGTTCACTTCAAACAAGCAAGACAATAAAGCTACTAAGACGCTAAGAATTACTGATTGTTATAGAATATGATAAAAGATATACTATTAAGGTGTGAATACAATAAAAAAGAAGGATTAAGAAGACAGGAGATGACGATTGACATTATATTTATATTTATGAAGATCAAATTTGACTTGGAAGCAAGAAGAGAGTTCTACGAGATAGAACTGCGATAGAAGAATCTGCGGTTAGTATAGAACTTACAGTTACATCTATAGATTTTAACTCTGAAATGATGAGACCTTTCTGCCAATCTAGGACTGTGCTTAAATTAATAAAATCTAGGTACCATAGAGGAATGTCAACAAAAAAATTATCATGGAAATATTTATAGAAAAAGCACAGTGAAGCTACATTACGGCTTTGACAAATTGAAGCAAGAACCTGGAAGAGACTTTCACAAGTGAGAAGTGGAGAGACGAAACTGGTAATATAGAGGTTAGTGACTATGAGACAAAATATATATTTTAAGGGGTGAATACAATAAAAGGACAAGAATTAAGATAATGATCAGCATTGCATTTAAAGTTTTGAAGAAACAGGAAGCGAGTTACATTAGGGAGAATTGCCGTAGAAGAAACTGGTAGCATAGAACGTAAATTCTATCTAACTATTTCAAAAGTAAATTGATGAGATATTTTCGACAATCTAGTGCAATTCTTCGAATAAAGAAATGTTTCTCGTCAGGGATCTGACTTTATGTCATGCAGAAGCAATTTCTGAATGTAGGATTATAAAATTTCGGAAATCCATGATTAATAATGTATATTATTATAAAACACGTTCATTCACGCCAATGAATACAATAAAACCACTAACTCACAAGGGGTTTGTCCTTTGTTAGATGATATGAGAAAAATGAGAATGCAAGAATAGAACAAGAATATTCGAAACAAGATAATGATTGACATTGTATTTAAATTCTGAAGATCAAATTAGACAGGGAAGCAAGAATCCAATAGATAGTTCCGCATGCAAGAATTGTGATAGACGAAATTGTTATCTGTCTATATTTCTGAGATGAGGTATTATGTACACTATTTACATTATTCGGACTATTGTCCTCATCTTTGTCGCTATATTTATTACAACGTTTCGGCCGTTGTACGCTCCGGTCTTCTTCAGGTGGTTGGAATGTCGGACTGAACCCTTTATTTCGCTCAGTGAGGTAGACTGTTCTATTGACATATAGATAGATACTAAAGTGATATTTGTATGAACAAAAAGAGAGTTGCGATTTCTGGGATATTATGAAGGAAGACAGTTTTTTTTAAAGGTCATCTTCTTTTTTGAAAGATCATAGTGGATAAAGGCGTTGGTTAGATCCAGTGAGGAGACCCAAAGTGTATGTGTTCAATACCCGGTTAAGGCAATGGATAACTTGGAGAGGGGAATTAACAGGAGATAGCTGATAAATGTCATCTATTAGAGATGGAACACTGTGAGAGAGTGTCTGTAAACGAGATGCCAGATCAGGACCTATCACATTGCATATTCGTCTCTGAATTTTGTGCAGGATCTTGAGATGAACATCGGCCTAACCAGACCATAGATGGCAACAGTATTCAATGCAAGGACGAATGGTAGATTAGATTTGTAGATTTGAAGGATGGACTCAGGAGATAGCCTTGCAATTTTGTGTCTGTGCAAAGAAGTTGAAAATTGTGAAAACAATTTCCGAACCGTAGGCAAGAATTCTATCTATCTATCTATCTATCTATCTATCTATCATCCATTCATAGGGCTAATGTCCACTGGTATTAAAAACAATCACTCTGCAGATTGGTCATCTATAGCTGTTGAAATTTATCCTACTTTTTCTTTACAAGCATTACGGCATGTCTAACCGGATGTCTAACCTTAATTGTGCAGCTTCAGATGACTGAATATAGAATTTAAAGTTTTCCTTTTCCCACACATGATCTCAATCACGGCTAGAGATACCAGTCTACCCTGCTATTTAAATCATATCCGATAAGACAGAAGAGATGGATTCATAACGAACGCGACTGGAATTCGAACTCGTTTCTACGCTATTACCGTTTCGAGCCAAATCTCAGAAGATATCCAGCATGCGACAGTTATATTTTAAGAAATTTCACACTCGATTAAATTAAAGAGAAATGAAAGGGTGTTTATATTCGTTCTCGTCATTTTTATATTCCTTTAGTTTTAACAAAGGTCGTGTAAAAAGAATTAAACTGTCTTCCTTTCGCTACAATCCTCTCGAATGTTTTTTACAAATTTTGTTTGGTTTGGAACAGTACAGTAGATTTGTTCCACCCAGTGCGGGTTGAAACCATGAGACAGTATTAATGGTCAGATGGACGAGATATGACCAAGAGTGGCGTTGACTGGGTGACCTGCCTGTCTGCCCTGGAGATCCTAATTGAGACAGATATCTGTGGAGCCATTTTCTTGAGAAGTGACTTTAATGATGTTAGCCTCTGAACCTGTTTACAGAACATTACCACATAGAGAGAGATGTGCAAGTCTGCTAAGATGAATTGTTCTCGGGTTGGCGGGGTCAACACGATACACCGGATGAAGATGAATGGACTAAGCATAATATATTCTATCCAGAACAAATTTTAGATTGATAACTGAACGATTATGTATTCATAACATATGTAATTCATGCGTGAGATCAAAGAACAAAGGTTTCTGGACAATTATGTTAGTGGGTCGATAGGAATTTTGCAAGGATTTTTTTTTTTTTTTAAATGCCATGTTTTTTTTAATACCATGTTTATTCAGATTGTCAGTGATCATGAATCTCCAGAGATTCGGGGAACATTTTTATCCATTTCCTCACAAGTAAGGCGAGAGTGTCACTAACATGCAAGGGGTTACAGAGAGTAGGAGCAAGAGTAAAGGACGTGACTGAGGAAAGGAAAAAGAGAAGGACGAGAAATTAAATCAAGGCCTCAGAAGATGTCGATAGATATTACATTTGAATATTTGAAGGCTATAACTGTCAGGGAAGCAAGTAAGGGGAAGGGAGTTCGACAGACGGCAAATGCGAGACATGAAGCTATTGGAGTAGAAGAGACTACTACTTTTAAGTTTCAACAGTGATAGGGGGGAACTAAGATGCCTACATAAAAACACGCTTAAATTCATGCTGTCTGAGAACCAGCGAATATAAGTCGTCGTAGCAGTTACAGTTAAAAATACTTATAGAAAAGACAGAGGAAATCGACCGTCCATCTGTAAGAAAGTGACTGTAGACGAGATGCCAGACCAGAACCAACAAAATTGCGTATCTGTCTCTGGATTGTTTCGATTACCTTAAGACTAACAGCGGGGACTCCAGACCATATACGGCAGCAGTATTCCATGATTTATAGATTTGAAGGATGGACTCAGGCGAGAAAAAAAATTCTGGGGTGACACAGAGAACCAAGTTTACTTGAGGTAATTGAAGTTATTGATTCAATGTATTTCTTCCATCTTAGGTCAGCGGACAGCGTGAGATCACGCAGACGAGATTGAGGCGCTCTCGTGGAGTTGAGTATGAGATATTCTAATGGGAGTCTGCGTGGTGGGTAAATGAGAGCAATTTTGTTTTTGAGGCATTAAAGTTGACCAGCCATTTCCTGACCCAGTTAGCCACAGATTGGTGGTCAGACCAACGGCCAGGTTAGTTTTGTCAGCGATACCAGATTTGCTATTGAGGCAGGAGTAAATAGTAGTGTCGTCAGCGTAGATACTTACTTGGGAACTGATGACACCAAAAGTGTCATAACTTCTTGACAAAAGTTAAGGGATTCACCTTTCATTCCTACATTGTTTTTTAATTCAGGGTAGTAATGGTTCCAGACTACATTCTCCCTCCTTCCATTTTACTAGCGGATAGTATAAATGGATGCATGCATTTCTCAGTCAGTCAGTTATGTGCCATACGCTTAGGCGATCATGTATCATTCGATATATGACTGACGGGGCAATTTTTTCGCGCAGTAGGTTGCCATTTCTTTCTACGGTAGACCAGTTGACATCCAAGGCTATAGCACCTGGTTTGTTCTGTTATTTACCTGTAGCTGGGAGGAAAAGAAGACGATTCATGTCTTTCCCAAGGGTATTAGCACGTTGATGAATGTAATGGATTCGATTGTAATTCGAACTTGCCTCTTCGATTCCTCAATCCGAGTCGCTCTCCATTACTCCACAAAATATGAGTATAAAAGTACAAATTGCAGACTCGGTTATAATTCGAACCCGGAACCCCCGGTTCCAGTCTTCACGCTGAAAAACCCTGACTCTATGAGCACATATTCTGCATTAAACCATTCAGCTTGTATTAAAAACTTCGGCGAATATTTATAAATAATTTACAAACAAATTAATGCTTTTTTATTTAATTTATTTTTGATGCACGCATCATTAACTTGAAATTGTTGTTAATGAGCTGGACAAAATCACTGGAGTTAATTTGAAAGCCTATTCAGAAAACTGGCTGAGGCAAACAAGAAAAAAAATCACTTGATTGTGTAACTTATTGCGTGTGACACGTGATGTGATAATTGTTCCCTTTCTCTATGGGGTACTGTCGCGGGGGTGGGGGGTCTCCCTCCAGATTCTTCCGGGAGGATTGGCAGAGGAGGAGAAAGGTTTTTTCCCCCGTTGGAGTAGATACCGCTGTTTTAGTATCTATTCCCTGCCGGAGGCCTTTTCTACACCATTGCGTTCTCCCCCCACTACCACCACCACCTTTGCCTGACATCTGTTAAATAGCGGTAGTTTGACCGGCTATGACTAGCTTAGACAATCTCTGACCAGTTTAGAGAAGCTCTGACCAGCTTAGACAATATTACACAAACTCAGACCAGTTGAGACCAGCGGCCCGAATAGAAACACTCTGGTTCCCACGTTAAAAACCGACCTTGTGCGTCAAGCTGACTCAGTGGGGTTTAAGGTAAATCTCAGGGTAAATCTCTTGTAAAACGG
The DNA here is from genome assembly GCA_964036315.1 of Acanthosepion esculentum. NCBI lineage: Eukaryota > Metazoa > Mollusca > Cephalopoda > Sepiida > Sepiidae > Acanthosepion > Acanthosepion esculentum. Next base: position 45,467,101 of record OZ038508.1, on the reverse strand, counting down.
AATGTATAATCATCCACTTTCTTGATTCGCAGAAAAAGGTGTGTAAATTCTTACGGAGCATTTGATAAATTGAGGGTATTAATGTTGTACTCTTGACTGAAAACAGCTGATAGAAATCTTAAGTAGCGGATTACTGTTTAGTTTTCAATGAATAGTTCTAGTGAAACATTATACCGTTTAAAATGTCTTATGGTGAAGGCTATGAAGTCATCAAGTGTTTCTGGGTGACAGCCGGTTCAAGGAATGTCAAGAAAAATTCCTCGTGGTCATGTGCAGCGAAAAGAAAAGATACGATATTGTCGAGAGCCATGATCTCTCAAGTACTACAAGTGTGACACTATGAGTTGGATATATGCGCACGCGTGTGTGTGTGCGTGTCCGCACATCTGTGTGTGTGTATATATACACCCCCACATCTGTGTGTGCGTGCGCGCGCACACATATGTGCGAGAAGATTAGTTAGATTTGACCTGGGCATCAAACTTCAAGACCAAATGATTAGATTAGGAATCTAGATAAAAACATATGGTGAAAAGGGTAGATAAGTGTTAAGTACTTGTCAGAATACGACGATAGGAAAAAGACTGGCTCTGGTCAAAACTTAAAAGGGTTTGAATTTAATGTCCCTGAATCGGAGTCAGCGAGGCTAAGAAATATTTTTATGTCCACTTTCTTCAAAGAGAGAAATGGTCATGAAAAAATTATGGGTTTATTCGTGGGTGTCCCTTGTCCGGAAATGATGAAAGAGGATTCTCCATATATACGGCAGCGCTTTGGGCCACGAGGGTAGTTAGACTTAGTTTAGGTTCGAGGAAGGTTGATTTAGGCCGGAGCACGTAACATCGAAGAGCGACCCATTAGCAGCCGGACATTGTTAGTTAGGATATATTTTTTTTTGCCAGCCGAGAGTCAGCCCGGAGTTGGTCGTCCACAAAAAGGTCACACGCCCTCCCTCCTCTTTTCGTCCTACCCAAGTTTGTAGTTGTGTTTTTCTTTTGCCTGTGAGCCTGCCTCTCGCTCGATCCGCCGCACAGAAATTCTACGACGTGGGGTCTATATCTTTGTGCAACGAGTTGCAGAGGTGGGTGGTCTCACACAAGGAAACAGTACGTTGAAATAAAAGAAAAGCTGTTGAGTCAAGAGTTCAAAAAAAAAAAATTTCTTCTGTCAGTTCAAGTTTGGACAAAAAAAAAACTTCGAAAAATTCCATGTCGTGTTGTATGGCAACAACTGTCTATATCTTGTGCATTGCCGTCAATGTAACCAATATGGAAATATTATAATGGTGGATTAATTCTACCTTATAATGCTACTATAGTATTAGCTTCATGGATACATCGTAAAACGTTCTTTATCGCTGATAATAGACAAGGATATCAATATGCATTTTGATTGCAAGAAAGACAGTTGTAATCAACGCAGAACATAAAGAGCTTTTATAAGTGGTTGGCGGATCAAGGTTTAGGAGAAATTACAGAAACATGATCGAGGGAACACGGCACATAACGAAGAATAAGATTTAATCCATCACGTATCTGTTCAAACAGTGAAATATCTTCTTCTCCGTACCAGGTCACTTTAGCAAATAGGCGATCATGGATTTCCACAACGTCCTACCTAGTGTGTCGCTTGCAGTTTTTCTCACAAACGCCACGTCTCACTAGGCCTCATGAATGTTAAGTTTCCCAAGCCGTACTTGCTCATTACGTGTCCAAGACATTTCACCTGCTTTTCCCTGATTCTAAGTATAAAGGATTTTTTTGGCGGGGTTGCTATTTTATTTAAGATACCCGTCTATAGCATTTCCAGTATCTTTTATTATAACTCCGTCTATGGAGCCTTAATTTTCTCATCATCCGTAGGGAGATTGGCCAGCATTCATTGAGGATGAATATCACAAAGCAATCCAGCACTATTTTCTTTGATACTAACGTTGTTTGTTTTTTTTTACTTTTCCCTGTTCCTTGTTTTCTTTATGAAGATCCTTCTGGTCCAGTTCGTATCTCCGTGTCCCATTCTCCATCCTCTGTTAAAAGACGTACACTTATTTAATGAACAGGGAATAGAAATATATGCTTTGTATTTTTGCTGGCATAATCCTCACTGGAGTCACTAACTTTGACTTGGCCATAGCAGGCGAAACGAAAGCCGCTCTCTGGATATACACGGGCTGTGACTCTGAAGGAAAGGATCCAGTTGATAAGATGACTTAATGTTAAGTCCTTCAAAGCCAGACTGGCATGTAACTCATGGCTTACGCAGTCATATGCGCAAAAATACAATGTAGAACACCGTAATTTGTAGTGATTTTGATATTAACAGAGACTGTATGTCATCATCTTAGCAAGTTTCAATCAATTTCGCATTGATTGTCTCGTCAAAGATACTCTAAATATCATTGGTATGTTTGCGTTTAAGGAAGAGTCGATTCATTAAGTGGGAACGCGAAAATATCCGCAACGGATGTTTAAGTTTTCAATCTACGAAGTTTGCCAATTTAATCTCCAGGACTGACCCAGGAAGAGAAATGTTTTCTTGCCTAGTTGTTGCCACTTGCGTTGTGCATATTTAGAGATTACGGTGCCATTGTTGGAAACATTCTTGGAACCTTTTTTTCTGGAATAACTTTCAGTGATGTAGACACGTGTTGCTGGACGTGCAAAATGTCAACAAATATTTGCCAATTCAGAATATATTTCAATTTTAGAAATAATCACAGGTAACTAATTGTGGTGAAAAAGGTATGGTTATGACGGAGAAAACACTCCCCAAAATAGAATCCAGAATATATTATACGAGCCATTATCGTTTCATGGTTCAAGGAGAGTAACATTTATTTTCCTTTTGTATCCAAAATTGCAGCTAGCTTAAAGTTTTAAGCTAGCTTAATAGCCGACCTCTCAGGCAGCATTTAGTCTATCTTCTGTGGAGGATACTTCGTTTGGCCATCATCACAATAGCGAGAAAAAAGTAGATGTGACAGATCAATAAACTACAGAACTCAAAATTTATCGCTGCATTTAAGTATTGAATTAAACATATCTTTTTAAAGTTCAACGATAATTCTTCTGCTGCCACTTAAGGTAAAGACGATTTGATGTACGTAGAACCTTATTTTCCGTACAAACAATTATTTATATTTCATGGGTGACAGAGCAGAAGAAAATTTATAAGATAAAATTAATATAAATGTAAAGATGGGTAAATAGAAATTGATTATACATTCGACATTTGAAGAGTTAGAGAAACATAATAGCTAATTAAGTAAAACCTGTATTATGGAATCTATGTGATGAATGCGAAATTGGATCTCAATTCTCCCACGAATTCTGAGATTTAAAAAAAAACAGTCCTTTTTTTAGTAGTTTACACACGGTGTTTACTCATTCCCCCATGAGAATGAGATATGACACAAGGTCTTCTTTAAAGTGGGGACCCAAGCGCGAGCACCCGGGCAGGGAAAAGAATTGCCCACAGTCCCCGCAAACGATCCCTCCCTCTTGTGCAATGGGAGGTCGCGGCCTCGGGCTGCTGTTCCCCAGGGCTGGGCACCTCTCAGTATTATTTTCTCAGTTGCCCCTCTGCCCTTTGACAGAGAAGCCCCTGAGCGGACTCTGTCCAAGGACAGAGACGCAACTGAATGATGATAAATAATACGTACAAATTAATAGTAATTTACAGACTGTGTTTACTCACTCCCCCACGAGAATGAGAAGTGACACAAGGTCTTTTTAAAGTGGGGACCCGAGTGCGTGCACCCGGGCGGGGACAAAAATTGCCAACCCTCCCGCAACTGTCGGTTGCGCTGGCCTCGGTGCGAGCACCTATCCATCTTTCTTGTGCAATGGGAGGACGGGTCTCGGGCAGCTGTCCCCCAGGGCTGGGCACCTCTCAGTATTATTTTCTCATAAGCTTCTGAGCGCACTCTGTTCAAGGACAGAGACGCAACTGAGAGATGATAAATGATGCGCAAATTACTTATAGGTATTTACGCACGGTGTTTACTCATTCCCCCACGAGAATGAGATGTGACACAAGGTCTTTTTAAAGTGGGGACCCGAGCGCGTGCATCCGGGCGGGGACAAAAATTTCCCACAGCCCCCGCAACCGTCGGTTGTTCTGGCCTCGGTGCGAGCACCGATCCCTCCCTGGGGTGGACTATTCTAGTTCCACGTGCCATGTTTTAATGGATGTCAGTTATCAGTTATCTCCTGTTAAATTTCCCTCTGAAAGTTCTCACCTGCCTTAACCGGGTACTGAACTCACACTCTACCACAGTGAGCGAAATAAAGGGTTCAGTTCGACATTACAACTACCTGAAGAACGCCGGAGTGTACAACGGCCGAAACGTTGTAATAAATATGGCGACAAAGATGAGGACAATAGTCTGAATAATGTAAATAATGTACATAATACCTCATCTCTGAAATCTAGACAGATATTAAAACTGCAACATAAAACATAAATACAATTAGCAAAGATATGAATCCACACCTCGACCCCCAACTATGGGTTAATTAGTAAAACTTCTGTCACTAAAGCAATTATTATTTAAAACAAAAATAGATTAAAATAGAATTAAATTATGTTTTCGTAATTGAATAATCCATAGAAGATGATATGCGTCCATAACTATGTTTTGCATTATATATATATATATGTGTGTTATCAGAGCATAATTATTTATACATATATTACATAATCTGTTGTGATACACATGTCTCTATTTCCTTAATATTTAAGGAATATTTGGTGTCCGTTTGTGAAAGATAAACGCTCTGCATTTCTGTGTGTGTTTTTTTTTTATCTTTTTTCTTAATCAGTTTTGAAATAACAATATCGTCGGGAATAATATGAAAGGTGACGCGGTGCAACCCTTAATAGCATGAAGTAAGCCATGTTGTTTACGTTTCAGAGATGATTTCCTCACGAAAGGGCGGTCTTCGTCCACCAAAGAAACAATTTTTGAATAACTGCGACAATAATTATATGCAGCAAAACACCAACACAAAAAAGAAATAATTAAAAAAAAAGAAACAATTTATTAGCATCTATGGAAATAATGAAGAAACATTTAAAAAGAAAATTAAATCAGCCACAATCTTGTATTCGTTGTTAATAATGGTGGAGGTGGTGGTGGTGGTGGTGGGGGGGGGGGTAATTTATATTTATAAAAAAAAAACTGTTAATTATTTTTAATTATATATTCTTCCGCACATCGACAACGACTGGTTTCTATTTAATTTCTCGATTTGCATTTGGATATATATTTATGTTTATTTTATGACTTCTAAAATGTAATCAGTTTCATGTACGTAAAATTTAGTTTATGGCTTGTATTAATATGTATACGCCTTGTCAGTATATGTATGCACACATTATTTTTGTAGATGTATTTAAACATTTACTAAGATAAGAACTCAGTTAAATATAGGGTGACCCCCCAAAAAAAGGGAACTTTTTAACAATCCAAAAACAAACAAGAGTGATGGAAGAAAAATATTTAATTCATAGTAATTGAAACCTTAAAATATGTCATTTAAGAAACAAGGATGCAATTTTCATTTTTTAAAATTATGTCCTGTAGATGGCGTCCTCCTGTACGAATGCATTCTTGAAATCTGATTTTGAGATTCCTCATTGACTGCTGCAACATCTCAGCTGGGATACTGTGAATGTCATTCTCGTTACTAAAATGGCGAAATGTTTACTTGCTCAAGGTCACTGTCTCGCAGTGTTGCCATCCTTGCCTGGTAATACGCACTTAAAAAATTCCCGTTTTTTGGGGTCACCCTATATAAACAAGCACTGATATAAACAGAAATTAATCCGTAACCATCTTTCTCTTTCTCTCCCAACTCTGTGTATATATATATATATATATATATATATATATATATATATATATATATATATATATATATATATATATATATATATATATATATCACGCACTGACACAGTGCTCCTCACACCACATATTAGAAATGTAATTTTCAGATTATCACAACAATTTCTGTCTTTCACAATAAAGAAAACTACATTTATCCTAGAATAAACAATACACTGATGATGACATTGTATCAAGACAGCGATTTTCTCTCGTCAGTCAATAAAGACACTAAAAAGCTTATCCTGGAAGATGAAAGGATCCTATCGAAAATAATTAAACAGAATATGTTTAATTTTTCAACGGAACATGTCTCAATGAAAATATGCTGCCGAAACATATGCATATATATATATATATATATCTGTGTGTAAATATTCTTAGATGGATTATATATGGACAAGAGACAAAATGAATGACAAGACAAGAGGAAAACTATACTTAGTTTAGCCGCCGTTTTTCGTCATGCAACAGAATGTATCAAGTCCAATGAGATGGTTTTATATGATTGATATAATGGAATAACCAGTCACCTCCATGACTGATTACACTATAGGTAGCAAGTACCTATAAATTAACCGACTACGAGAGAAGAAGGACGATTGAGCGAGACGACGCAAGCACGTCTGACCTTCCCATTAGTGACGCTCTCTACTAGATTGACCTGTGTGTATAACTGTACCGTATTTCATGTACTTGCTGTGTACAATAAACCTTTCATCTAGTATCCACCTGCTGTCATGTGTTTATTCCCTTAGCACGGAATATAATAATTTTGCAACAAGTATAGTTTTTACAGCTATTCAAAATTTCCATATTTAAAAACGCTCATGAATATTCATCAAGTTAATATACGATCTAACACCTAAATCTTTTCAGTTAACTTACTGAATATTTATAAGTGTTCTCAAATTTTTAAATTTTGAATAACTGTAAAACATATACGTGTTGCAAAATAAACAAAATAGAACCATCAGATTTCCCTTGATTAAGTTTCATTAAAAACGACCAAGAAAGAACTACGCTTAAGTTTTTATTTTTAAATTTAATTCGTCTTGTGTTTTTATAATTTTCTTCTTTTCTGGACAAAAATTTATGTAGAAATTCTCAGAATCTTTTGTATGCCCGACCGCTTTCTGTTATACATATAGCCATTATCAAGGATGATTTTATTTTTACTTTAAACTTAGCCATTTGAGCTCGGCGTTCGTAGACAATTTTACCCCTTCTGCCTGAACTCCTGAGTCAAAATTTGCAAACAATTGGTATGTAATGTTTCACGGTAGATAGAAAAATAGTTATGAGTGTTTCCCCACCGTTCAACCGGTGGCTGGTCATTACTTCATTTTTCTCTGCCACCGGTAAAGCTGTGGTCAGGGCTTAAAGGGTTAATATATGGATTTTCAAGTATCTAGTGTTGTAGTAATGTTTTATTTCCTGCAGAAATACAATACGAATAGAGAAAAGGGAAACTTGTGGACATGTTTTACCCTCTGATGTTTTTCTTCTTTTATCAAGGCTAATGTAACGATTTTATTGTGCAAGGAATATTTATAAAAAAAATATTTAATTTTCAGAATGTTAAAATTTGTGCACGCTCATGTATTTACTTCAGGCTTACTGAAAGTTTATTTAAATTATGTAGGCTTCTAAGTGATGTAATGTAGCGTCTAATAAATGAAAGGGGAATCAAATAAATATATGGAAATATTTTTCCTATACATGATCAGCTAAAATGGATTTGCGAGATTTATGCCTGTAGGCCTTTCTGGAGTTAAATACGATATATAATACGTTCATCATAAACAGGACATTTCAGTTCAAAATTCATACGCTATCCATTACTCCACTATGCCTGCTACTGCATGTTATATAATTTTTTATTTTAGCGTTTCACCCCAAGCAAGGCGGTAAGCCACGAGCACGCAAGGTGTTAGAGAGAGTTGGAGCGAGAGGAGTGATAGAGGAAAAGATGAAGAGAATGATAGGGGATAGATCAAGGTATGTGGAGACGTCGATTGACTTACATTTGAATAGTCGGAGGATATAGCTATCAGGGAAACAGGAAAAAGGGAACGGGTTCCACAGGCGTGAGGTGTGAGTCATGAAGCTGTTGGAGTAGAAGAGACGGCTATATTTAATAGTTTCGACAGTGAAAGTGTGAGAGCAAGATGCCAGCCCATTAGAACGCTTAAATTCATGAAGTCTGGGAACCAGCTAAAGCAGCTCATCGGAGCAGTTACCGTGAAAGTATTTGTAAAAAAGACAGAGGGATGTGACGGCACGTCTGTGAGAAAGCGACTGCAGACGAGATGCCAGATCAGGGCCAATTACATTGCATATCCGTCTTGGGATCTTATCAATTTTTTAAAATAGTTTTGTTTTTTGCGGTGTAATATTTTTCTATCCAACGATGTTATTTCGCTTCCAGTATCTGATATTGTTTTCCGTGGCTGTAAATAAGAATCAGTATTTACAGAGAGTATACCATTTACAGGTGTCTTTTTTTGTGTGACTTTCTTGTGTGTCTGTGTGTCTGACGAATTTCGTTTTAATTTTAAATCGAGAAACTCGTTAAGTGCTTAGCGGCCAGATGTTTATCTAATCGCCTTAGTTTAAAACGAGGAAGTTCATGTCTTATCTTTCTAAAACAAAATAAAATAATAATCCATTCTCTTTATGAAGGTAAACTGTATACATATATAATTAAACGTGAGAAACATGTAGAAGGTAGGGTCATATATATATATATATATGTGTGTGTGTGTGTGTGTGTGTGTGTGTGTGTGTGTGTGTGTGTGTGTGTGTGTGTGTGTGTGTGTATGTATGTATATATCTTCTCTCAGTGTAGATCACTGATAATTTGCCGGTAACACAACAACCTCGGTTTTCATAAATATCTATATGAGCCAAAGTGTAATATATTTAGGTTAAATATATAAAAACATGAAGAAACAAAACAGCTGAAAGTAATGTTAAATTCAACACAACAGAAAGGAAATAATTTTGAATCTTGATGGAGGTCATATAATTGAAATCATCTCATGCTCCGATATAAAATAAAAATCAGTAATAGATAAGGAATATTGTGTTATTAAAATACATTCTTCTATTTTATATTTTTAAATATATTTACGCATAAAATAGATGCCATTTATTTTGTTTGTATAACAAATCGTTAAATTCGCCAATACGTGTTGCTATCAGTATCTGTTAATATGATTAACTGTTTTAAGCTAAAAGTCAAGTCATACGACATAACATCAAAAAGTATCGGACTAGAACTCTACAACTCATTTCAATTCGGGATTTAATATCCTTCAAAATACTCCCCCATCTGAAGCCACACAATTTATGTAGTATCGTTTCCTTTGATAGAATCATTCCTAGAACAGCTTTTTTTGTGACAGCGAGCAGCTGCCTCGTCGGTTTCTTTCCTGGAACTCTTGGAATCTTGTTCCTTTTGGTAAGAGGAAAAAGTTGCAAGAGGCGTGATCTGAGGAATATAGTTGTTCTCAGACTTAAAGAATGTTTTGTTTGACCAAAAACTTCCGCACAATCCATGGTCACTGATTGAACCTCTGACAGAAAAAAAACCCAATCCTAATCCGGAAAGTAAACATAAACATTTACTCCTGTTCAAATGACAAGGAAGGAATATGAACCGGCCGATAAGCGAACCAATTAGGATTTCCTCCTTAACCGTTTATTTAAAGTAGTGGCAAATATCAACATCTTCATTACGTCATTGTCTTCTGCCAGAAAACAACACTTTTCACGCTTTCCTTCCAATTACTGCTGTAAAGAACGAAAGTAAACGTCAACGTTATAACTTAGTGCGCAGGCGCGACAGAATTCAAGGTCAATCTATGCCAAGTAGCATCACTGTGTACATCAACACTCTTATTATAGCGACAGCCCCGATACTTTTTGACCCGACATCGTATTTTGTTTATATAGATATGAGTAGAAATTGGAAGGGTTTCCACTAGGTTGTTAAAAACACAGTTGTCTGAAAACATTGATGGGCATTATAAAATAAGTTACAGTTTAAAGGGTTACCGTTTATGAAGAAAGAAAGAAAGAAAGAAAGAATGAAAGAACTGTACAAAATATCAGAATCCACATCACCTTCGAACTACCAACAGCAGTAAAACTAATATGGATAGCACATGTAAATCGAAGAGGAAACAACGACAGAATAAAGATATTGATATTTGCCACTACGGTTAGGGAAGAAATACGCAAATGTTCACTTATCGCCCGGTTCACATTCCTTTCTTGTCATTTGAACAGGAGTAAGTGTTTATGGAGTTTTTTTTCCTGATTAGGATTGTTTTCGGTTCCTTCACCTAAAGTCTGCTCATCCTCTTTAAATCCCAGGAATCTTAAATCTTAAAGGAATTATCGATTTGCTTGTGGTGAAATGATTACTTTTTTAAAGTACTGGAAAGGTCAATCACAGCTACTGGACTAGAAAAACTCTATTTTGCTGAAAAATTGTTTTAAGAGAAAGATTTTATAAACTTCGACCGTAAATAGTACCGGCTGTCAAATGTTTCCTTGTAAGGAAACAGCTAATGCTATAATTGACATTACCATATGACTGGGTTTAACTATTTAGTTGACAATGTGAATAATAATTTAGATCTATCCCCCGCTACTCTGCTCATTGAAAATTGAAATGTATTTATCAATCAATCACAAAGATAGAATGTAAGTAATGACTGACCACACGTATCCGAGCATACCTTTCTAATATTGCGGTTATACAGTCCCTTTTGCAGACGCCTTCCCTGGCTCATTTCTGTTTTTTTCAACAACCAGAAAGCGAACCAGTGGTTCATACTACTACTACTATGTGGAGCAGGACCGTAGTTACAGTGTTGAGAGAGAGAATTCGCATTATCCAGCGTGACCAACAGTCTGAACAAAACCAGTACGCTCACCCTCTCGGTCTTGATGACTTGTGAATTCGTGCTAGAACAACCAACGACGGGTCCCAAATATTACTGTCTACCCTGTTTCACGAACGAGGCTTGTGTCAGTTCGCAGCTTGCTACACTGTCAAAAAGTGCCGCACGTTGGGTTCACCTTGCCATGCCGCTAACATCAAGAAGTCGCTTTCCTGACAAAGCAAACATGGTACGATTCGAAGCCGAGTGTCATAGACGTAAACCGAACGGTCTAACTACTCGACCACATGCCCCCAACACGGAATGTGCAATCAGTATATGGAACGAAAACCCGGCATTACGAGTTCGAATCTTGGTTAGAGTCCGTTATATTCACTTTCAGGCAAAAATCTACACTCTTGTGCAAATTAATTGAAATAACCGCTTTAGTTCCCTTTCTTTCAACATACGGTCAGTTTTAGACCCACTGGAGTGACAAGGTATAATCGATTTCTATTTTTTTCTCAGATTAGGTCATTGCAGTGGTGTGCAGTAATATGAATCTATCTTCGGGGTGTATGGTGTAATTTGTTTAGCCTTGAAAAATATTGCGTCATCTGTGATTGCATCAGATTTTTATCACCCCCAAACACCATTGTCCCGACTGTTTATTATTTGTCCCACGGCCATTGTCTGCGATGGACGTTACTCCAAGCAAACGTAGGAAAATTGCATTGCTGCACGAACACACTGGCAAGCCTTACCAGTGAACAACTCTCCTGATTTACATCTAATCGAGTATGTGTGGCCAATCTGCAAGTAAGAACTTCATCGAATGAAGTACCAACATGTGCACTGGGTCATGTTTCATTGGACAAATACGAAAAAAGTAAATAATAATGAAAATATTCGTTTTGCTTCAATTAATTTACACAAGGGTGTATGCCTTATATCTCAATCTTAAGCGTGCTAATAGACTGGCATCTAGTTTCTGCCCGTTTACTGTTGAAATAGCAAAATGCAACCGCCACTTCTACACCAACAGTTTATTTGCTCGTACTTCCCGCCCGTGGAACTTCTTTCCATCTATGTGTTTCTCTGATAATTAAAATCTTCAAAAAATTAAATGCAACGTCAATCGCCATTGTGTATCTTCTTGAATCCCATTCATCTTTTGACCTTTCTTCAATCCTCCATATACTTAGTCTGTTATCTCTTCTTATCTTTCCTTCGTTGTAAACACCTGAGTATTAGTGACATTCTCGCCCTGCTTAGAGTGAAGTGATTAAAATAATAAATAAATATCAGGACAGTCTAGTCTCTTTAATCAAACACTCAAGAAGAAGGAAACCAATCAAGAAGAAGGAAACATCTAAAATTAAAATATAACACTGGCAATGCGGATATTATGGTATGAAAAGAATTGTACAGGGAAACTGTAGCGTAGATTTATACTCTATATGATATTGACTGACAATAGACTATCTATCTATCTATCTATCTCCATATTTATTTATATTAGAATCTTCGCTCTGCCTATTTCAATGTTTTCAGAATTACTTCTTAATAATATTATAGTGGTATTTTGATTGATCGAATGATTGATTCATTGATACGTTTTCTTCTGTGCAAATACCTCTTGGAAAGGTATCGATCCAACTCTTCTCCGCCGGTTATTGGTTAAATAATAGAAATTCTATCACGGCTATCTCAAAATAGGTTATTAGTTAAATAATAGAAATACTATCATGCTATCTCAAAAACACACTTAAATATAAAAAAAAATATTTTCTGACTTTAAATGACCTGCAAAACGTTGATAAGCCTTAAACATCAAATCAATCTATCATGAATATAGATCTATCTACGTGTGTGTTAGCTATCCAAGTATGTTTGGTCATATCATATGCATAATGTTTTCTGTTAGGGAATAGTATCGATATGTCTAAGAAAAGAATAAGAATGGTCCAAATGTATACCAAAAGTAACACCTATTCTATTTAGAAACAATATACAACACATTAAAACTTTTAGCGTTTGTTAATGGAGTGTCGCTAGAGAACGATGAAGGTTCTGATTTCGAAAAGGTTCGGTATGTTGTGCGGCAAGAAAGGCAAACGACTCCGTGTCGTCTGTCCACTTCCTGGGAGCGAAAAAAGGCAAAGAGATTCATATCTACCGCTGATGTAACAAGAACACGATTATACGGTTTTGACATCCATCCGGAATTGACATACGTGTAGGGTTCAAGAAACTTAAACCCTAGCAATCGCCCTTTTATACGCCTATTGCCATCACAAATCCAGCAGGATGCATTTTATAAATGCAAAACAATTATTTACTCAATTTTTTCATTCTTTGTAAGTGAAATTTGGTTCCTACACTGATAATTATTTGAAGAAAATCACCAGCATTTACTCGTCAGGATCTCTTATTTATAAGCCGCTTCACTTTGATTCAGATAATATTTATCTCTAAAGAATTAATCGGGTTATATTTAATCCGACATTTGTATTACTTAAAACATTGTTTTTAGTGGTGAACCGTACTTGAAACTGATGCGCCATTTTTTATTATAAACTCTGTTATACACGTCTATCGGCCTGTGCACTCGAAAAAGCTTAATAAAACAGTCTGCTCTCCGTTAGAGTCTCTGACGCTCTCTCTGAGAGAACAGCCTAACGTACAGCGGATCAGACGGTGTTTTAGCGTAGTATGAGTTCGAACCAGTGAGTATATTTTTATTTGTATTAAGACTTCGCGATTGCGTTGGTCGATAGACGTAATAGTAGGTATCCGTTTATCTCGCGTGTTAAAAGTAGCCCTCTGTTTGATGAAAATTCAAACCTTTGTTAGTGAGACTGGAGTGATCGCTCCGGGGCGCAGGTCTGGGTGATGGTATATGGAGGTCGAACGCTGTCTAGACTACATGACCCTTCTCTCGGCCGTAACGACAAGATCCAAAAGAATATACAGTCTATTACATTTGGGACTGGTTTGGCTGCAGAAGTTACCGGAATGTTGTCAGTGTTGACAGTCAACCGCCTTCGGGCTCCACTCGGTGTTTTCTGTTTCGATTTTCTTTCAAGGCCTTTATGATGATTGTCTATGACCGCAAGTTAATTTCTCAGTTTACCTGTCTTTCTAGAGCGTTTATTTTATCTCGCGTTTTATATATTTAAAAGAACAGTCAATGTTGGTAGAGCTTATAAAACATATAATGTTGCCCTGAAGGTTGTCATAATCATGGCTTATAATGGGGAAAGCTCCCACTCCCTATAGAATGCTTCCAATGTATTCGTCTCCAATAGCCTCTGGCAACTACGTCCACATGCAAGCCGGAGGATGAACGAAGGCGGACAACTCAGGTCTCATGACCAGCTGTTTCGGATAGATGGTGTTCGTCAACTCGGGAAGACATACCATCTAAAAGGAAAACACTGATTTTAAATCCTCTGATAGACGTAATGCACACAGTATCTGTCTATATTTCTGAGATGAGGTATTATGTACACTATTTACATTATTCGGACTATTGTCCTCATCTTGTCGCCATGGTTATCACAACGTTTCGGCCGTTGTACGCTCCGGCCTTTTTCAGGTGGTTGGAAAGTCGAATTGAACCCTTTATTTCGCTCACTGGAGTAGACTGTTCTAATTCCACGTGCCATGTCTAATGGATGTCAGTTAATTCCCCTCTCCAAGTTCTCCACCGCCTTAACCAGGTATTGAACTCACACTTTTTGGATCCTGTCACTGGATATAACTAACGCTTCAAGGACACAGAAGAGTGGTTAATGTCGTTAGCTAAAAATCCACATAATTTGATAACCAGAAAGCAATTCACATAATGTTATCAGCATATCGGTGTCGATGACATCTCCAATCGTTGGAAAATATTTTACTATTTAATTAAGTAGGCGTCATTTTTTTTTATATAAACTGAATCACACTCATATAAAGGGTGTTCCAATAACTTGGACCGATTTTAAATGTGAATTAACTTTAAGTGTCTAATGATGTTTTTTGATTTTTCTTTCATGTTTGACGGAGATTAAGCCGATATTTTCTCCACATAATTGCCATGACTTGAATAACATGAACTAATAGAGAAATAAATAGATTTTCGCCAATAACACTGATTTATTTACTGCGGAATTTGATCCGTCTTAACGAAACACCCTTATATATAATCCCTCTTAATGAAACAGCTTTTATTATATTTACAATGTTTATTTTTGCGAATGCAATGCAACGATTAATATATAATTCTAATCAGCCATTCCTGAAATATACACAAATTTCCACGGTAAAAGGAGTGGTTTGACCAGGGTAAACTTCCTCACCCAATCCCCAAAACGGAGACTTATGGAAGAAAGGTAATGTTGAGCATATGGCGGGGGCGCTGGTGCATAATCGATTTAGTTTTCGTAAAATGTAATGAAACATTAAATGTAAATTTATATGATAAGTATTTGTAAAGTGGTCACTAAATTTGGGTCGCCTCGTCAGTGATGTTATGACTTGGCGTCATGACAAGTTTCGGGTCTTGCAACATTATTCTTGTTCGCCCAAGAGACCCTACCGAAACAGTACTATTCCGGTAGGCGATTCTGAAGCAAAAACATCCGCGAAGCACGCAACAAATGTGCACATTAATTAACTGCCACTGCTGATCTTGAAATTACAAGCGACCAATCATTAACGTCACTTTCCCCTCAGCCAAGACGATACAAAGAAAAGAATAGACAGCATGCTCGTCTTTTTTTTTTTCATCTTAGGTCCACCACGCGGAAGGACCCATATTCTCAACGCACAGTTTGACATAACAGGTAAGTAATGGAACACTAAAGATTCCTTTCCTATGAAGCGTAGCTTAAAATAAAAAAAAAGGAAAAACAATTTAAAAATCGAATGCACCTAAGTTTGTTTTATTGTATTGATCTTTTTGTTTTTTGAAAAACAATTATTAAAATTTTGGTTCGGTGTAGAATCTTTCATGGCGGAAAATTTCAAATGATCGGAGACACGCTTTTGGACTCTATCGAGATTGGAAAGTGAACACTGGACAACTCCTTCCGATATATGGCAGCAGTAATCCATTTTGGGCCTGATCTCGCTCTTGTAAACGTAGAAGATAGCAATGGTCAAGTACTCACTGAGGCGGTACAAGAAATCTACTTAGGCAAGAATCGTACATAGGAATTTCCCTTGATCTGGTTTGATCTTGGATCCAAATGGGTATTCAGGGCACGGGGAATCACTGATAGAACACCCGTTCATAAAAGTTGGTGAATGTATATTTATTCTTCCTCATTTCAACACAAGCAAGGCGATACTGCCACTCAGACGCAAGAGGTTATTGGGAGTGAATGATAATGAGAAGACTTTAGTGAAGAGAAAGGCCATTAAAAGAACAAGATTAGGGAAGACAAAAGATGGTGATTGTCATTGCATTTAAATTTTTGAAGATTGTCTGAGGCAGGGGAGGAGAAAATATGAAGGGATTTCCACAGACGAGAAGTGGGAGAAAATACACTATTAGAATAGAACAATCGGTGAGAAATAGTTGCTAATCTAGTAGCAGGTTAAAATTCTTTCAGTCGAGGCATCGAGTGTGTAAGCTCCTGTTAAAAAATGCTATGGAAATATTAATTGGAGAGGACAGAGAAAAGCCACGAGAAGTCGGTGAGAAAATGGCTGAGCTTGAGTTGCAGGTCAGGAGAGATTATATATATTTAGCCTCTTCATTTAATTTTTGGAAGAATGTCGAGATATAGCGTAGGAGCAGCAAACCAGATATGAACGCGATATTGAATTTACGAAGTAATGTTATGTATATTTTACTGATTAAATATAAGTGTACATTATTTTTTAAAGAATAAACACGGAAATTATTTATGACTCAGATTAATATTATGAAGCTCAGTTTCCGCCATTTCTGCCAGAGTGCCCTTGTTATTAGTGCATTCATTTGAAATTATCTCTCCTTATTTTTGACATATGAACTTCCATTATTTTTCTTGCTTTCTCTGAGTTCCTGCTTCTCTAATTAATGGTGCACAATAGAATTCTTCTCCTTATTTTGATTTGTTGCCAGGAACCTTTTTTTTCTCTCAAAGCTTTGTCTTTTGTAAATTCAACTATCACCTGCAAGGTTTTTCTTTTTTTGATTTTTGTTTATTTTTTCTTTCTCGCTTCTTCGCCTCCTCCGTCTTGTCTCAATAAGGTGTTTATTGATAACGATATGGCGGATAAAAAGGTAAGAAAATTGCAAAGAAAGCGAAGCACTATAGAATCTGAAGTGAACTCTATGACCCTTCGATCAAATTAAGCAAGGGAAGATAATTGACGATGTCTATGACGAAAAAGGGGCATTACAGAAACGGGAGTACAATAGAGAATTTAAACAAAAATGTATGAAAATGACGCGTATGTAAAATTTACTATGAGTAGATGCCAAAAAGAGACACCAACTGACACCTCATTTTAACAGATACTAGCAGCATGGCCCGGCGTTGCCCGTGCTTGATTAAAAAATCGTACGACTCATACAGCAATCGCTATCACTTGACTTAAAATATTTTTGCCCTTCCTTGCCTTTAAAGGAGTGACCTTTGCGGTGCTGATGTTGCTACATGCCTTACTTTTCACACTTCGAATTTTTCTAAGCTCTATACTAAACATTAAATCTGTTACGAAAAAAGAACTAAACAAAATGAACACAAAACGATCAGATTTAAAAAAAGGACTCGTAACTGGAAAAACCGAAGGAAAAAAGAATGTTAACAACAAATAGTTTTTCACACCCAACACAGTTTTGCGGAATCAGAATTAACGTTGAGTGTAAGCGAGAGAATGAACCAATTAGAGTAAAGTGCCATGCAGATTAAAATTCTTCCCACTTGTGACGAATGCAGCTATCGATTTTTTTGCATGCTAGCATGCTAGTTAACATTCGTGTCAGTTAGCTGTTGGCTCTCACGCTGGCCAATACAATCTTTCTGCCTATTCGTGGCAGCCAGCTATAGGCTCTCACTCTGGCCAGTAGAAAATGGCCGCAAACTACACGAAAACTTCCGTAGAAGCATGAAAAAGTTTATTTCGACTATCGATGGGAGTTGGGAAATGCAATGTCGGTCTTGGCCAAGCCACTAACTTGGAGCATGTGTATGTAAATTTGGGTGCAAATCCGTCGAAAATTACGGCCGTGAATTCGTTACACACACACACACGCGCGCGCACACACACATACACACACACAAACACACACACACACACACACACACACACACATCCTGCATTTTATTCAATAAAATAGCCACTGGCTTCATCCATAGCCTCTAGACGACTACGGAATCTCTTGTATCTATTCTAGCTAGTCTCTTTGTTTAAGTTGGTGAATGCTGCCATAATCCTTGGCTTCAGTTCGTCTTTGGTGTTACATGGAGTTTTGTTGGTCTCTCTGTCAACAGCACCCCACAAATAATAATCAAGTGTGTTCAGTCTGGAGAGTTAGGTGGCCAGATGTGAGGGATGATATGGTTTCAGAAAGTGTCTGATAGCCATGCCTCGGATCCCCTGCTTACCTGGCATGTCGCAGAGTCCTGTTGCAAGACATAGGGTCTTCCAGCGACCACCCTCTTGACTCAGGGAAGCACTACTACATTATGTAGGCCCCGGTATTGCGTCTGAGACCATCACCGACAAATTCGGGAGTGCTTTTCTCATCAAAACTACCAGAGTGAGTTTACCGATCTGCAGATCATTCTTAATTGCCATTAGACTCAAACAACTCTTGCTGAATCCTCCGTGGTGTCCTCGGTTTGACATCTAAACACTCTGGTGGAGTGAAATGTGTCATGGCGCTCTTTCTCCCACAGACGGTGCCCTACTGAGACTACTTTTGACGACAGAATAAAAACAATCAACGCCCATGTCAGAAATGAGAAATATAATTTGGCGACAATTTACCCATCATACACTGTATATATTTATTTCGTCTAATATGGCCGACAAGGAAAATTTCATTATTTTTTTATTTGTTTTTTCCCTCGTTCTTATGATTTCCTGTTTGTTGGTAGTAAGGGAATACAGAAAGTTTCCATAATGTGCATTGACCTAAGGTTTTTCAACACCTTCTTTGGCCATTAACGAAAATTTCATCGAAAGATGTGTAAGAAAGATTTCTACCCAAAGATATATATATATATATATATATATATATATATATATATATATATATATATATATATATATATATATATAAGAGAAAGAACATATGTAGTAAAAACGCAAAATTCGTAGCATTTACTTTTTTTTAAAATGTGGTCAACACGATGTAGAGCTAAATATTATTATAATATTTTTGTTATTATACGAGTTTATGATAAAAACATTTTAAATCGCTACACAAAATTTTTCATGTTTCAATACTATGGTTGTATTTTCTCAGACGATTGTTGATAACTGGTGATAAAACTGATTTTTAAGGGAAATTTAAAAACAAAACGTTACCTCAATTTCGGAAGTTAAGTCGGGGCCATAAGGTCATACTTAAAAATATGCTCGTGAGTTTGTCTCGATTAACCAATTGAAAGTCCGATCTACGCTAAATCGAAAAATAAGGGCAGAGGGTGCAGGTAGGTGAGTTCTTGTTTCATATCACGATAAACCGGCGCTTAGGCATGTTATCATTAACGATTGTGTAGAATATGACACTGACAAATGTATCATACATGCAATAAAATATGGCGTTCTATTTCAACAAATAGAACGCCATGTTTGGAACCCTATATATAATGTTTACAGATTATATTTGATATCTTTCGGTTTACATATATTCCGTCTTTGTATTTGACTATAAATAAGAAGTTTGCACCCTGAAGATGACAATTTGTATTAGAAAATCTTTTTTTTTTTACACATGGTACACCTCATTTAATTTTATGAAATTTCAAGAAATTACATGATATATCCACACTTTCTTTTATTAATTGAAAGTAATACTCCTTGGAGAATGTAAATCATCCAACTCTTTTTTCAAACTTTCGTTCATTTCCTGAAATCTGCTCCTAATGGTAAACTAAATAATATAATAAATCTATGACATTAATTAGAATAGCTTTTAATTCCTTTTGTAAATGAGTTATATTTAGGACATCATTGTCTTTAGAAAAAATCTCCAATGTCGTATTTCTTTTATGTGATGTTGTAATTAAGTAGAAACTATATTTACAAAAAAATAATTTTTAAAAATTACCTTTTTTTAATTAACCATTCCCATTTTTCATCTATGATAATCTATAAGTAACATTATTATCAAAAGGTCATTTGTTCATTGAGGTGTCCTCTTTTTACAGAGAAAATCGCTTGGCTCCAATTTGTTATTCCTTTCAGTTTTAAAACTAAAAAAATTGTAGTTTTACTTTTTGAATTTCTATTTCTTGAAATATTTTTATTTTATGTATTAATTTTAGTGTGGGTCATGAATTATAAAGTTAGCTCTATCAAGGTCTCAGGTATTAAATTTTAAAATAAATCTAATAAAATAAAATATTATAGTATTTTAAATTTTATTATTTTTAAATAAAACATCTTCAAACGTAACTAAAAGGCAATAATATATTAGGTAATTACTGGAAATATGTTACAAGATAGTTAAAAAAAAAACCCTAAAAATGCATTCACTTAGATTTCATAAATTTATGTCAATTCTCGTCAACCATACTAGCTGTCAACACCTCGAAGCCTATCGATAACATCAATAAAGACATAAGAAAAACAAAAAGTACTTTTATACTATTTTTATGCTATAATTAATATTTATTTCAAATCAGATTAATTAAGTTTAAATTTTCTAATTTTACTCAAACAACGTCTCAGAAATATCTATTTTATTTTGGGAACATATTTAAAGTCCTGTTAGTGAAGTGATTTCCCCATTAATAACATTAACATTGCTAATTAATTATGTGCATAAATTGTTTCTTCGTGATATAAGCGATAAGCTGCACACTCTAATATATTTACGATATCATATCCGTAGCACACTAATAATCAGAATCTTAAATTCTGTGGAAAAATACTAAGGCACTTTGACTCTACTAATTGGATTACACTAAGTTCATTTCACTTTAACACATAAATACATATAACAGAAGAATTTCGTAGATTTTTATCTTTTCAAAATTCAAACAAAATGCTCACTTTATCATAATATAAAATACATATTCGGTCTACACATATTTCGACTTAGCATTTGCCTAAATATAAGAAAATTACGCCACGAAGATGACAATTTGAAATTGGCATGTGTCTTCAATCTGACAAGTCGAATTTTAACATCAAATTATTGAAGGACTTGTTAATAAGTTAATGTCACATTAAGTCCTGTTGGCGTGGGCATTTCGCCATTAATCACATTAACATTACTATTTAATACTTTGTATATACTTTTTCTTCATGATATATATATATATATACATATATATATATATATATATATATATATATATATATAGTCAAACCTAATGAGCCAGACAAACCTACCAAGGTTTGACTTAGGCAGATCCCTGACGATCTGCCTAAGTGAAACCTTGGTAGGTTTGTCTGGCTCATTAGGTTTGACTAGCTTTGCTCTACGTTTGTATTGAGCTCTTTAGTTAGTTGTTTATTCATATCGGGGATTTTCTTTGGGCCTTGAACCTGTATCTGTGCGATTAGTTTCGACAGACTTTCATGTTCCTGGCTCTTTCTTTTTTAAAACCTTTTTTCCCTTCGTGATTGATTTGGCTATTGTTAAATCAAGAATTCGAAGTTTTTCGACACGATTATAGTTACCTATATTTATATATATATACATATATATATATATATATATGTGTGTGTTTGTGTGTGTGTTTGTGTGTGTGTGTGTGTGTGTGTGTGTGTAGGTGTGTGTGTGTGTGTCTCTGTGTTTGTGTTTGTGTGTGTGTGACTGTATTCGGATGGGAACTGAATTCAATAAATATACAAAGATAGAAAACTTTGTATGACAAGTCTGTGTTTTTATCACCGGATGCAGCCAGGCAATTCTGAGAGAATTACAAATATGAATTAATGATTGTCGGCCACAATATTAACAGTAAAAGATATGCAGATGGCACAATGTTGATTGCAGACAGAGAAAGGAAATTACAAAATCTACTATATTAGGTCGGGAAGGAAAGCGAGGAAAAAAAAAGAAAGAAAAAAAAACACCAATTTTAAAATGACAAAGTACATAGTTCTTAGTCAAAAGGACATCGTTGTATCCAAATTACAAATTGGAGGTGCATAACACAAATCACTACAAAAATTTAAATGACTGTGATGTGTTTTAACAGAGGACTGAAAGTGCGACAGTGATACCAAAATACACATTGGAATAGCGAAAGATTTCTTCCATAAGGAATTTAAAAAAAAAAACAGTACAATTTCTTTAGAAACAAATAAAAGAGTTACGTAATATCAATCCTCCTGGAACGGAGGTTGCTAAGCTATGTAATTTAATTCCTAACAAATGGATGTGAGAATTCTTAGTTCAGAAATAGACCAAATAACTATTTCAATCTAAATGATGCCACACTTATTAAAAAAGAATATATCTTATATAAATAGAAAATTCTTGATAGTTCAACTATCGAAACTTGATTAAATGTAAAATTATACCAAGGATTGTTTTTAAATATCTCCTTTCCTAAAACATATACTTCTTTCCAAAGCCTACATAAATGATAATTAACATTTTAAAAACTTAAAAAGAAAACGGTTAAATCAAAGCCTAAAATTATTTTGAATCAAGATATAATTTTGTAACGTAGGAAAGGATACTGAATAGAATAAATCAAATGAAGGTTGTTAATGAACGATAATACTTAGGAGAAGAACAACACATATAACATTCACCAGCGGTGTGTAGAAGTATTCAACCGCTAGAAGTGAGTCAAGTGAATTCCACAATGAATCCCTAACTGCAGGATATCTACCAGCCGCTCCAAGCGGTCAGATGTGATAAAAGTCAGAATTTAATGTTGGGTATCTGAGCCCGTGGGATGGGCAAGAATTCCCCGTAGATCCCGTATAGAATGGAGTCGGGTAGTTGTTTCCCGAGACGATAATCTGCCCTTCGATATAGCCTCGTATGGGGATCCTATCTGCCCGGAGCAGAGAGTTTGACCAGCACAGCTGGAGACGAATCTCCGACTGCAGGATATTTACCAACCGCCTCACGATAACAAATGTGGCACAAGGGCGAATTTAACGTGGGGTACCCGAGCCCGTATAATCGACCAAAGATTCCCCGTACACCTCGTATAAAACGGGGTCGGGTAGCTGTTTCCCGAGACGGAATAGCTTCGTCAGGGGATGCTCTCTACTCGGAGGAAGGGAGTTTGACCAGCACATCTGGAGACGAATCTCCGACTGCAGACAAACATACGGTATTTACTACGGTATTTACGTGAATGGGGACATACCCATTATAGACCGCATGTTTCGTTTTTCCACTGGAATTTTTTTGTCCCCTGGATTATCAGACCTCACTTCCAAGGGTGAAAAAATTGAATTTAACTTTGACTTTTGGAGGGTAGTATTAGCGGATTTATGGTGGTATAGAGTCTAGTGAGAGATACTGTGGCATATATATTTTATCATATATATATATATATATATATATGATAAAATATATACTTTAAGGTATGCTATATTTATTGGTTATTTTGAACAATATCTGGAATTGAGCGTATATAAATCGAAAGGTGGTCTGACGATTGAACATAAGCTTGAAGTAGACTGTCACCTGTAGGTGTTGACTTCAATGACCTCTGACTATATATTTAAAATAGTATTCATTCCCTGTTAGTGAGAACCATTTAAGCTGTAAATATAGGGACATTAAAGCAATATGTATCAATATAAACATATATATATATATATATATATATATATATATATATATATATATATATATATATATATATATATATATATATACAATATATACAACTATCTATATATTTATCTATCCATATATATTTTAATTTTTGTAATATTATATATATATATATATATATATATATATATATATATATATATTGTGTATTTAGGCAGCGATCCTTCTTTCATGCACATTTCATTAAAAACGACTGACAAGGTGCTTTCATTTAGTTTTTTATATAATTTCTCGTCCGGTCTAATAAAGTGTTTCTTTTCAGAGGATAAATTATATAAAAACTGTCCGAATGTTCTTTTTATCCGAGCGCTTTCGGCTATACATTTAGCCATTTTTAAGGATTATATTTCAACTGTTAGAATTAGAAATAGAAATAGTTTGTTATATGTATGTTTTATAAAGTGATTCATTATTTTTTTGTTTCAAAACATGGTCAAGATATATATATATATATATATATATATATATATATATATATATATATATATATATATATATATATATATATATAGTAAATATATTGGATGACAAGTGTTTTTTTTCTGTAAGTTATGTGAGAAATAATATATATAAATAAAAATCTATTTATAGATAAAGTTAAAGAAATAGACAGCCAAATTAATAGATAGATAGATAGATAGATAGATAGATAGATGTCTCTTCATCTGGATATGTGAAATTTCGAATTCCAGTCGAATCTATTACATTCACTTACGTGCAAATGCCCTTGGGAAAAGGTATGAATCCTCATCTCCCCCCTGTAGCTATAGGTAAATACCTGCACAAACCGTGTTCTATAGCCATGGATGGCAACTATTCTCCCGCAGAAAGAAATGGCAACTTACTGCGTGGAAAATAAAACAACTACATTGTCAGGAATGTATCGAGAGATACATGATCGCCTAAGCGTGTATCACGCATGGCTCTATAACTGACTGAGATACATATACCCATATATAGATTCATAAATTTTGTTCCACTATAATTTTATTTCTCTCTTCTCATTTCATCTTTCCTGCTATCTCCGTACATAAATACATACGTACATACGTACATACGTACATACATATCTATCTATATCTATATATCTATATATCTATATATATATATATATATATATATATATATATATATGTATATATGTATACATACTTACATGCACACACACACACACACACACACACATATATATATATATATATATATATATATATATATATATGTTGCTACTTAATATGTACTTATATCTGAGTGCGTAAATAAAGTTGTGGACATATTCTTGCGTGACAAAACTCAGAGAAATGGAATAGCAAGGTATCCCGTTGCTCGTCATCCAGGAAAACCATTTTAGAGAATTGATTTCGGTTGTGGAATATTTTACTGTATTTTAATTTTATTTTATTTTGATTCCTGTGACGTCATCAGTACAAATTTGATGGATTTATTTTTAAACCATTTTATTTTTACAAATATCAGGTGTTATGTGAAAGATTGACAAATGATGGCGGTGAACGAGCTAAGAAAAAATATTCTGAAAGATAATGGAAGAATATTATGCGTTGAAAGTCAACAAAACGAATCTGGCAAAAGTTTGAGCGATGAAAATGAGGAAGGCTCTCTCTGAAAGGGAAGTAATCATTCTGTACAAAATGGATACGGAGGAGACGATGAAGTTATAGAGAGAATGAAGGAAAGAGTGAAAGCGGAGGTTGAGGAAGTAAAACCAGGCAATGTGAGAGAAGGATGAGGATGCGATACAACCTCTGTGGAAATGAAGAAGAAAAGGTGGGTGGTGGGAAGATGGACTGCAATATGGATATAACGTATATAGAAAGAAAGAAAACAAATAATATATTGTGAGGTAGACGTTTCCTATGAAAATATATTCAGACGTTCAAGAAAAGCAAGAAGAAGAATTAGAAGTAGAAGAAGAAAGAGAAGTAAAAGAAGACAGTATTACAAGATCAAGAATAAGAATTACATGAAAAAGTATTACAAGATCAAGAATAAGAATTACATGAAAAAGTATTACAAGATCAAGAATAAGAATTACATGAAAAAGTATTACAAGATCAAGAATAAGAATTACATGAAAAAGTATTACAAGATCAAAAATAAGAATTACATGAAAAAGTATTACAAGATCAAGAATAAGAATTACATGAAAAAGTATTACAAGATCAAGAATAAGAATTACATGAAAAAGTATTACAAGATCAAGAATAAGAAGTACAAGAAAAAGTATAACAAGATCAAGAATAAGAATTTAAAGAAAAAGTATTACAAGATCAAGAATAAGAATTACATGAAAAAGTATTACAAGATCAAGAATAAGAATTACATGAAAAAGTATTACAAGATCAAGAATAAGAATTACAAGAAAAAGTATTACAACATCAAGAATAAGAATTACAAGAAAAAGTATTACAAGATCAAGAATAAGAATTACATGAAAAAGTATTACAAGATCAAGAATAAGAATTACAAGAAAAAGTATTACAAGATCAAGAATAAGAATTACATGAAAAAGTATTACAAGATCAAGACTAAGAATTACATGAAAAAGTATTACAAGATCAAGAATAAGAATTTCAAGAAAAAGTATTACAAGATCAAGAATAAGAATTACATGAAAAAGTATTACAAGATCAAGAATAAGAATTTCAAGAAAAAGTATTACAAGATCAAGAATAAGAATTACATGAAAAAGTATTACAAGATCAAGAATAAGAATTACATGAAAAAGTATTACAAGATCAAGAATAAGAATTACATGAAAAAGTATTACAAGATCAAGAATAAGAATTACATGAAAAAGTATTACAAGATCAAGAATAAGAATTACATGAAAAAGTATTACAAGATCAAGAATAAGAATTACATGAAAAAGTATTAAAAGATCAAGAATAAGAATTACATGAAAAAGTATTACAAGATCAAGAATAAGAATTACATGAAAAAGTATTACAAGATCAAGAATAAGAATTACATGAAAAAGTATTACAAGATCAATAATAAGAATTACATGAAAAAGTATTACAAGATCAAGAATAAGAATTACATGAAAAAGTATTACAAGATCAAGAATAAGAATTACATGAAAAAGTATTACAAGATCAAGAATAAGAATTACATGAAAAAGTATTACAAGATCAAGAATAAGAATTACATGAAAAAGTATTACAAGATCAAGTATAAGAATTACATGAAAAAGTATTACAAGATCAAGAATAAGAATTACATGAAAAAGTATTACAAGATCAAGAATAAGAATTACATGAAAAAGTATTACAAGATCAAGAATAAGAATTACATGAAAAAGTATTACAAGATCAAGAATAAGAATTTCAAGAAAAAGTATTACAAGATCAAGAATAAGAATTACAAGAAAAAGTATTACAAGATCAAGAATAAGAATTACATGAAAAAGTATTACAAGATCAAGAATAAGAAATACATGAAAAAGTATTACAAGATGAAGAATAAGAATTTCAAGAAAAAGTATTACATGATCAAGAATAAGAATTACATGAAAAAGTATTACAAGATCAAGAACAAGAATTTCAAGAAAAAGTATTACAAGATCAAGAATAAGAATTACATGAAAAAGTATTACAAGATCAAGAATAAGAATTTCAAGAAAAAGTATTACAAGATCAAGAATAAGAATTACATGAAAAAGTATTACAAGATCAAGAATAAGAATTACAGGAAAAAGTATTACAAGATCAATAATAAGAATTACCTGAAAAAGTATTACAAGATCAAGAATAAGAATTACAAGAAAAAGTATTACAAGATCAAGAATAAGAATTTAAAGAAAAAGTATTAAAAGATCAAGAATAAGAATTACATGAAAAAGTATTACAAGATCAAGAATAAGAATTACAAGAAAAAGTATTACAAGATCAAGAATAAGAATTACATGAAAAAGTATTACAAGATCAAGAATGAGAATTACATGAAAAAGTATTACAAGATCAAGAATAAGAATTTCAAGAAAAAGTATTACAATATCAAGAATAAGAATTACAAGAAAAAGTATTACAAGATCAAGAATAAGAATTACATGAAAAAGTATTACAAGATCAAGAATAAGAATTACATGAAAAAGTATTACAAGATCAAGAATAAGAATTTCAAGAAAAAGTATTACAAGATCAAGAATAAGAATTACATGAAAAAGTATTACAAGATCAAGAATAAGAATTTCAAGAAAAAGTATTACAAGATCAAGAATAAGAATTACATGAAAAAGTATTACAAGATCAAGAATAAGAATTTCAAGAAAAAGTATTACAAGATCAAGAATAAGAATTACATGAAAAAGTATTACAAGATCAAGAATAAGAATTACATGAAAAAGTATTACAAGATCAAGAATAAGAATTACATGAAAAAGTATTACAAGATCAAGAATAAGAATTACATGAAAAAGTATTACAAGATCAAGAATAAGAATTACATGAAAAAGTATTACAAGATCAAGAATAAGAATTACATGAAAAAGTATTACAAGATCAAGAATAAGAATTACATGAAAAAGTATTACAAGATCAAGAATAAGAATTACATGAAAAAGTATTACAAGATCAAGAATAAGAATTAAATGAAAAAGTATTACAAGATCAAGAATAAGAATTACATGAAAAAGTATTACAAGATCAAGAATAAGAGTTACATGAAAAAGTATTACAAGATCAAGAATAAGAATTACATGAAAAAGTATTACAAGATCAAGAATAAGAATTACATGAAAAAGTATTACAAGATCAAGAATAAGAGTTACATGAAAAAGTATTACAAGATCAAGAATAAGAATTACATGAAAAAGTATTACAAGATCAAGAATAAGAATTACATGAAAAAGTATTACAAGATCAAGAATAAGAATTACATGAAAACGTATTACAAGATCAAGAATAAGAATTACATGAAAAAGTATTACAAGATCAAGAATAAGAATTACATGAAAAAGTATTACAAGATCAAGAATAAGAATTACAAGAAAAAGTATTACAAGATCAAGAATAAGAATTACATGAAAAAGTATTACAAGATCAAGAATAAGAATTACAGGAAAAAGTATTACAAGATCAAGAATAAGAATTTCAAGAAAAAGTATTACAAGATCAAGAATAAGAATTACAAGAAAAAGTATTACAAGATCAAGAATGAGAATTTCAAGAAAAAGTATTACAAGATCAAGAATAAGAATTACATGAAAAAGTATTACAAGATCAAGAATGAGAATTTCAAGAAAAAGTATTACAAGATCAAGAATAAGAATTACATGAAAAAGTATTACAAGATCAAGAATAAGAATTTCAAGAAAAAGTATTACAAGATCAAGAATAAGAATTACATGAAAAAGTATTACAAGATCAAGAATAAGAATTTCAAGAAAAAGTATTACAAGATCAAGAATAAGAATTACATGAAAAAGTATTACAAGATCAAGAATAAGAATTACAAGAAAAAGTATTACAAGATCAATAATAAGAATTACATGAAAAAGTATTACAAGATCAAGAATAAGAATTACATGAAAAAGTATTACAAGATCAAGAATAAGAATTTCAAGAAAAAGTATTACAAGATCAAGAATAAGAATTTCAAGAAAAAGCATTACAAGATCAAGAATAAGAATTACATGAAAAAGTATTACAAGATCAAAAATAAGAATTACATGAAAAAGTATTACAAGATCAAGAATAAGAATTACATGAAAAAGTATTACAAGATCAAGAATAAGAATTATATGAAAAAGTATTACAAGATCAAGAATAAGAATTACATGAAAAGATATTACAAGATCAAGAATAAGAATTTCAAGAAAAAGTATTACAAGATCAAGAATAAGAATTACATGAAAAAGTATTACAAGATCCAGAATAAGAATTACAAGAAAAAGTATTACAAGATCAAGAATAAGAATTACATGAAAAAGTATTACAAGATCAAGAATAAGAATTACATGAAAAAGTATTACAAGATGAAGAATAAGAATTTCAAGAAAAAGTATTACAAGATCAAGAATAAGAATTACATGAAAAAGTATTACAAGATCAAGAATAAGAATTTCAAGAAAAAGTATTACAAGATCAAGAATAAGAATTACATGAAAAAGTATTACAAGATCAAGAATAAGAATTACAAGAAAAAGTATTACAAGATCAAGAATAAGAATTACATGAAAAAGTATTACAAGATCAAGAATAAGAATTACATGAAAAAGTATTACAAGATCAAGAATAAGAATTTCAAGAAAAAGTATTACAAGATCAAGAATAAGAATTACAAGAAAAAGTATTACAAGATCAAGAATAAGAATTACATGAAAAAGTATTACAAGATCAAGAATAAGAATTACATGAAAAAGTATTACAAGATCAAGAATAAGAATTTCAAGAAAAAGTATTACAAGATCAAGAATAAGAATTACATGAAAAAGTATTACAAGATCAAGAATAAGAATTTCAAGAAAAAGTATTACAAGATAAAGAATAAGAATTACATGAAAAAGTATTACAAGATCAAGAATAAGAATTTCAAGAAAAAGTATTACAAGATCAAGAATAAGAATTACATGAAAAAGTATTACAAGATCAAGAATAAGAATTACAAGAAAAAGTATTACAAGATCAATAATAAGAATTACATGAAAAAGTATTACAAGATCAAGAATAAGAATTACATTAAAATGTATTACAAGATCAAGAATAAGAATTACATGAAAAAGTATTACAAGATCAAGAATAAGAATTACATGAAAAAGTATTACAAGATCAAGAATAAGAATTACATGAAAAAGTATTACAAGATCAAGAATAAGAATTACATGAAAAAGTATTACAAGTTCAAGAATAAGAATTACATGAAAAAGTATTACAAGATCAAGAATAAGAATTTCAAGAAAAAGTATTACAATATCAAGAATAAGAATTACATGAAAAAGTATTACAAGATCAAGAATAAGAATTTCAAGAAAAAGTATTACAAGATCAAGAATAAGAATTACATGAAAAAGTATTACAAGATCAAGAATAAGAATTTCAAGAAAAAGTATTACAAGATCAAGAATAAGAATTACAAGAAAAAGTATTACAAGATCAAGAATAAGAATTACAAGAAAAAGTATTACAAGATCAAGAATAAGAATTTCAAGTAAAAGTATTACAAGATCAATATTAAGAAGTACAAGAAAAAGTATTACAAGATCAAGAATAAGAATTACAAGAAAAAGTATTACAAGATCAAGAATAAGAATTACAAGAAAAAGTATTACAAGATCAAGAATAAGAATTACAAGAAAAGTATTACAAGATCAATAATAAGAAGTACAAGAAAAAGTGTTACAAGATCAAGAATAAGAATTACAAGAAAAAGTATTACAAGATCAAGAATAAGAATTACAAGAAAAAGTATTACAAGATCAATAATAAGAAGTACAAGAAAAAGTATTACAAGATCAAGAATAAGAATTACAAGAAAAAGTATTACAAGATCAATAATAAGAATTATAAGAAAAAGTATTACAAGATCAATAATAAGAATTTTCAAGAAAAAGTATTACAAAATCAAGAATAAGAATTACAAGAAAAAGTATTACAAGATCAAGAATAAGAATTACAAGAAAAAGTATTACAAGATCAAGAATAAGAATTACAAGAAAAAGTATTACAAGATCAAGAATAATAATTTCAAGTAAAAGTATTACAAGATCAATATTAAGAATTACAAGAAAAAGTATTACAAGATCAAGAATAAGAATTACAAGAAAAAGTACTACAAGATCAAGAATAAGAATTACAAGAAAAAGTATTACAAGATCAAGAATAAGAATTACAAGAAAAAGTATTACAATATCAAGAATAAGAATTACAAGAAAAAGTATTACAAGATCAATAATAAGAAGTACAAGAAAAAGTATTACAAGATCAAGAATAAGAATTACAAGAAAAAGTATTACAAGATCAATAATAAGAATTATAAGAAAAAGTATTACAAGATCAATAATAAGAATTTTCAAGAAAAAGTATTACAAAATCAAGAATAAGAATTACAAGAAAAAGTATTACAAGATCAAGAATAAGAATTACAAGAAAAAGTATTACAAGATCAAGAATAAGAATTACAAGAAAAAGTATTACAAGATCAAGAATAATAATTTCAAGTAAAAGTATTACAAGATCAATATTAAGAATTACAAGAAAAAGTATTACAAGATCAAGAATAAGAATTACAAGAAAAAGTACTACAAGATCAAGAATAAGAATTACAAGAAAAAGTATTACAAGATCAAGAATAAGAATTACAAGAAAAGTATTACAAGATCAATAATAAGAAGTACAAGAAAAAGTGTTACAAGATCAAGAATAAGAATTACAAGAACAAGTATTACAAGATCATGAATAAGAATTACAAGAAAAAGTATTACAAGATCAAGAATAAGAATTATAAGAAAAAGTATTACAAGATCAAGAATAAGAATTACAAGAAAAAGTATTACAAGATCAAGTATAAGAATTACCAGAAAAGTATTACAAGATCAATAATAAGTAGTACAAGAAAAAGTATTACAAGATCAAGAATAAGAATTACACGAAAAAGTATTACAAGATCAATAATAAGAATTATAAGAAAAAGTATTACAAGATCAATAATAAGAATTTTCAAGAAAAAGTATTACAAGATCAAGAATAAGAATTACAAGAAAAAGTATTACAAGATCAAGAATAAGAATTACAAGAAAAAGTATTACAAGATCAAGAATGAGAATTACAAGAAAAAGTATTACAAGATCAATAATAAGAAGTACAAGATAAAGTATTACAAGATCAAGAATAAGAATTACAAGAAAAAGTATTACAAGATCAAGAATAAGAATTACAAGAAAAAGTATTACAAGGTCAAGAATAAGAATTACAAAAAAGTATTACAAGATCAAGAATAAGAATTACAAGAAAAAGTATTACAAGATCAAGAATAAGAATTACAAGAAAAAGTATTACAAGATCAAGAATAAGAATAATAAGAAAAAGTATTACAAGATCAAGAATAAGAATTACAAGAAAAAGTATTACAAGATCAAGAATAAGAATTACAAGAAAAAGTATTACAAGATCAAGAAGAAGAATTACAAGAAAAAGTATTACAAAATCAAGAAGAAGAATTACAAGAAAAAGTATTACAAGATCAAGAATAAGAATTACAAAAAAAAGTATTACAAGATCAATAATGAGAAGTACAAGAAAAAGTATTACAAGATCAAGAATAATAAGTACAAGAAAAAGTATTACAATATCAAGAATAAGAATTACAAGAAAAAGTATTACAAGATCAATAATAAGAATTACAAGAAAAAGTATTACAAGATCAAGAATGAGAATTACAACAAAAAGTATTACAAGATCAAGAATAAGAATTACAAGAAAAGTATTACAAGATCAATAATAAGAAGTACAAGAAAAAGTATTCCAAGATCAATAATAAGAATTACAAGAAAAAGTATTACAAGATCAAGAATAAGAATTATTGAAAAAGTATTACAAGATCAATAATAAGAAGTACAAGAAAAAGTATTACAAGATCAAGAATAAAAATTACAAGAAAAAGTATTACAAGATCAAGAATAAGAATTACAAGAAAAAGTATTAAAGATCAAGAAGAACAATTACAAGAAAAAGTATTACAAAATCAAGAATAAGAATTACAAAAAAGTATTACAAGATCAAGAATAAGTATTACAAGAAAAAGTATTACAAGATCAAGAATAAGAATTACAAGAAAAAGTATTACAAGATCAAGAATGAGAATTACAAGAAAAAGTATTACAAGATCAATAATAAGAAGTACAAGATAAAGTATTACAAGATAAAGAATAAGAATTACAAGAAAAAGTATTACAAGATCAAGAATAAGAATTACAAGAAAAAGTATTACAAGGTTAAGAATAAGAATTACAAAAAAGTATTACAAGATCAAGAATAAGAATTACAAGAAAAAGTATTACAAGATCAAGAATAAGAATTACATGAAAAAGTATTACAAGATCAAGAATAAGAATTACATGAAAAAGTATTACAAGATCAAGAATAAGAATTTCAAGAAAAAGTATTACGAGATCAAGAATAAGAATTACATGAAAAAGTATTACAAGATCAAGAATAAGAATTTCAAGAAAAAGTATTACAAGATCAAGAATAAGAATTACATGAAAAAGTATTACAAGATCAAGAATAAGAATTTCAAGAAAAAGTATTACAAGATCAAGAATAAGAATTACATGAAAAAGTATTACAAGATCAAGAATAAGAATTACATGAAAAAGTATTACAAGATCAAGAATAAGAATTACATGAAAAAGTATTACAAGATCAAGAATAAGAATTACATGAAAAAGTATTACAAGATCAAGAATAAGAATTAAATGAAAAAGTATTACAAGATCAAGAATAAGAATTACATGAAAAAGTATTACAAGATCAAGAATAAGAGTTACATGAAAAAGTATTACAAGATCAAGAATAAGAATTACATGAAAAAGTATTACAAGATCAAGAATAAGAATTACATGAAAAAGTATTACAAGATCAAGAATAAGAGTTACATGAAAAAGTATTACAAGATCAAGAATAAGAATTACATGAAAAAGTATTACAAGATCAAGAATAAGAATTACATGAAAAAGTATTACAAGATCAAGAATAAGAATTACATGAAAACGTATTACAAGAACAAGAATAAGAATTACATGAAAAAGTATTACAAGATCAAGAATAAGAATTACATGAAAAAGTATTACAAGATCAAGAATAAGAATTACAAGAAAAAGTATTACAAGATCAAGAATAAGAATTACATGAAAAAGTATTACAAGATCAAGAATAAGAATTACATGAAAAAGTATTACAAGATCAAGAATAAGAATTTCAAGAAAAAGTATTACAAGATCAAGAATAAGAATTACAAGAAAAAGTATTACAAGATCAAGAATGAGAATTTCAAGAAAAAGTATTACAAGATCAAGAATAAGAATTACATGAAAAAGTATTACAAGATCAAGAATAAGAATTTCAAGAAAAAGTATTACAAGATCAAGAATAAGAATTACATGAAAAAGTATTACAAGATCAAGAATAAGAATTACATGAAAAAGTATTACAAGATCAAGAATAAGAATTTCAAGAAAAAGTATTACAAGATCAAGAATAAGAATTTCAAGAAAAAGCATTACAAGATCAAGAATAAGAATTACATGAAAAAGTATTACAAGATCAAAAATAAGAATTACATGAAAAAGTATTACAAGATCAAGAATAAGAATTACATGAAAAAGTATTACAAGATCAAGAATAAGAATTATATGAAAAAGTATTACAAGATCAAGAATAAGAATTACATGAAAAGATATTACAAGATCAAGAATAAGAATTTCAAGAAAAAGTATTACAAGATCAATAAAAAGAATTTCAAGAAAAAGCATTACAAGATCAAGAATAAGAATTACATGAAAAAGTATTACAAGATCAAAAATAAGAATTATATGAAAAAGTATTACAAGATCAAGAATAAGAATTACATGAAAAGATATTACAAGATCAAGAATAAGAATTTCAAGAAAAAGTATTACAAGATCAAGAATAAGAATTACATGAAAAAGTATTACAAGATCCAGAATAAGAATTACAAGAAAAAGTATTACAAGATCAAGAATAAGAATTACATGAAAAAGTATTACAAGATCAAGAATAAGAATTACATGAAAAAGTATTACAAGATGAAGAATAAGAATTTCAAGAAAAAGTATTACAAGATCAAGAATAAGAATTACATGAAAAAGTATTACAAGATCAAGAATAAGAATTTCAAGAAAAAGTATTACAAGATCAAGAATAAGAATTACATGAAAAAGTATTACAAGATCAAGAATAAGAATTACAAGAAAAAGTATTACAAGATCAAGAATAAGAATTACATGAAAAAGTATTACAAGATCAAGAATAAGAATTACATGAAAAAGTATTACAAGATCAAGAATAAGAATTTCAAGAAAAAGTATTACAAGATCAAGAATAAGAATTACAAGAAAAAGTATTACAAGATCAAGAATAAGAATTACATGAAAAAGTATTACAAGATCAAGAATAAGAATTACATGAAAAAGTATTACAAGATCAAGAATAAGAATTTCAAGAAAAAGTATTACAAGATCAAGAATAAGAATTACATGAAAAAGTATTACAAGATCAAGAATAAGAATTTCAAGAAAAAGTATTACAAGATAAAGAATAAGAATTACATGAAAAAGTATTACAAGATCAAGAATAAGAATTTCAAGAAAAAGTATTACAAGATCAAGAATAAGAATTACATGAAAAAGTATTACAAGATCAAGAATAAGAATTACAAGAAAAAGTATTACAAGATCAATAATAAGAATTACATGAAAAAGTATTACAAGATCAAGAATAAGAATTACATTAAAATGTATTACAAGATCAAGAATAAGAATTACATGAAAAAGTATTACAAGATCAAGAATAAGAATTACATGAAAAAGTTTTACAAGATCAAGAATAAGAATTACATGAAAAAGTATTACAAGTTCAAGAATAAGAATTACATGAAAAAGTATTACAAGATCAAGAATAAGAATTTCAAGAAAAAGTATTACAATATCAAGAATAAGAATTACATGAAAAAGTATTACAAGATCAAGAATAAGAATTTCAAGAAAAAGTATTACAAGATCAAGAATAAGAATTACATGAAAAAGTATTACAAGATCAAGAATAAGAATTTCAAGAAAAAGTATTACAAGATCAAGAATAAGAATTACAAGAAAAAGTATTACAAGATCAAGAATAAGAATTACAAGAAAAAGTATTACAAGATCAAGAATAAGAATTTCAAGTAAAAGTATTACAAGATCAATATTAAGAAGTACAAGAAAAAGTATTACAAGATCAAGAATAAGAATTACAAGAAAAAGTATTACAAGATCAAGAATAAGAATTACAAGAAAAAGTATTACAAGATCAAGAATAAGAATTACAAGAAAAGTATTACAAGATCAATAATAAGAAGTACAAGAAAAAGTGTTACAAGATCAAGAATAAGAATTACAAGAAAAAGTATTACAAGATCAAGAATAAGAATTACAAGAAAAAGTATTACAAGATCAATAATAAGAAGTACAAGAAAAAGTATTACAAGATCAAGAATAAGAATTACAAGAAAAAGTATTACAAGATCAATAATAAGAATTATAAGAAAAAGTATTACAAGATCAATAATAAGAATTTTCAAGAAAAAGTATTACAAAATCAAGAATAAGAATTACAAGAAAAAGTATTACAAGATCAAGAATAAGAATTACAAGAAAAAGTATTACAAGATCAAGAATAAGAATTACAAGAAAAAGTATTACAATATCAAGAATAATAATTTCAAGTAAAAGTATTACAAGATCAATATTAAGAATTACAAGAAAAAGTATTACAAGATCAAGAATAAGAATTACAAGAAAAAGTACTACAAGATCAAGAATAAGAATTACAAGAAAAAGTATTACAAGATCAAGAATAAGAATTACAAGAAAAAGTATTACAATATCAAGAATAAGAATTACAAGAAAAAGTATTACAAGATCAATAATAAGAAGTACAAGAAAAAGTATTACAAGATCAAGAATAAGAATTACAAGAAAAAGTATTACAAGATCAATAATAAGAATTACAAGAAAAAGTATTACAAGATCAAGAATAAGAATTACAAGAAAAAGTATTACAAGATCAAGAATAATAATTTCAAGTAAAAGTATTACAAGATCAATATTAAGAATTACAAGAAAAAGTATTACAAGATCAAGAATAAGAATTACAAGAAAAAGTACTACAAGATCAAGAATAAGAATTACAAGAAAAAGTATTACAAGATCAAGAATAAGAATTACAAGAAAAGTATTACAAGATCAATAATAAGAAGTACAAGAAAAAGTGTTACAAGATCAAGAATAAGAATTACAAGGACAAGTATTACAAGATCAAGAATAAGAATTACAAGAAAAAGTATTACAAGATCAAGAATAAGAATTATAAGAAAAAGTATTACAAGATCAAGAATAAGAATTACAAGAAAAAGTATTACAAGATCAAGTATAAGAATTACCAGAAAAGTATTACAAGATCAATAATAAGTAGTACAAGAAAAAGTATTACAAGATCAAGAATAAGAATTACACGAAAAAGTATTACAAGATCAATAATAAGAATTATAAGAAAAAGTATTACAAGATCAATAATAAGAATTTTCAAGAAAAAGTATTACAAGATCAAGAATAAGAATTACAAGAAAAAGTATTACAAGATCAAGAATAAGAATTACAAGAAAAAGTATTACAAGATCAAGAATAAGAATTACAAGAAAAAGTATTACAAGATCAAGAATAAGAATTTCAAGTAAAAGTATTACAAGATCAATATTAAGAAGTACAAGAAAAAGTATTACAAGATCAAGAATAAGAATTACAAGAAAAAGTATTACAAGATCAAGAATAAGAATTACAAGAAAAAGTATTACAAGATCAAGAATAAGAATTACAAGAAAAGTATTACAAGATCAATAATAAGAAGTACAAGAAAAAGTGTTACAAGATCAAGAATAAGAATTACAAGAACAAGGATTACAAGTTCAAGAATAAGAATTACAAGAAAAAGTATTACAAGATCAAGAATAAGAATTACAAGAAAAAGTATTACAAGATCAAGAAGAAGAATTACAAGAAAAAGTATTACAAGATCAAGTAGAAGAATTACAAGAAAAAGTATTACAAGATCAAGAATAAGAATTACAAAAAAAAGTATTACAAGATCAATAATAAGAAGTACAAGAAAAAGTATTCCAAGATCAATAATAAGAATTACAAGAAAAAGTATTACAAGATCAAGAATAAGAATTATTGAAAAAGTATTACAAGATCAATAATAAGAAGTACAAGAAAAAGTATTACAAGATCAAGAATAAAAATTACAAGAAAAAGTATTACAAGATCAAGAATAAGAATTACAAGAAAAAGTATTACAAGATCAAGAAGAACAATTACAAGAAAAAGTATTACAAAATCAAGAATAAGAATTACAAAAAAGTATTACAAGATCAAGAATAAGTATTACAAGAAAAAGTATTACAAGATCAAGAATAAGAATTACAAGAAAAGTATTACAAGATCAATAATAAGAAGTACAAGAAAAAGTATTACAAGATCAAGAATAAGAATTACAAGAAAAAGTATTACAAGATCAAGAATGAGAATTACAAGAAAAAGTATTACAAGATCAATAATAAGAAGTACAAGATAAAGTATTACAATATCAAGAATAAGAATTACAAGAAAAAGTATTACAAGATCAAGAATAAGAATTACAAGAAAAAGTATTACAAGGTCAAGAATAAGAATTACAAAAAAGTATTACAAGATCAAGAATAAGAATTACAAGAAAAAGTATTACAAGATCAAGAATAAGAATTACAAGAAAAAGTATTACAAGATCAAGAATAAGAATAATAAGAAAAAGTATTACAAGATCAAGAATAAGAATTACAAGAAAAAGTATTACAAGATCAAGAATAAGAATTACAAGAAAAAGTATTACAAGATCAATAATAAGAATTATAAGAAAAAGTATTACAAGATCAATAATAAGAATTTTCAAGAAAAAGTATTACAAAATCAAGAATAAGAATTACAAGAAAAAGTATTACAAGATCAAGAATAAGAATTACAAGAAAAAGTATTACAAGATCAAGA
The DNA here is from genome assembly GCA_964036315.1 of Acanthosepion esculentum. Taxonomy (NCBI): domain Eukaryota; kingdom Metazoa; phylum Mollusca; class Cephalopoda; order Sepiida; family Sepiidae; genus Acanthosepion; species Acanthosepion esculentum. The sequence continues at coordinate 45,427,529 of OZ038508.1, read as the reverse complement.
ATAAGAATTACAAGAAAAAGTATTACAATATCAAGAATAATAATTTCAAGTAAAAGTATTACAAGATCAATATTAAGAATTACAAGAAAAAGTATTACAAGATCAAGAATAAGAATTACAAGAAAAAGTACTACAAGATCAAGAATAAGAATTACAAGAAAAAGTATTACAAGATCAAGAATAAGAATTACAAGAAAAAGTATTACAATATCAAGAATAAGAATTACAAGAAAAAGTATTACAAGATCAATAATAAGAAGTACAAGAAAAAGTATTACAAGATCAAGAATAAGAATTACAAGAAAAAGTATTACAAGATCAATAATAAGAATTACAAGAAAAAGTATTACAAGATCAAGAATAAGAATTACAAGAAAAAGTATTACAAGATCAAGAATAATAATTTCAAGTAAAAGTATTACAAGATCAATATTAAGAATTACAAGAAAAAGTATTACAAGATCAAGAATAAGAATTACAAGAAAAAGTACTACAAGATCAAGAATAAGAATTACAAGAAAAAGTATTACAAGATCAAGAATAAGAATTACAAGAAAAGTATTACAAGATCAATAATAAGAAGTACAAGAGAAAGTGTTACAAGATCAAGAATAAGAATTACAAGAACAAGTATTACAAGATCAAGAATAAGAATTACAAGAAAAAGTATTACAAGATCAAGAATAAGAATTATAAGAAAAAGTATTACAAGATCAAGAATAAGAATTACAAGAAAAAGTATTACAAGATCAAGTATAAGAATTACCAGAAAAGTATTACAAGATCAATAATAAGTAGTACAAGAAAAAGTATTACAAGATCAAGAATAAGAATAACACGAAAAAGTATTACAAGATCAATAATAAGAATTATAAGAAAAAGTATTACAAGATCAATAATAAGAATTTTCAAGAAAAAGTATTACAAGATCAAGAATAAGAATTACAAGAAAAAGTATTACAAGATCAAGAATAAGAATTACAAGAAAAAGTATTACAAGATCAAGAATAAGAATTACAAGAAAAAGTATTACAAGATCAAGAATAAGAATTTCAAGTAAAAGTATTACAAGATCAATATTAAGAAGTACAAGAAAAAGTATTACAAGATCAAGAATAAGAATTACAAGAAAAAGTATTACAAGATCAAGAATAAGAATTACAAGAAAAAGTATTACAAGATCAAGAATAAGAATTACAAGAAAAGTATTACAAGATCAATAATAAGAAGTACAAGAAAAAGTGTTACAAGATCAAGAATAAGAATTACAAGAACAAGGATTACAAGTTCAAGAATAAGAATTACAAGAAAAAGTATTACAAGATCAAGAATAAGAATTACAAGAAAAAGTATTACAAGATCAAGAAGAAGAATTACAAGAAAAAGTATTACAAGATCAAGTAGAAGAATTACAAGAAAAAGTATTACAAGATCAAGAATAAGAATTACAAAAAAAAGTATTACAAGATCAATAATAAGAAGTACAAGAAAAAGTATTCCAAGATCAATAATAAGAATTACAAGAAAAAGTATTACAAGATCAAGAATAAGAATTATTGAAAAAGTATTACAAGATCAATAATAAGAAGTACAAGAAAAAGTATTACAAGATCAAGAATAAAAATTACAAGAAAAAGTATTACAAGATCAAGAATAAGAATTACAAGAAAAAGTATTACAAGATCAAGAAGAACAATTACAAGAAAAAGTATTACAAAATCAAGAATAAGAATTACAAAAAAGTATTACAAGATCAAGAATAAGTATTACAAGAAAAAGTATTACAAGATCAAGAATAAGAATTACAAGAAAAGTATTACAAGATCAATAATAAGAAGTACAAGAAAAAGTATTACAAGATCAAGAATAAGAATTACAAGAAAAAGTATTACAAGATCAAGAATGAGAATTACAAGAAAAAGTATTACAAGATCAATAATAAGAAGTACAAGATAAAGTATTACAAGATCAAGAATAAGAATTACAAGAAAAAGTATTACAAGATCAAGAATAAGAATTACAAGAAAAAGTATTACAAGGTCAAGAATAAGAATTACAAAAAAGTATTACAAGATCAAGAATAAGAATTACAAGAAAAAGTATTACAAGATCAAGAATAAGAATTACAAGAAAAAGTATTACAAGATCAAGAATAAGAATAATAAGAAAAAGTATTACAAGATCAAGAATAAGAATTACAAGAAAAAGTATTACAAGATCAAGAATAAGAATTACAAGAAAAAGTATTACAAGATCAAGAAGAAGAATTACAAGAAAAAGTATTACAAAATCAAGAAGAAGAATTACAAGAAAAAGTATTACAAGATCAAGAATAAGAATTACAAAAAAAAGTATTACAAGATCAATAAAGAGAAGTACAAGAAAAAGTATTACAAGATCAAGAATAATAAGTACAAGAAAAAGTATTACAATATCAAGAATAAGAATTACAAGAAAAAGTATTACAAGATCAATAATAAGAATTACAAGAAAAAGTATTACAAGATCAAGAATGAGAATTACAACAAAAAGTATTACAAGATCAAGAATAAGAATTACAAGAAAAGTATTACAAGATCAATAATAAGAAGTACAAGAAAAAGTATTCCAAGATCAATAATAAGAATTACAAGAAAAAGTATTACAAGATCAAGAATAAGAATTATTGAAAAAGTATTACAAGATCAATAATAAGAAGTACAAGAAAAAGTATTACAAGATCAAGAATAAAAATTACAAGAAAAAGTATTACAAGATCAAGAATAAGAATTACAAGAAAAAGTATTACAAGATCAAGAAGAACAATTACAAGAAAAAGTATTACAAAATCAAGAATAAGAATTACAAAAAAGTATTACAAGATCAAGAATAAGTATTACAAGAAAAAGTATTACAAGATCAAGAATAAGAATTACAAGAAAAAGTATTACAAGATCAAGAATGAGAATTACAAGAAAAAGTATTACAAGATCAATAATAAGAAGTACAAGATAAAGTATTACAAGATCAAGAATAAGAATTACAAGAAAAAGTATTACAAGATCAAGAATAAGAATTACAAGAAAAAGTATTACAAGGTTAAGAATAAGAATTACAAAAAAGTATTACAAGATCAAGAATAAGAATTACAAGAAAAAGTATTACAAGATCAAGAATAAGAATTACATGAAAAAGTATTACAAGATCAAGAATAAGAATTACATGAAAAAGTATTACAAGATCAAGAATGAGAATTTCAAGAAAAATTATTACAAGATCAAGAATAAGAATTACATGAAAAAGTATTACAAGATCAAGAATAAGAATTTCATGAAAAAGTATTAAAAGATCAAGAATAAGAATTACATGAAAAAGTATTACAAGATCAAGAATAAGAATTACAAGAAAAAGTATTACAAGATCAAGAATAAGAATTACATGAAAAAGTATTACAAGATCATGAATGAGAATTACATGAAAAAGTATTACAAGATCAAGAATAATAATTTCAAGAAAAAGTATTACAAGATCAAGAATAAGAATTACAAGAAAAAGTATTACAAGATCAAGAATAAGAATTACATGAAAAAGTATTACAAGATCAAGAATAAGAATTACATGAAAAAGTATTACAAGATCAAGAATAAGAATTTCAAGAAAAAGTATTACAAGATCAAGAATAAGAATTACATGAAAAAGTATTACAAGATCAAGAATAAGAATTTCAAGAAAAAGTATTACAAGATCAAGAATAAGAATTACATGAAAAAGTATTACATGATCAAGAATAAGAATTTCAAGAAAAAGTATTACAAGATCAAGAATAAGAATTACATGAAAAAGTATTACAAGATCAAGAATAAGAATTACAAGAAAAAGTATTACAAGATCAATAATAAGAATTACATGAAAAAGTATTACAAGATCAAGAATAAGAATTACATGAAAAAGTATTACAAGATCAAGAATAAGAATTACATGAAAAAGTATTACAAGATCAAGAATAAGAATTACATGAAAAAGTATTACAAGATCAAGAATAAGAATTACATGAAAAAGTATTACTAGATCAAGAATAAGAATTACATGAAAAAGTATTACAAGATCAAGAATAAGAATTTCAAGAAAAAGTATTACAAGATCAAGAATAAGAATTACATGAAAAAGTATTACAAGATCAAGAATAAGAATTACAAGAAAAAGTATTACAAGATCAAGAATAAGAATTACATGAAAAAGTATTACAAGATCAAGAATAAGAATTACATGAAAAAGTATTACAAGATCAAGAATAAGAATTTCAAGAAAAAGTATTACAAGATCAAGAATAAGAATTACAAGAAAAAGTATTACAAGATCAAGAATGAGAATTTCAAGAAAAAGTATTACAAGATCAAGAATAAGAATTACATGAAAAAGTATTACAAGATCAAGAATAAGAATTTCAAGAAAAAGTATTACAAGATCAAGAATAAGAATTACATGAAAAAGTATTACAAGATCAAGAATAAGAATTACATGAAAAAGTATTACAAGATCAAGAATAAGAATTACATGAAAAAGTATTACAAGATCAAGAATAAGAATTACATGAAAAAGTATTACTAGATCAAGAATAAGAATTACATGAAAACGTATTACAAGAACAAGAATAAGAATTACATGAAAAAGTATTACAAGATCAAGAATAAGAATTACATGAAAAAGTATTACAAGATCAAGAATAAGAATTACAAGAAAAAGTATTACAAGATCAAGAATAAGAATTACATGAAAAAGTATTACAAGATCAAGAATAAGAATTACATGAAAAAGTATTACAAGATCAAGAATAAGAATTTCAAGAAAAAGTATTACAAGATCAAGAATAAGAATTACAAGAAAAAGTATTACAAGATCAAGAATGAGAATTTCAAGAAAAAGTATTACAAGATCAAGAATAAGAATTACATGAAAAAGTATTACAAGATCAAGAATAAGAATTTCAAGAAAAAGTATTACAAGATCAAGAATAAGAATTACATGAAAAAGTATTACAAGATCAAGAATAAGAATTACATGAAAAAGTATTACAAGATCAAGAATAAGAATTTCAAGAAAAAGTATTACAAGATCAAGAATAAGAATTTCAAGAAAAAGCATTACAAGATCAAGAATAAGAATTACATGAAAAAGTATTACAAGATCAAAAATAAGAATTACATGAAAAAGTATTACAAGATCAAGAATAAGAATTACATGAAAAAGTATTACAAGATCAAGAATAAGAATTATATGAAAAAGTATTACAAGATCAAGAATAAGAATTACATGAAAAGATATTACAAGATCAAGAATAAGAATTTCAAGAAAAAGTATTACAAGATCAATAATAAGAATTTCAAGAAAAAGCATTACAAGATCAAGAATAAGAATTACATGAAAAAGTATTACAAGATCAAAAATAAGAATTATATGAAAAAGTATTACAAGATCAAGAATAAGAATTACATGAAAAGATATTACAAGATCAAGAATAAGAATTTCAAGAAAAAGTATTACAAGATCAAGAATAAGAATTACATGAAAAAGTATTACAAGATCCAGAATAAGAATTACAAGAAAAAGTATTACAAGATCAAGAATAAGAATTACATGAAAAAGTATTACAAGATGAAGAATAAGAATTTCAAGAAAAAGTATTACAAGATCAAGAATAAGAATTACATGAAAAAGTATTACAAGATCAAGAATAAGAATTTCAAGAAAAAGTATTACAAGATCAAGAATAAGAATTACATGAAAAAGTATTACAAGATCAAGAATAAGAATTACAAGAAAAAGTATTACAAGATCAAGAATAAGAATTACATGAAAAAGTATTACAAGATCAAGAATAAGAATTACATGAAAAAGTATTACAAGATCAAGAATAAGAATTTCAAGAAAAAGTATTACAAGATCAAGAATAAGAATTACAAGAAAAAGTATTACAAGATCAAGAATAAGAATTACATGAAAAAGTATTACAAGATCAAGAATAAGAATTACATGAAAAAGTATTACAAGATCAAGAATAAGAATTTCAAGAAAAAGTATTACAAGATCAAGAATAAGAATTACATGAAAAAGTATTACAAGATCAAGAATAAGAATTTCAAGAAAAAGTATTACAAGATAAAGAATAAGAATTACATGAAAAAGTATTACAAGATCAAGAATAAGAATTTCAAGAAAAAGTATTACAAGATCAAGAATAAGAATTACATGAAAAAGTATTACAAGATCAAGAATAAGAATTACAAGAAAAAGTATTACAAGATCAATAATAAGAATTACATGAAAAAGTATTACAAGATCAAGAATAAGAATTACATTAAAATGTATTACAAGATCAAGAATAAGAATTACATGAAAAAGTATTACAAGATCAAGAATAAGAATTACATGAAAAAGTATTACAAGATCAAGAATAAGAATTACATGAAAAAGTATTACAAGTTCAAGAATAAGAATTACATGAAAAAGTATTACAAGATCAAGAATAAGAATTTCAAGAAAAAGTATTACAATATCAAGAATAAGAATTACATGAAAAAGTATTACAAGATCAAGAATAAGAATTTCAAGAAAAAGTATTACAAGATCAAGAATAAGAATTACATGAAAAAGTATTACAAGATCAAGAATAAGAATTTCAAGAAAAAGTATTACAAGATCAAGAATAAGAATTACAAGAAAAAGTATTACAAGATCAAGAATAAGAATTACAAGAAAAAGTATTACAAGATCAAGAATAAGAATTTCAAGTAAAAGTATTACAAGATCAATATTAAGAAGTACAAGAAAAAGTATTACAAGATCAAGAATAAGAATTACAAGAAAAAGTATTACAAGATCAAGAATAAGAATTACAAGAAAAAGTATTACAAGATCAAGAATAAGAATTACAAGAAAAGTATTACAAGATCAATAATAAGAAGTACAAGAAAAAGTGTTACAAGATCAAGAATAAGAATTACAAGAAAAAGTATTACAAGATCAAGAATAAGAATTACAAGAAAAAGTATTACAAGATCAATAATAAGAAGTACAAGAAAAAGTATTACAAGATCAAGAATAAGAATTACAAGAAAAAGTATTACAAGATCAATAATAAGAATTATAAGAAAAAGTATTACAAGATCAATAATAAGAATTTTCAAGAAAAAGTATTACAAAATCAAGAATAAGAATTACAAGAAAAAGTATTACAAGATCAAGAATAAGAATTACAAGAAAAAGTATTACAAGATCAAGAATAAGAATTACAAGAAAAAGTATTACAATATCAAGAATAATAATTTCAAGTAAAAGTATTACAAGATCAATATTAAGAATTACAAGAAAAAGTATTACAAGATCAAGAATAAGAATTACAAGAAAAAGTACTACAAGATCAAGAATAAGAATTACAAGAAAAAGTATTACAAGATCAAGAATAAGAATTACAAGAAAAAGTATTACAATATCAAGAATAAGAATTACAAGAAAAAGTATTACAAGATCAATAATAAGAAGTACAAGAAAAAGTATTACAAGATCAAGAATAAGAATTACAAGAAAAAGTATTACAAGATCAATAATAAGAATTACAAGAAAAAGTATTACAAGATCAAGAATAAGAATTACAAGAAAAAGTATTACAAGATCAAGAATAATAATTTCAAGTAAAAGTATTACAAGATCAATATTAAGAATTACAAGAAAAAGTATTACAAGATCAAGAATAAGAATTACAAGAAAAAGTACTACAAGATCAAGAATAAGAATTACAAGAAAAAGTATTACAAGATCAAGAATAAGAATTACAAGAAAAGTATTACAAGATCAATAATAAGAAGTACAAGAAAAAGTGTTACAAGATCAAGAATAAGAATTACAAGAACAAGTATTACAAGATCAAGAATAAGAATTACAAGAAAAAGTATTACAAGATCAAGAATAAGAATTATAAGAAAAAGTATTACAAGATCAAGAATAAGAATTACAAGAAAAAGTATTACAAGATCAAGTATAAGAATTACCAGAAAAGTATTACAAGATCAATAATAAGTAGTACAAGAAAAAGTATTACAAGATCAAGAATAAGAATTACACGAAAAAGTATTACAAGATCAATAATAAGAATTATAAGAAAAAGTATTACAAGATCAATAATAAGAATTTTCAAGAAAAAGTATTACAAGATCAAGAATAAGAATTACAAGAAAAAGTATTACAAGATCAAGAATAAGAATTACAAGAAAAAGTATTACAAGATCAAGAATAAGAATTACAAGAAAAAGTATTACAAGATCAAGAATAAGAATTTCAAGTAAAAGTATTACAAGATCAATATTAAGAAGTACAAGAAAAAGTATTACAAGATCAAGAATAAGAATTACAAGAAAAAGTATTACAAGATCAAGAATAAGAATTACAAGAAAAAGTATTACAAGATCAAGAATAAGAATTACAAGAAAAGTATTACAAGATCAATAATAAGAAGTACAAGAAAAAGTGTTACAAGATCAAGAATAAGAATTACAAGAACAAGGATTACAAGTTCAAGAATAAGAATTACAAGAAAAAGTATTACAAGATCAAGAATAAGAATTACAAGAAAAAGTATTACAAGATCAAGAAGAAGAATTACAAGAAAAAGTATTACAAGATCAAGTAGAAGAATTACAAGAAAAAGTATTACAAGATCAAGAATAAGAATTACAAAAAAAAGTATTACAAGATCAATAATAAGAAGTACAAGAAAAAGTATTCCAAGATCAATAATAAGAATTACAAGAAAAAGTATTACAAGATCAAGAATAAGAATTATTGAAAAAGTATTACAAGATCAATAATAAGAAGTACAAGAAAAAGTATTACAAGATCAAGAATAAAAATTACAAGAAAAAGTATTACAAGATCAAGAATAAGAATTACAAGAAAAAGTATTACAAGATCAAGAAGAACAATTACAAGAAAAAGTATTACAAAATCAAGAATAAGAATTACAAAAAAGTATTACAAGATCAAGAATAAGTATTACAAGAAAAAGTATTACAAGATCAAGAATAAGAATTACAAGAAAAGTATTACAAGATCAATAATAAGAAGTACAAGAAAAAGTATTACAAGATCAAGAATAAGAATTACAAGAAAAAGTATTACAAGATCAAGAATGAGAATTACAAGAAAAAGTATTACAAGATCAATAATAAGAAGTACAAGATAAAGTATTACAAGATCAAGAATAAGAATTACAAGAAAAAGTATTACAAGATCAAGAATAAGAATTACAAGAAAAAGTATTACAAGGTCAAGAATAAGAATTACAAAAAAGTATTACAAGATCAAGAATAAGAATTACAAGAAAAAGTATTACAAGATCAAGAATAAGAATTACAAGAAAAAGTATTACAAGATCAAGAATAAGAATAATAAGAAAAAGTATTACAAGATCAAGAATAAGAATTACAAGAAAAAGTATTACAAGATCAAGAATAAGAATTACAAGAAAAAGTATTACAAGATCAATAATAAGAATTATAAGAAAAAGTATTACAAGATCAATAATAAGAATTTTCAAGAAAAAGTATTACAAAATCAAGAATAAGAATTACAAGAAAAAGTATTACAAGATCAAGAATAAGAATTACAAGAAAAAGTATTACAAGATCAAGAATAAGAATTACAAGAAAAAGTATTACAATATCAAGAATAATAATTTCAAGTAAAAGTATTACAAGATCAATATTAAGAATTACAAGAAAAAGTATTACAAGATCAAGAATAAGAATTACAAGAAAAAGTACTACAAGATCAAGAATAAGAATTACAAGAAAAAGTATTACAAGATCAAGAATAAGAATTACAAGAAAAAGTATTACAATATCAAGAATAAGAATTACAAGAAAAAGTATTACAAGATCAATAATAAGAAGTACAAGAAAAAGTATTACAAGATCAAGAATAAGAATTACAAGAAAAAGTATTACAAGATCAATAATAAGAATTACAAGAAAAAGTATTACAAGATCAAGAATAAGAATTACAAGAAAAAGTATTACAAGATCAAGAATAATAATTTCAAGTAAAAGTATTACAAGATCAATATTAAGAATTACAAGAAAAAGTATTACAAGATCAAGAATAAGAATTACAAGAAAAAGTACTACAAGATCAAGAATAAGAATTACAAGAAAAAGTATTACAAGATCAAGAATAAGAATTACAAGAAAAGTATTACAAGATCAATAATAAGAAGTACAAGAAAAAGTGTTACAAGATCAAGAATAAGAATTACAAGAACAAGTATTACAAGATCAAGAATAAGAATTACAAGAAAAAGTATTACAAGATCAAGAATAAGAATTATAAGAAAAAGTATTACAAGATCAAGAATAAGAATTACAAGAAAAAGTATTACAAGATCAAGTATAAGAATTACCAGAAAAGTATTACAAGATCAATAATAAGTAGTACAAGAAAAAGTATTACAAGATCAAGAATAAGAATTACACGAAAAAGTATTACAAGATCAATAATAAGAATTATAAGAAAAAGTATTACAAGATCAATAATAAGAATTTTCAAGAAAAAGTATTACAAGATCAAGAATAAGAATTACAAGAAAAAGTATTACAAGATCAAGAATAAGAATTACAAGAAAAAGTATTACAAGATCAAGAATAAGAATTACAAGAAAAAGTATTACAAGATCAAGAATAAGAATTTCAAGTAAAAGTATTACAAGATCAATATTAAGAAGTACAAGAAAAAGTATTACAAGATCAAGAATAAGAATTACAAGAAAAAGTATTACAAGATCAAGAATAAGAATTACAAGAAAAAGTATTACAAGATCAAGAATAAGAATTACAAGAAAAGTATTACAAGATCAATAATAAGAAGTACAAGAAAAAGTGTTACAAGATCAAGAATAAGAATTACAAGAACAAGGATTACAAGTTCAAGAATAAGAATTACAAGAAAAAGTATTACAAGATCAAGAATAAGAATTACAAGAAAAAGTATTACAAGATCAAGAAGAAGAATTACAAGAAAATGTATTACAAGATCAAGTAGAAGAATTACAAGAAAAAGTATTACAAGATCAAGAATAAGAATTACAAAAAAAAGTATTACAAGATCAATAATAAGAAGTACAAGAAAAAGTATTCCAAGATCAATAATAAGAATTACAAGAAAAAGTATTACAAGATCAAGAATAAGAATTATTGAAAAAGTATTACAAGATCAATAATAAGAAGTACAAGAAAAAGTATTACAAGATCAAGAATAAAAATTACAAGAAAAAGTATTACAAGATCAAGAATAAGAATTACAAGAAAAAGTATTACAAGATCAAGAAGAACAATTACAAGAAAAAGTATTACAAAATCAAGAATAAGAATTACAAAAAAGTATTACAAGATCAAGAATAAGTATTACAAGAAAAAGTATTACAAGATCAAGAATAAGAATTACAAGAAAAGTATTACAAGATCAATAATAAGAAGTACAAGAAAAAGTATTACAAGATCAAGAATAAGAATTACAAGAAAAAGTATTACAAGATCAAGAATGAGAATTACAAGAAAAAGTATTACAAGATCAATAATAAGAAGTACAAGATAAAGTATTACAAGATCAAGAATAAGAATTACAAGAAAAAGTATTACAAGATCAAGAATAAGAATTACAAGAAAAAGTATTACAAGGTCAAGAATAAGAATTACAAAAAAGTATTACAAGATCAAGAATAAGAATTACAAGAAAAAGTATTACAAGATCAAGAATAAGAATTACAAGAAAAAGTATTACAAGATCAAGAATAAGAATAATAAGAAAAAGTATTACAAGATCAAGAATAAGAATTACAAGAAAAAGTATTACAAGATCAAGAATAAGAATTACAAGAAAAAGTATTACAAGATCAAGAAGAAGAATTACAAGAAAAAGTATTACAAAATCAAGAAGAAGAATTACAAGAAAAAGTATTACAAGATCAAGAATAAGAATTACAAAAAAAAGTATTACAAGATCAATAAAGAGAAGTACAAGAAAAAGTATTACAAGATCAAGAATAATAAGTACAAGAAAAAGTATTACAATATCAAGAATAAGAATTACAAGAAAAAGTATTACAAGATCAATAATAAGAATTACAAGAAAAAGTATTACAAGATCAAGAATGAGAATTACAACAAAAAGTATTACAAGATCAAGAATAAGAATTACAAGAAAAGTATTACAAGATCAATAATAAGAAGTACAAGAAAAAGTATTCCAAGATCAATAATAAGAATTACAAGAAAAAGTATTACAAGATCAAGAATAAGAATTATTGAAAAAGTATTACAAGATCAATAATAAGAAGTACAAGAAAAAGTATTACAAGATCAAGAATAAAAATTACAAGAAAAAGTATTACAAGATCAAGAATAAGAATTACAAGAAAAAGTATTACAAGATCAAGAAGAACAATTACAAGAAAAAGTATTACAAAATCAAGAATAAGAATTACAAAAAAGTATTACAAGATCAAGAATAAGTATTACAAGAAAAAGTATTACAAGATCAAGAATAAGAATTACAAGAAAAAGTATTACAAGATCAAGAATGAGAATTACAAGAAAAAGTATTACAAGATCAATAATAAGAAGTACAAGATAAAGTATTACAAGATCAAGAATAAGAATTACAAGAAAAAGTATTACAAGATCAAGAATAAGAATTACAAGAAAAAGTATTACAAGGTTAAGAATAAGAATTACAAAAAAGTATTACAAGATCAAGAATAAGAATTACAAGAAAAAGTATTACAAGATCAAGAATAAGAATTACATGAAAAAGTATTACAAGATCAAGAATAAGAATTACATGAAAAAGTATTACAAGATCAAGAATGAGAATTTCAAGAAAAATTATTACAAGATCAAGAATAAGAATTACATGAAAAAGTATTACAAGATCAAGAATAAGAATTTCATGAAAAAGTATTAAAAGATCAAGAATAAGAATTACATGAAAAAGTATTACAAGATCAAGAATAAGAATTACAAGAAAAAGTATTACAAGATCAAGAATAAGAATTACATGAAAAAGTATTACAAGATCATGAATGAGAATTACATGAAAAAGTATTACAAGATCAAGAATAATAATTTCAAGAAAAAGTATTACAAGATCAAGAATAAGAATTACAAGAAAAAGTATTACAAGATCAAGAATAAGAATTACATGAAAAAGTATTACAAGATCAAGAATAAGAATTACATGAAAAAGTATTACAAGATCAAGAATAAGAATTTCAAGAAAAAGTATTACAAGATCAAGAATAAGAATTACATGAAAAAGTATTACAAGATCAAGAATAAGAATTTCAAGAAAAAGTATTACAAGATCAAGAATAAGAATTACATGAAAAAGTATTACATGATCAAGAATAAGAATTTCAAGAAAAAGTATTACAAGATCAAGAATAAGAATTACATGAAAAAGTATTACAAGATCAAGAATAAGAATTACAAGAAAAAGTATTACAAGATCAATAATGAGAATTACATGAAAAAGTATTACAAGATCAAGAATAAGAATTACATGAAAAAGTATTACAAGATCAAGAATAAGAATTACATGAAAAAGTATTACAAGATCAAGAATAAGAATTACATGAAAAAGTATTACAAGATCAAGAATAAGAATTACATGAAAAAGTATTACTAGATCAAGAATAAGAATTACATGAAAAAGTATTACAAGATCAAGAATAAGAATTTCAAGAAAAAGTATTACAAGATCAAGAATAAGAATTACATGAAAAAGTATTACAAGATCAAGAATAAGAATTACAAGAAAAAATATTACAAGATCAAGAATAAGAATTACATGAAAAAGTATTACAAGATCAAGAATGAGAATTACATGAAAAAGTATTACAAGATCAAGAATAAGAATTTCAAGAAAAAGTATTACAAGATCAAGAATAAGAATTACAAGAAAAAGTATTACAAGATCAAGAATAAGAATTACATGAAAAAGTATTACAAGATCAAGAATAAGAATTACATGAAAAAGTATTACAAGATCAAGAATAAGAATTTCAAGAAAAAGTATTACAAGATCAAGAATAAGAATTACATGAAAAAGTATTACAAGATCAAGAATAAGAATTTCAAGAAAAAGTATTACAAGATCAAGAATAAGAATTACAAGAAAAAGTATTACAAGATCAAGAATAAGAATTTCAAGAAAAAGTATTACAAGATCAAGAATAAGAATTACATGAAAAAGTATTACAAGATCAAGAATAAGAATTACAAGAAAAAGTATTACAAGATCAATAATAAGAATTACATGAAAAAGTATTACAAGATCAAGAATAAGAATTACATGAAAATGTATTACAAGATCAAGAATAAGAATTTCAAGAAAAAGTATTACAAGATCAAGAATAAGAATTTCAATAAAAAGCATTACAAGATCAAGAATAAGAATTACATGAAAAAGTATTACAAGATCAAAAATAAGAATTACATGAAAAAGTATTACAAGATCAAGAATAAGAATTACATGAAAAAGTATTACAAGATCAAGAATAAGAATTACATGAAAAAGTATTACAAGATCAAGAATAAGAATTACATGAAAAAGTATTACAAGATCAAGAATATGAATTACATGAAAATGTATTACAAGATCAAAAATAAGAATTACATGAAAAAGTATTACAAGATCAAGAATAAGAATTACATGAAAAAGTATTACAAGATCAAGAATAAGAATTACATGAAAAAGTATTACAAGATCAAGAATAAGAATTACATGAAAAAGTATTACAAGTTCAAGAATAAGAATTACATGAAAAAGTATTACAAGATCAAGAATAAGAATTTCAAGAAAAAGTATTACAATATCAAGAATAAGAATTACATGAAAAAGTATTACAAGATCAAGAATAAGAATTTCAAGAAAAAGTATTACAAGATCAAGAATAAGAATTACATGAAAAAGTATTACAAGATCAAGAATAAGAATTTCAAGAAAAAGTATTACAAGATCAAGAATAAGAATTACATGAAAAAGTATTACAAGATCAAGAATAAGAATTACAAGAAAAAGTATTACAAGATCAAGAATAAGAATTACATGGAAAAGTATTACAAGATCAAGAATAAGAATTACATGAAAAAGTATTACAAGATCAAGAATAAGAATTACAAGAAAAAGTATTACAAGATCAATAATAAGAATTACATGAAAAAGTATTACAAGATCAAGAATAAGAATTACATGAAAAAGTATTACAAGATCAAGAATAAGAATTACATGAAAAAGTATTACAAGATCAAGAATAAGAATTTCAAGAAAAAGTATTACAAGATCAAGAATAAGAATTACATGAAAAAGTATTACAAGATCAAGAATAAGAATTTCAAGAAAAAGTATTACAAGATCAAGAATAAGAATTACATGAAAAAGTATTACAAGATCAAGAATAAGAATTACAAGAAAAAGTATTACAAGATCAAGAATAAGAATTACATGAAAAAGTATTACAAGATCAAGAATAAGAATTACATGAAAAAGTATTACAAGATCAAGAATAAGAATTTCATGAAAAAGTATTAAAAGATCAAGAATAAGAATTACATGAAAAAGTATTACAAGATCAAGAATAAGAATTACATGAAAAAGTATTACAAGATCAAGAATATGAATTACATGAAAAAGTATTACAAGATCAAGAATAAGAATTACATGAAAAAGTATTACAAGATCAAGAATAAGAATTACATGAAAAAGTATTACAAGATCAAGAATAAGAATTACATGAAAAAGTATTACAAGATCAAGAATAAGAATTACATGAAAAAGTATTACAAGTTCAAGAATAAGAATTACATGAAAAAGTATTACAAGATCAAGAATAAGAATTTCAAGAAAAAGTATTACAATATCAAGAATAAGAATTACATGAAAAAGTATTACAAGATCAAGAATAAGAATTTCAAGAAAAATATTACAAGATCAAGAATAAGAATTACATGAAAAAGTATTACAAGATCAAGAATAAGAATTTCAAGAAAAAGTATTACAAGATCAAGAATAAGAATTACATGAAAAAGTATTACAAGATCAAGAATAAGAATTACAAGAAAAAGTATTACAAGATCAAGAATAAGAATTACATGGAAAAGTATTACAAGATCAAGAATAAGAATGACATGAAAAAGTATTACAAGATCAAGAATAAGAATTTCAAGAAAAAGTATTACAAGATCAAGAATAAGAATTACATGAAAAAGTATTACAAGATCAAGAATAAGAATTACAAGAAAAAGTATTACAAGATCAAGAATAAGAATTACATGAAAAAGTATTACAAGATCAAGAATAAGAATTACATGAAAAAGTATTACAAGATCAAGAATAAGAATTTCATGAAAAAGTATTAAAAGATCAAGAATAAGAATTACATGAAAAAGTATTACAAGATCAAGAATAAGAATTACAAGAAAATGTATTACAAGATCAAGAATAAGAATTACATGAAAAAGTATTACAAGATCAAGAATGAGAATTACATGAAAAAGTATTACAAGATCAAGAATAATAATTTCAAGAAAAAGTATTACAAGATCATGAATAAGAATTACAATAAAAAGTATTACAAGATCAAGAATAAGAATTACATGAAAAAGTATTACAAGATCAAGAATAAGAATTACATGAAAAAGTATTACAAGATCAAGAATAAGAATTTCAAGAAAAAGTATTACAAGATCAAGAATAAGAATTACATGAAAAAGTATTACAAGATCAAGAATAAGAATTTCAAGAAAAAGTATTACAAGATCAAGAATAAGAATTACATGAAAAAGTATTACAAGATCAAGAATAAGAATTTCAAGAAAAAGTATTACAAGATCAAGAATAAGAATTACATGAAAAAGTAATACAAGATCAAGAATAAGAATTACAAGAAAAAGTATTACAAGATCAATAATAAGAATTACATGAAAAAGTATTACAAGATCAAGAATAAGAATTACATGAAAAAGTATTACAAGATCAAGAATAAGAATTACATGAAAAAGTATTACAAGATCAAGAATAAGAATTACATGAAAAAGTATTACAAGATCAAGAATAAGAATTACATGAAAAAGTATTACAAGATCAAGAATAAGAATTACATGAAAAAGTATTACAAGATCAAGAATAAGAATTTCAAGAAAAAGTATTACAAGATCAAGAATAAGAATTACATGAAAAAGTATTACAAGATCAAGAATAAGAATTACAAGAAAAAGTATTACAAGATCAAGAATAAGAATTACATGAAAAAGTATTACAAGATCAAGAATAAGAATTACATGAAAAAGTATTACAAGATCAAGAATAAGAATTTCAAGAAAAAGTATTACAAGATCAAGAATAAGAATTACATGAAAAAGTATTACAAGATCAAGAATAAGAATTTCAAGAAAAAGTATTACAAGATCAAGAATAAGAATTACAAGAAAAAGTATTACAAGATCAAGAATAAGAATTTCAAGAAAAAGTATTACAAGATCAAGAATAAGAATTACATGAAAAAGTATTACAAGATCAAGAATAAGAATTACAAGAAAAAGTATTACAAGATCAATAATAAGAATTACATGAAAAAGTATTACAAGATCAAGAATAAGAATTACATGAAAATGTATTACAAGATCAAGAATAAGAATTTCAAGAAAAAGTATTACAAGATCAAGAATAAGAATTTCAATAAAAAGCATTACAAGATCAAGAATAAGAATTACATGAAAAAGTATTACAAGATCAAAAATAAGAATTACATGAAAAAGTATTACAAGATCAAGAATAAGAATTACATGAAAAAGTATTACAAGATCAAGAATAAGAATTACATGAAAAAGTATTACAAGATCAAGAATAAGAATTACATGAAAAAGTATTACAAGATCAAGAATATGAATTACATGAAAATGTATTACAAGATCAAAAATAAGAATTACATGAAAAAGTATTACAAGATCAAGAATAAGAATTACATGAAAAAGTATTACAAGATCAAGAATAAGAATTACATGAAAAAGTATTACAAGATCAAGAATAAGAATTACATGAAAAAGTATTACAAGTTCAAGAATAAGAATTACATGAAAAAGTATTACAAGATCAAGAATAAGAATTTCAAGAAAAAGTATTACAATATCAAGAATAAGAATTACATGAAAAAGTATTACAAGATCAAGAATAAGAATTTCAAGAAAAAGTATTACAAGATCAAGAATAAGAATTACATGAAAAAGTATTACAAGATCAAGAATAAGAATTTCAAGAAAAAGTATTACAAGATCAAGAATAAGAATTACATGAAAAAGTATTACAAGATCAAGAATAAGAATTACAAGAAAAAGTATTACAAGATCAAGAATAAGAATTACATGGAAAAGTATTACAAGATCAAGAATAAGAATTACATGAAAAAGTATTACAAGATCAAGAATAAGAATTACAAGAAAAAGTATTACAAGATCAATAATAAGAATTACATGAAAAAGTATTACAAGATCAAGAATAAGAATTACATGAAAAAGTATTACAAGATCAAGAATAAGAATTACATGAAAAAGTATTACAAGATCAAGAATAAGAATTTCAAGAAAAAGTATTACAAGATCAAGAATAAGAATTACATGAAAAAGTATTACAAGATCAAGAATAAGAATTTCAAGAAAAAGTATTACAAGATCAAGAATAAGAATTACATGAAAAAGTATTACAAGATCAAGAATAAGAATTACAAGAAAAAGTATTACAAGATCAAGAATAAGAATTACATGAAAAAGTATTACAAGATCAAGAATAAGAATTACATGAAAAAGTATTACAAGATCAAGAATAAGAATTTCATGAAAAAGTATTAAAAGATCAAGAATAAGAATTACATGAAAAAGTATTACAAGATCAAGAATAAGAATTACATGAAAAAGTATTACAAGATCAAGAATATGAATTACATGAAAAAGTATTACAAGATCAAGAATAAGAATTACATGAAAAAGTATTACAAGATCAAGAATAAGAATTACATGAAAAAGTATTACAAGATCAAGAATAAGAATTACATGAAAAAGTATTACAAGATCAAGAATAAGAATTACATGAAAAAGTATTACATGTTCAAGAATAAGAATTACATGAAAAAGTATTACAAGATCAAGAATAAGAATTTCAAGAAAAAGTATTACAATATCAAGAATAAGAATTACATGAAAAAGTATTACAAGATCAAGAATAAGAATTTCAAGAAAAAGTATTACAAGATCAAGAATAAGAATTACATGAAAAAGTATTACAAGATCAAGAATAAGAATTTCAAGAAAAAGTATTACAAGATCAAGAATAAGAATTACATGAAAAAGTATTACAAGATCAAGAATAAGAATTACAAGAAAAAGTATTACAAGATCAAGAATAAGAATTACATGGAAAAGTATTACAAGATCAAGAATAAGAATGACATGAAAAAGTATTACAAGATCAAGAATAAGAATTTCAAGAAAAAGTATTACAAGATCAAGAATAAGAATTACATGAAAAAGTATTACAAGATCAAGAATAAGAATTACAAGAAAAAGTATTACAAGATCAAGAATAAGAATTACATGAAAAAGTATTACAAGATCAAGAATAAGAATTACATGAAAAAGTATTACAAGATCAAGAATAAGAATTTCATGAAAAAGTATTAAAAGATCAAGAATAAGAATTACATGAAAAAGTATTACAAGATCAAGAATAAGAATTACAAGAAAATGTATTACAAGATCAAGAATAAGAATTACATGAAAAAGTATTACAAGATCAAGAATGAGAATTACATGAAAAAGTATTACAAGATCAAGAATAATAATTTCAAGAAAAAGTATTACAAGATCATGAATAAGAATTACAATAAAAAGTATTACAAGATCAAGAATAAGAATTACATGAAAAAGTATTACAAGATCAAGAATAAGAATTACATGAAAAAGTATTACAAGATCAAGAATAAGAATTTCAAGAAAAAGTATTACAAGATCAAGAATAAGAATTACATGAAAAAGTATTACAAGATCAAGAATAAGAATTTCAAGAAAAAGTATTACAAGATCAAGAATAAGAATTACATGAAAAAGTATTACAAGATCAAGAATAAGAATTTCAAGAAAAAGTATTACAAGATCAAGAATAAGAATTACATGAAAAAGTAATACAAGATCAAGAATAAGAATTACAAGAAAAAGTATTACAAGATCAATAATAAGAATTACATGAAAAAGTATTACAAGATCAAGAATAAGAATTACATGAAAAAGTATTACAAGATCAAGAATAAGAATTACATGAAAAAGTATTACAAGATCAAGAATAAGAATTACATGAAAAAGTATTACAAGATCAAGAATAAGAATTACATGAAAAAGTATTACAAGATCAAGAATAAGAATTACATGAAAAAGTATTACAAGATCAAGAATAAGAATTTCAAGAAAAAGTATTACAAGATCAAGAATAAGAATTACATGAAAAAGTATTACAAGATCAAGAATAAGAATTACAAGAAAAAGTATTACAAGATCAAGAATAAGAATTACATTTAAAAGTATTACAAGATCAAGAATAAGAATTACATGAAAAAGTATTACAAGATCAAGAATAAGAATTTCAAGAAAAAGTATTACAAGATCAAGAATAAGAATTACAAGAAAAAGTATTAAAGATCAAGAATAAGAATTACATGAAAAAATATTACAAGATCAAGAATAAGAATTACATGAAAAAGTATTACAAGATCAAGAATAAGAATTTCAAGAAAAAGTATTACAAGATCAAGAATAAGAATTACATGAAAAAGTATTACAAGATCAAGAATAAGAATTTCAAGAAAAAGTATTACAAGATCAAGAATAAGAATTACAAGAAAAAGTATTACAAGATCAAGAATAAGAATTTCAAGAAAAAGTATTACAAGTTCAAGAATAAGAATTACATGAAAAAGTATTACAAGATCAAGAATAAGAATTACAAGAAAAAGTATTACAAGATCAATAATAAGAATTACATGAAAAAGTATTACAAGATCAAGAATAAGAATTACATGAAAATGTATTACAAGATCAAGAATAAGAATTTCAAGAAAAAGTATTACAAGATCAAGAATAAGAATTTCAAGAAAAAGCATTACAAGATCAAGAATAAGAATTACATGAAAAAGTATTACAAGATCAAAAATAAGAATTACATGAAAAAGTATTACAAGATCAAGAATAAGAATTACATGAAAAAGTATTACAAGATCAAGAATAAGAATTACATGAAAAAGTATTACAAGATCAAGAATAAGAGTTACATGAAAAAGTATTACAAGATCAAGAATATGAATTACATGAAAAAGTATTACAAGATCAAGAATAAGAATTACATGAAAAAGTATTACAAGATCAAGAATAAGAATTACATGAAAAAGTATTACAAGATCAAGAATAAGAATTACATGAAAAAGTATTACAAGACCAAGAATAAGAATTACATGAAAAAGTATTACAAGTTCAAGAATAAGAATTACATGAAAAAGTATTACAAGATCAAGAATAAGAATTTCAAGAAAAAGTATTACAATATCAAGAATAAGAATTACATGAAAAAGTATTACAAGATCAAGAATAAGAATTTCAAGAAAAAGTATTACAAGATCAAGAATAAGAATTACATGAAAAAGTATTACAAGATCAAGAATAAGAATTTCAAGAAAAAGTATTACAAGATCAAGAATAAGAATTACATGAAAAAGTATTACAAGATCAAGAATAAGAATTACAAGAAAAAGTATTACAAGATCAAGAATAAGAATTACATGGAAAAGTATTACAAGATCAAGAATAAGAATTACATGAAAAAGTATTACAAGATCAAGAATAAGAATTACATGAAAAAGTATTACAAGATCAAGAATAAGAATTACATGAAAAAGTATTACAAGATCAAGAATAAGAATTACATGAAAAAGTATTACAAGATCAAGAATAAGAATTACATGAAAAAGTATTACAAGATCAAGAATAAGAATTACATGAAAAAGTATTACAAGATCAAGAATAAGAGTTACATGAAAAAGTATTACAAGATCAAGAATAAGAATTACATGAAAAAGTATTACAAGATCAAGAATAAGAATTTCAAGAAAAAGTATTACAAGATCAAGAATAAGAATTACATGAAAAAGTATTACAAGATCAAGAATAAGAATTACAAGAAAAAGTATTACAAGATCAATAATAAGAATTACATGAAAAAGTATTACAAGATCAAGAATAATAATTACATGAAAAAGTATTACAAGATCAAGAATAAGAATTTCAAGAAAAAGTATTACAAGATCAAGAAGAAGAATTACAAGAAAAAGTATTACAAGATCAAGAAGAAGAATTAAAAGAAAAAGTATTACAAGATCAAGAATAAGAATTACAAAAAAAAGTATTACAAGATCAATAATAAGAAGTACAAGAAAAAGTATTAAAAGATCAAGAATAATAAGTACAAGAAAAAGTATTACAAGATCAAGAATAAGAATTACAAGAAAAAGTATTACAAGATCAATAATAAGAATTACAAGAAAAAGTATTACAAGATCAAGAATGAGAATTACAAGAAAAAGTATTACAAGGTCAAGAATAAGGATTACAAGAAAAGTATTACAAGATCAATAATAAGAAGTACAAGAAAAAGTATTCCAAGATCAAGAATAAGAATTACAAGAAAAAGTATTACAAGATCAAGAATAAGAATTACAAGAAAAAGTATTACAAGATCAAGAATAAGAATTACAAAAAAAAGTATTACAAGATCAATAATATGAAGTACAAGAAAAAGTATTAAAAGATCAATAATAAGAAGTACAAGAAAAAGTATTACAAGATCAAGAATAAGAATTACAAAAAAGTATTACAAGATCAAGTATAAGAATTACAAGAAAAAGTATTACAAGATCAAGAATAAGAATTATAAGAAAAATTATTACAAGATCAAGAATAAGAATTACAAGAAAAAGTATTACAAGATCAAGAATAAGAATTACCAGAAAAGTATTACAAGATCAATAATAAGAAGTACAAGAAAAAGTATTCCAAGATCAAGAATAAGAATTACAAGAAAAAGTATTACAAGATCAAGAATAAGAATTACAAGAAAAAGTATTACAAGATCAATAATAAGAAGTACAAGAAAAAGTATTACAAGATCAAGAACAAGAATTACAAGAAAAAGTATTACAAGATCCAGAATAAGAATTACAAGAAAAGTATTACAAGATCAAGAATAAGATTTACTAAAAAGTATTACAAGATCAAGAATAAGAATTACAAGAAAAAGTATTACAAGATCAAGAATAAGAATTACAAGAAAAAGTATTACAAGATCAAGAATAAGAATTTCAAGAAAAAGTATTACAAGATCAATATTAAGAAGTCCAAGAAAAAGTATTACAAGATCAAGAATAAGAATTACAAGAAAAAGTATTACAAGATCAAGAATAAAAATTACAAGAAAAAGTATTACAAGATCAAGAATAAGAATTACAAGAAAAGTATTACAAGATCAATAATAAGAAGTACAAGAAAAAGTATTACAACATCAAGAATAAGAATTACAAGAAAAAGTATTACAAGATCAAGAATAAGAATTACAAGAAAAAGTATTACAAGATCAAGAAGAAGAATTACAAGAAAAATTATTACAAGATCAAGAATAAGAATTACAAAAAAGTATTACAAGATCAAGAATAAGAATTACAAGAAAAAGTATTACAAGATCAAGAATAAGAATTACTAGAAAAAGTATTACAAGATCAAGAATAAGAATTGCTAGAAAAAGTATTACAAGATCAAGAATAAGAATTAAAAGAAAAAGTATTACAAGATCAATAAAAAGAATTACAAGAAAAAGTATTACAAGATCAAGAATAAGAATTACAAGAAAAAGTATTACAAGATCAAGAATAAGAATTACAAGAAAAAGTATTACAAGATCAAGAATAAGAATTGCTAGAAAAAGTATTACAAGATCAAGAATAAGAATTAAAAAAATGTATTACAAGATCAATAAAAAGAAGTACAAGAAAAAGTATTACAAGATCAAGAATAAGAATTACAAGAAAAAGTATTACAAGATCAAGAATAAGAATTACAAGAAAAAGTATTACAAGATCAAGAAGAAGAATTACAAGAAAAAGTATTACAAGATCAAGAATAAGAATTACAAGAAAAAGTATTACAAGATCAAGAAGAAGAATTACAAGAAAAAGTATTACAAGATCAAGAAGAAGAATTACAAGAAAAAGTATTACAAGATCAAGAATAAGAATTACAAAAAAAAGTATTACGAGATCAATAATAAGAAGTTCAAGAAAAAGTATTACAAGATCAAGAATAATAAGTACAAGAAAAAGTATTACAAGATCAAGAATAAGAATTACAAGAAAAAGTATTACAAGATCAAGAATAAGAATTACAAGAAAAAGTATTACAAGATCGAGAAGAAGAATTACAAGAAAAAGTATTACAAGATCAAGAATAAGAATTACATGAAAAAGTATTACAAGATCAAGAATAAGAATTACAAGAAAAAGTATTACAAGATCAAGAATAAGAATTTCAAGAAAAAGTATTACAAGATCAAGAATAAGAATTACAAAAAAGTATTACAAGATCAAAAATAAGAATTACAAGAAAAAGTATTACAAGATCAAGAATAAGAATTACAAGAAAAAGTATTACAAGATCAAGAATAAGAATTACAAGAAAAAGTATTACAAGTTCAAGAAGAATTACAAGAAAATGTATTACAAGATCAAGAATAAGAATTACAAGAAAAAGTATTACAAGATCAAGAATAAGAATTACAAGAAAAAGTATTACAAGATCAAGAATAAGAATTACAAGAAAAAGTATTACAAGATCAATAATAAGAAGTACAAGAAAAAGTATTACAAGATCAAGAATAAGAATTACAAGAAAAAGTATTACAAGATCAAGAATAAGAATTACAAGAAAAAGTATTACAAGATCAAGAAAAAGAATTACAAGAAAAAGTATTACAAGATCAAGAATATAAATTACAAGAAAAAGTATTACAAGATCAAGAATAATAATTACAAGAAAAAGTATTACAAGATCAAAAATAAGAATTACAAGAAAAGTATTACAAGATCAATAATAAGAAGTACAAGAAAAAGTATTACAAGATCAAGAATAAGAATTACAAGAAAAAGTATTACAACATCAAGAATAAGAATTACAAGAAAAAGTATTACAAGATCAAGAATAAGAATTACCAGAAAAAGTATTACAAGATCAAGAAGAAGAATTACAAGAAAAAGTATTACAAAATCAAGAATAAGAATTAAAAGAAAAAGTATTACAAGATCAAGAATAAGAATTGCAAGAAAAATTATTACAAGATCAAGAATAAGAATTACAAGAAAAAGTATTACAAGATCAATAATAAGAAGTACAAGAAAAAGTATTACAATATCAATAATAAGAATTACAAGAAAAAGTATTGCAAGATCAAGAATAAAAATTACAAGAAAAAGAATTACAAGATCAAGAATAAGAATTACAAGAAAAGAATTACAAGATCAAGAAGAAGAATTACAAGAAAAAGTATTACAAGATCAAGAATAAGAATTACTAGAATGAGAATGATGAGAAGAAAAAGAGGAATAATAATAATAATAATAATAATAATAATAATAATATTAATAATAATAATAATAATAATAATAATAATAATGATAATAATAAGGAATATACGGAGAAGAATAAGAATAAGACTGACAATATATATATATATATATATATATATATATATATATATATATATATATATATATATATATATATATATTGTCAGTGGAAAGTACTATGAAGCCATTTCTAACCTGAGATGAGCGGGATCTGGAAAGAAATGTGTACACGTCGGAACTCAAAGAAAATAAAAACAATGAAGAAGAAGAGGAGGAGTAGGAAGAAGTGGAAGAAGATATAGAATCAGAGAAGAAGAAGAAGAAGAGGAAGAAGAAGAAGAGGAGCATCAAATACGCAGGACAATAAATAAAAGAGAAATGAAAAAAAAAACAGGATCAATATGGCTCCGTCAAAGATTGATTAGGAAGGAAATCAGCCATCGAATGATGTTCCAGAAACCAAAAAAAATGACAAATATGGAAGAGAAATATGCAAAATTCGAAGGAGAATGCAACACATTGAAATAATTCAGAGGTAGATACAGGATAGATGTAAACGCCATGAATACAAGAAACAATATAATTCTACCATATTTACCGAATAGATTTAATCTTAATTCCAGGAAAGAGTTGATTTTTTTTTTTGGCGGGTAGGTCATTGTTTTAATCATTTTAACCTTAGGCACGGGGAAGAAGCCAGTAGGTTGCAAAGGGTTAATGATAGCGAAGTACACCCAGAAATGTTTTCTGAGGAGAAAGGGCAACAGAATTAAAGGAGATAGGTGACAGCGTTTGAGTTTGCAATTAAAACTTTGAAGATAATATATATATATATATATATATATATATATATATATATATATATATATATATATATATATATATAGATAGATTGTGATATTTCACATGGAAGATGGCTCAATACCGAACATAGTGTGGGAGTAGAAATGTGTTTTTGTATGTTTATATGTGTGTGCGCGCGTATACACGCACGTACTGTAACTGCTACGAACACTTAAATTGGGATCAAAATTTTTTGCTAAAGTTGAGGCCGGATTTACTCTGGAAAACGAGGAATCCGTCACTTTTACGCCTTTCGCTCGTGTGTGTCGCTGTGTGTGGGGGGGGTTGTTTAGATAAACGACTTCTTACTTTCAGGAGAGAGAAATGAAGAGACCAGCGTTTACATTTATATGGAGATTTATTATGACATTATCAAGCGTCGATTAACAAATAGTTACTAACAAGCAGAAGGCCATTAAAAAGGAGCAACTATTGTAGATCAGACTCTCAGGTAACTGAGCGATTAACCTGTACGCCTATCATCATTCTTGGAATGGTACCCCCCAAAAATGGTACCTCCATTTGTCATAAGACAATGAAGCGTGTTCAATGAATACTTCACTACTTTTGTTGAATTATGAACGCAACCAACCGTAGATAAAATTCAAATTCACTGTGAAAGTAAAGGCATTGTTTAATTATTTAATGCTACTTGATAAGAGGTTGTCTTGTTTTATATTCAATATTGACTGGTTTGTCTTTATTCATACTGGTAAGTTTCAATTGGTCCGTATGTAATTGTTTATGATTAAAATACTAAAAATCCGAATTTGTCACGTATTTAGCAACCTGATGCAGACTCGAGATTTCTTTCTTTTTTTTTCATACTCCAAATTGATTTCCAATTAAATCTCTCCCATTAGACTCTATCCAATATAGGCGTTCCGTCTGTATAGACTCTGAAAAGAAATAATAATATGCTTAAGAAGTTCTAAAATACTTGAAATCTTCACTTTATTCCAACGTGAGAACTATCACTTCAAAATTATTGTCGCGATCTTTTTTTAATGAAATTAATGAGCGGCACCAATTAGTGAAGTTTATCTCCCTTCAAATTCAGTTCAGTTTATTTTGATTTGACACGTTTTATTTTATTTCATATAGAAACGTTCGCATATCTAACATTTCGAGAGAACTTTTCACAGTCAATTCTGGTTAGGGTTTGGGAAGAAGAAGATAAGAATAGGTGCTATATATATATATATGTATATATATATATATATATATATATATATAAAAAGTGGTATATATATCGACCTACTCCGCGGATCGAACGAGAACAGATTTCAAAATATGAAAATCTTCTATATTTTTCCAATTTGCTGTCGGCGATATCTTCTCTCTCTCTCCTGCCGTTCACAATTAGTGATTCATTGGAGGCTTACTCTCCATGACATTGTGGAAAGAGATTACTCATGGAATAAAGTGATTTTTCCTGTCATTCGCTTTTCTTTGTTGGTGGGTAAAGAATTTTGCATCTTTTCTCACAGATTACTACAGATGAGGATTGAATAATAAGATGTTAACAATAATCATTATTTTGATTTAATTTTTAATCCTTTCACTCCAAGCAAGGCGGCAATGCCATTAAGATGCCGTGGGGCTATCGAGAGTTAAAGTGTATGTGTCGACTTTAGTGGGGAGAAAGGACGATAAAAGAACTGTATTCAAGAATAGAGAAAATGGCAATGCATTTTGGCATTTGTATGTGGTAGGGAAGCAAGAGACAGGAAGAGAAGTGCATGAAAAGGACCTACCAGAATAGAACGTACGGATTCGTCTAGCCTGTTCAATCTTAAGAAGGTGAGACCTCGTTAAAAGTCTAGTATTACGCTTAGATTCCTACAGTCGTGTCACCAAGGAGGAAAAATCATCAGAACAAAAAGGAAATATAAGACAGATGGAAGCCAAGTCACAGCGGTGGGAAAGTGACTTTAGTCGAGATGTCAGATCAGGATCATTTATATTACAGATACTTTGGATTTTCTCTTGTTATATATTCAGAGCACCAGACAAGATCTGGCAATAATATTCGATGCACCGATCAATGGTCTACTATAAATGTGCAAGATTGATTCCGACGAGAAAAAACATTCTGGAACGACACGGTTAACCGATTTTCCTAGCAGCAGACCGAGCAATTGATACAATGTAATCACTCCAATTCATATCAGTAGATCTGAGCCCAAGCAGGCGAAATGAGATGCAATCTTAGGGGGGGCATTAAAAATAATTGATGTACAATTATAGAATCAGAAGATCTTTATGTGGAAATGTCTGTATATAAAAGACAGCAGTACAGTTTCAACCTCCTATTATTCAAGAATGGACTAGGCAGGTTGGCGCATGAAAGAGCTGATAAGTAAAGAGCTAGTGTAGCTGTGGCCTCAACTGGACACGGGTTGGATTTAACACAGTGCGACCACGTCATCACTTTAAAAGTTGGAGGAAAGATAGACCAAGAAAACACTTCAGTACAGCAATAAATCTACTGAGAGGCAAGCGGCTACTAATTACAAGAAAATATGAGAAAAAGAAAATATTATTAAATAGAGAGAACAATAAAACGAGAAAAATAAAGAAGACAGAAGATAGCGATCGGCATTACTTTTACATTTTTGAAGATCAAAGTTGCCTGGAAAGCAAGAAGTCGGCGGAAAGTTACACATATGATCAGTTCAAGAGAAGAAACTGTTAGCATACAGCATACAGTTACATCTATCCATTTGAACTTTAATATGAGGAAACCTTATTGCCAATCTAATATTATGCTTAAATTCATAAAGTTTATGTACCAAAGATGAAAGAGCATCATAAATATTTCCACGAAAATATTTATAGAAAAGACACGGCGAAGCTACGTTACGTCGGTGAGAATGTGACTGAAACCGAGATGCCAGGTCAGGACCGATAACATTGCAGATTCTTCTTCGTATTATATCAAGAATCTCCAAATGCATAGCAGACGAACGAGATCCTATATGACAGCAATATCAAATGCATCAACGAATGGTATGCTTATAATTGCGTAAGTTTCTTGTCCAAAGTCGAAAATTTCAGTATATTATATTATATTTCAAACGCCCTATCCTCCTCCGCCCCAACCTTATAAACCACTGACATGTATCAGCTAAAATGGGAGAAGAATGTACATTCCTCACAATCGCAGGAAAGCTGATATTTGACAATGTAATATGCGGTGTACAAAATAAAAACAAAGGTCTCATTTTGAAAAGGCAAAACAATGTAATAAAGTCATTATTGCGCTTAAATAGTGAACTAGCGTAACTGTTCACAGGTATTAAGTTGGATCGACATACCAAGCCTTGTTAAATTAGTTAATATCAGCTTATGTCTTGAGTGCACAGTGAAGATCAACTCAGCTCAGTACGCCACGCCTGACGCAAATTACCATATTTTGTTACCGATTGTGTTAAGATTACTGTTGGTAAGAGTGTATAGTAAATAAGGATTATGACTAGATAAAAAGACAATATAGCTAGAGATGTCACTAGAGATATGAGAAAAGCACTCGTTGAAAAACACGAAACATACCTTTCTAAAGGCTTGAATCCTCGAGGTCATCAGCCTAAGATGAGATTTCTTCGAAAGATAGTCTTCTTTTATATACCTATTCTTTTTCAGGGCATGTGTGGTGATGGCTCTCCTCATTTGCCTGTCATTTATTGCTCTAAGTAGTGGAATGTGGCATAGAGATTCGAACGGTCCCTTTATAACCATTATAACATTGTTCGAATCTCACCAGGGTCGATTTGTCAGGAGTATGACGATGTTATCGAGTGTGGGGAGACGATTTCAGCGTCCGGCATCTTTGGAAAAATTTTTTCTTTCTTTTTTTTTTAATGAAAATCATGGCTCGTGTTGGCCCAAGGCTTGAGAAAGAATTCCGGTTGGCAGAATCCGTCAGCGATGGTTGTGCTAGAAAATCAAATGGTATCATGTTCGAAGCTTTGTTCATATTGGTCTTGTTCAAATATTTGATCACATCAGATTTCTGTCATAAAAAAGTCTAATTAAGTTTCGCTCAATATAGCTGCAGTATAAACCACACGTATTGTCTGTGCTTTGGACAAATATTCATGTGCCTGATCATGCGACTGAAATAGGGATTGACTCGGAATAATCCGAAACGAGCAGCCAAATATTATTGATTTAAGTAATTTTGAAGACTTTACTATCCTCTTTTGTCCCCCGTTAGTCAATTATCTATCAATTTATTTATTAAGTACCTTGTCGCTGCTTTCCTATTATGCATTAATTATATTCAACATATCTTGTAAGTGTTAAATTCTCCAAGCCCTCTTTTCTTATAATGTCCCCCAAAATTTCAAACGGCCTTTTCTTATTTTGAGTGTAAGGTTCTGAAAATAGCTCCGTTGTTCACATTCTCAATCCGGCAATCAGTATTTCTCCAAGACCCGTCTTCATTTGTTAGGAGATTGAACATCATTCACTGTACTATAGAATAATAATAATAATATGTTCTGGTCCAGGTTCCTTGTACCTCGGTGACGGTTCAAGGTAGGACCAATGAAGAATAACTCGAACACAGGTATGGAATAACACAGATATATTACAAACAGAATATGTACAAAAGAAGTAGAGAGTGTGAGTAAGAACAATCAGGTTAGGTTAGAGAGAACTATGTTGTCTCGACCAGTATCACTATTCCAATGTCTTACAGTAATCGTCCAGCCGACTCTGTCTGTGACTCACTCACTCACTCACTCACTCACTCACTCACTCACTCACTCTGACTGACTCTGGGTCTATCACTGCTGCTTCCTCTTGAGGCGCAGTATTTATGAGGTACGGGATAGTCCATTACTATTATGGGTAAGTTCCCATATAATAATAATAATAATAATAATAATAATAATAATAATCATCACCAGTATCATCATCATCATCATCATCATCATCATCATCATCTCCTCAACCTCCTCCTCAAAAGTGTGGCACATGGGAACATCAACAATCCCTTTTGTAGTTGGAGCCCTAGGATCGCTTGGAAAATATTCCAGTAGACTAATTGAAGGGATTCCTGGAAGCCCATGCCTCAAAGAAATACAAAATTGTTCTCACCAGTACAGGCCACACTTTACGAACGGCTTTATCTATGTAATATTTTTTTCAGTGGAAAATGTCATGATGCCATTTCTAACCTTAGGTCTCTGGGCGGGACCCGGAAAGAAATGTGTACACGCCAGAAATCAAAGGAAATAATAATAATAATAATAATAATAATAATAATTATTATTATTATTATTATTATTATTATTATTATTATTAGACATATACATGAATGTTTCACGAATCTCTTATTTAAATTTTCTCAGGGATCTTAACTCTTCAGTTAACGATTGCATCAACTCCTAGATTAACAAACTCTAACAAAATATTTTAATAACAATCACAAATGAGGAGAAGCAAATGAAAATACATGAAATTGAAAATGTTTTTCATTTCACTAAACACATCGGAATGTTATTGCCACTTCTTCCTTACTTTCACTGTAAGCAAGCAACGTTTTTGATATGACTTTTCCGTCTTTCTCCGCGATCAAAATGAAATACTTCATTATTCATTAGGACGTAACAAACGTGCAAAAAACTAAGGAAGGATTAAACAGAATAATAATAATAATAATAATAATAATAATAATAATAATAATAATAATAATAATAATAAAATATTCAATCACCTACTCTACATGGATGATCTCAAATTCTTTGCCAAAAACGACAATGTGTTGAAGGGCCTCCTCAATATTGTAAAATACTTCAGCGACGACATAGGTGTGGACTTTGGATTAGATAAATATGCAAAAGTAACATTCAAGAAAGGGAGAATTATAGAAACAGCCTCAACTGATTTTGAGTTTGTCACAAAGATTAGGGAACTGGAACAAGGTGAAGCCTATATGTACCTAGGAATTAGCGAAGATGGTATACAACATACCCAAATGAAAGAGAAGGTAAGAAAGGAGTACTACAGGCGTGTGCGTCTGGTACTAAATACCGAGCAGAACTCAAAAAACAGATTAACAGCCATAAGCACCGTGGCTGTCCTTGTGCTGCAATACAGCTTTAACATCCTTAATTGGACCATAGCTGACATTAAGCGAATGGACGCAAAACGAGAAAGATTCTCTCTTCTACCGCATACATCATCCCAAAGCTGATGTTGATCGTCTGTATGTGCCCAGATCAGCTCATTAGTTCAACTAGTTTTGTCCTACAAAACTACAACAATTGGCCTTCAAAGATACCTGGAAACCACAGAAGACTGGATGAAGATATGTGCCAAAGAACATGAAAGTAGTAATCGCCTTTATTCCGTAATAAAAGAAGCCAACAAATTCAAAACGGAGTTTCAAATGGATGCAGTAATCCAAGTAAAACACAATGCATCGAATGAACCTGCAAAATACATAAAAAAGAAAGAAAAACAAATGCAAACGGCCACATGCAGAAACAATGGCAAGATAAACCGTTTCGTGGCCAGTACTCTGACCGTACCAAAGAAGCAAGAAAAGCCCAGTGGCTACGTAGTCCAGGGTTAAAAGCTGAAACAGAAGGTTTTTGTCCCTGCTGCAAATTATCAGTGCTTCCTAACTAGAACTTATCAAGCACACATACTAAAATATTGTGTTAGCCCAAAATGCACATTATGTGGTAATTACCCAGAAACAATTGATCGTCTTGTATCAGGTTTCACGGTATTGGCAACCCTTGACTATAAAACACGGCATGACAGTGATGGCCAATATCAGAATTGGAAAATTTGCAACTTGGTATGAACATCACCCAGACCCGGTTGCGGAAATAGGACCGTTTACATTTTTATGGGATTACACAATACACACAGACAGAACAATCAAAGCTAACCGTTCAGACATTGTCATTGGTGACCGCAAACGAAACAAGAGCCTCCTTACTGATATGGCAGTCTCTGTAGACTGCAATATATCTTTAAAGATCTTCAAAAAGCTATCAAAATACAAGGACCTTGAAATCGAAATCTCAAAAATGTGGCACATGGGAACATCAACAATCGCTGTTGTAGTTGGAGCCCTCAGATTGGTTGGAAAAGATTCCAGTAGAGTAATTGAAGGGATTCCTCGAAATGCATGCCTTAAAGAAATTAAAAAATGTTCTCATGAGTACAGCCCACACCTTACGAAGGGCTTTATCTATGTAAAATACGTTTCTTCTTTTTGTGTGTGTCTGTCGGTGGAAAATGTCATGATGCCATTTCTAACCTTAGGTCTCTGGGCGGGACCCGGAAAGAAATGTGTACACACCAGAAATCAAAGTAAATATAATAATAATAATAATAATAATAATAATAATAATAAGAAGAAGAAGAAGAAGAAGAAGAAGAAGAAGAAGAAAAAGAAGAAGAAGAAGAAGAAGAAGAAAGAATACGAACAGACATTGCATAAGATATGTCTTGTTACATTGTTATGTTACATGAATATTCGATAACGAAATAAAAAAGCAAAAATTAGATGGTATTTTTTTTAAATATTGACATTTTCTTTCATTGTGCGAAGTTTTGAGATAAAGTATTTCCATTGTTATTAATATTAATGCCGTCAATATTCATCATCTTAAATCAATAATTTGGCATTTTCTGTTGTCCGGAATTCTGTCTATTTCCAAAGACAAGCATTTGCGAATTAAAGATTTGCTATTTCATGATTTTTAATACATTTCATTTCGACAAGTTCTTCTGTCTCGCTACATTTTCTAATGCTCTAAGAAATCATTGTATACATTCCGTCTAGCGTCATTCGAACCTTTACGTCTATGCTCCATGTTGCATTTATTCTTTCCTTGAAACAGCCCCTGTCAAAATACAGCTTCATGTCATGCATTGAGTCTTACGATTCATTCGGGGGAGAACGCTGAATCCGGGGCTTTATTGGAGAAAGGGTGTTGTGTCTTGCAGTGAAAGTCTGTTGCAGTTTAATTGATAACAGTGGAGACAGGATGGAAACGGTAGTGATGATCCGAGAAAACGTCACACGATGAAAATAATGATCCTCAGGATGATGACACAGTGGATAAAGGCGTAAGTTCAATATCTGGTCAAATGGTGGAGAACTTGGAGAGAGGAATTAACAGGAGATAACTGATAACTAACATCCATCAGACATGTCACGTAGAACAGTCTACCCCAGTGAGCGAAATAAAGCGTTCAGTTCGACATTCCATACACCTGAGGAAGGCCGGAGCGTACAACGGACGAAATGTTGTAATAAATATGGCGACAAAGATGATGATAATAGTCCGAATAATGTAAATAAAGACAAAAAAGAATTAAATATTTGCTATTTTCATAAAAAAATATTTGAACGACTATCCTTATTCTTATTGTTATGGTCCAATATCTTCGCACCACTGTTATGGTCCAATATCATCGCACCAGCGTTATGGTCCAAGGTTAGGACCAAGGAAGAACAACACGAACACAAGAGTATAAATAACAAAGATATATTAAACAGAATAATAATAATACAAGAAGTTGAAAGTGTTAGTATGACTGTCAGTCTGATTTAGAGTGAACTACTATTGTCTCGACTCGTTCCGTCTCGACTCGTTACACTTCGTTCTGATATTTAACAACCCCCACATGGGTTGTATATGGCACAAGGCCGGTTTAATGTGGGCTCTCCGAGCCCGTAGGCTCGGCCAAAAATATGCCCAATAGAACCCGTATAAACGGGTTCAGGGACTGTCTACTTCCCCGGACGACATTTTGCCCTGCGGCAAAGCCTCGTCCGGGTTCCTCACTGCCAAAGCAGAGAGTTCGACAGGAGTCGCACTCAGTCGGAGACTGAGTCTCGACTCGTTCCGTCTCGACTCGTTACACTTCGTTCTATCCGTCTCTCTTGAGAGGCACAGTCTTTATAGTGTCAGGAAGAGTTCATTGTCGCTACAGGTAAGTTACCCTAACACTTATTGTTCAGGTTATATTCCAGTTCTTTTTACTGGCATTCTGAATTTCTGTTTTAAACGCTTTTGAATAAATCACTTATGACACTTGTTATATTTTTTATAAACTTAAAAAATACTATTTACACTGTTTAAATTATTCGGACTGTTGCCCACGTGTAGCTATTCATGATGTTTCAGCCGTTGTACTGTCCGGCATTCATCAGGTGATATGCGCTGGAATTTCGAACCAAACCATTTATTTAGAGTGTTATTTAAAGTCTTATATATGTCAGTTCAGCGGCTCGGATTGAGGAATCGGAGAGCCGTGTTCGAATTCCAGTCGAATCCATTACATTCACTTACGTGGTAATACACATTGGAAAGATATGAATACTTTTCTTCTCCTCCAATCCCTAGCTATGGGTAAATAGCAGGACAGAATGGGTTCTATAGACTTGGATGGCAACTGGTCTAACGCAGAAAGAAATGGCAACCTACTGCGGAAAAATCTACCTCGTCAGTCGTGTATCGAAAGATACATTATCGCGTAAGCGTGTATCACGCATGGCACATAATTGTCACAGGGGCGGAGAGCCGAGTTCGAATTCCAGTGAATCCATTATATTCACTTACGTGCTAATACCTTTGAAAATGGTATGAATCCTCTTTTTCTCCCTCCCCAACTATGTGTAAATAGCAGGACAGGCTGGGTTCTATAGCCTTGGATGGCAACTGGTGTACCACAGAAAGAAATGGCAACCTACTGCGGTGAAAAATGTACTTAGTCTGTCACGTAGTGAAAAATACATGATCGCCTAGGCGTTTATCATGCATGGCATATAACTGAGAGTTCAATACCTGGTCACAGCAGAGGTGAATAAAACTCGGTGAGCTGAGTTAGTAAAAGTAACTAACTGAAACCGAGACACACAGAAAAGCCATGACACGTGGAACTAGAACAGTATACCTCAGTGGACTAAATAAAGGAGTCGGTTCGATATTCCAACATACACCTAAAATATCCGGCGTTTACAACATGGGAAACTTCGTGAATATGAAAATAAAGATGAGGGCAAGAGTCCGAACAATGTCAATAGTATAAACAGTTACAATACCTCATCTCAGAAATATAGACAGATGTTAAAGGATAATTCTAAAATTATACGTAACTTGTTCAATTAGGCCTCCTCAACAGTGGCAACCACACGAATTTATCAAACCAGTGCACGTAAAGAGTCACTGATATTTGTTCCCGTACTTATTGACTGAGCGAAGGGAATTGGTACCCTGATCAGTAACATCTTGTTGCAAGCTGAACACTATCTCTTGAGACTGCACCGCGAGATAATCGCCAAGACTGAATAACAGTCAAAAGGTACTTCTAGTAAGAGTACGTTCAATCATTGGAATATATAGATAACCATGGCTTATAAATGTAGAATCGAAAAATGACCAAGATAAGCGCAATCTTCCTTATTCAGACCATGAATAGTATTGAGGGGTCTCCCTTTTTTACACAAATGGACTCACCCAAGGTATACATATACTACTACCACTGAATACCCGAGTGAGTAATAGTACGTTCAGTCAAGTCGTCGTCGTAGTAATAGTAGAACGTTGAGTCGGTCGGTAGAATAACGTAGCGGCAAGAGTCATAGTAAGAAACACGTAGACTCAGTAAGAAGTCATACAGAGATACGTCGATACCAATGACTATATATATATATATTTGTCTACTAACCCCACATTCCTGGAACTACTAACCTGTATTACCAGTTTTGTATTATTACGTTAATACAGTTATTTCCTATATTCATTCTTGGCGTTCGTTATTATTTGATACCAGATTTCATCCCGGAATCCACAACAAATAGTCTGCGAACAAAGGTTGCTTCATAGCGGTACAATGTTCCATTTAAAATTATCATCCAAAATATTTTGTTTTCAAAGAAAGATAAATTTCAGATTTAACTTCTCATCTGTTTTTATGATGCTAACTTCTAGGAAAGTTATTCGTGCTAACTTTGTCAGATGACATGAAGTCCACAGCTGCTAAGAAGGTTGGTTCAGTGTGTCGTGCGAGTCAATTTTTCTCTCCATAATCCCTCTTACATATCAATGTTTATCATTGGTCCATGCTTAGAACATTACTGCCACATATAGTCCAGTGTCCCTGCCATTTACCTTGAGCTGTTTGATAAAATCCAAACAAGAATCAGAATATTATTGTTCCTGGTGACTCGGTCTCAGTCACCTTCTCACTGCCGTAATGTGGGCTTTCTGTATATTTTCTATAAAAGATTTCATGGTAAATGTTCGGATAAGCTCTTCGCTATGTCATCTCCGATTTTTTTAAATTTGAGCACGGTACTAGACTAGTGACAATGTCTCGTCTATTTAAAATTTCTGTCTATATTTCTGAGATGTAGTATTATGAACACTATTTACCTCATTCGGAATATAGTCCTTATCTTTGTGGCCATATTTATCACAACGTTTCGGCTGTTGTACGCTCCGGCTTTCTTCAGGCGGTGGGAATGTGGAACTAAACCCTTCAGTATCAGTCTATATTTCTGAGATGATGTATTATGTACACAACTTACATTATTTGTACTATTGTCCTCATCTTTGTTGCCATATTTATCACAAAATTTCGACCTTTGTATGCCCCGGCCTTCTTCAGGTGGTTGGAATGTCGAACAGAACCCTTCATCTCGCTCGCTGGGGTAGACTGTTCTAGTTCCACATGCCATATCTAATGGATGTCAGTTAATTCCCCTCTCCAAGTGCTGAACTTGGGTCTGTCACTTGGTCTAGCCAACACACACTTCAGGACACATGGCACCGTGGGTAAAGGCGTTGGTTAGATTCAGTGACATGACCCAATGAGTTGTGAGTTCCATACCTGGTTAAGGCAGTGGAGAACTTGGAGAGGGGAAGTAACAGGAGATAACTGATACCTGACATCCATCAGACATGCACAGTCTACCCCAGCGAGCGAAATAAAGAGTTCACTTCGACTTTCCAGCCAACTGAAGAAGGCCGGAGCGTACAGCGGCTGAAACTTTGTGATAAATATGGCAACAAAGATGAGGACTATAGTCCGAATAATGTAAATATTTTACTGTTTAGTTGGCTAGATGTATCCGTAAGTTCTATGCAACAGGTTTTTTCTCAGTCTTATCCCTTGTGGAAATCTCATGCGGTTCCATGCTTTCCAGGTAACATTAATCTACAGCAATTCATATACAATGTCAATCGCTATCTACGGTCCTCCTGATTACTTTATTCTTATTCCCGTTCATTATTAATATTACTGTTCCTAATTCTTCCTCACCTTGCAACTATAGTGAATAGTGCATTTACTGCCTTGCATGGTGTGATACCGATTAAAAAAATCGATTGATAGGATGTATTTTCTTTATTGCATACAACAATTGATATTTTCTGTTAACGCAAATACCGTTGCCTAAGTTAAAAAATTATTAATATTATTACTGAATGAGAGATCACCGCGCCAATAAAATCCTGCTGGTAGATGACATATACAAAGCTCACTATGTGCATCATGGAATCCAGTCTGATAAACTACATCCGGCAGCAAGGCCATTGATCGGAATGTTTTGAGGATCGTGGAAACATTTCTTACTTCTTGTTGTCTCCAGGACCACCCTGACCTGGGGGGAGGGTAGCCGTAGTTTTCGTACCAGTTGTCAAAGTATAAAAACACACATTTTTTTATATATACAAACTACCAATAATATATATTTATAGTAAAATTTCCAGCAATATATTTATAATAAAATTACATGAATAAATAAATATTTGTATTTTAAGACATCTTTATGTTTAACATTCGTTTTTATAAATAAAAATATTTTAATAAATGCTCTGTTTATAATAATTAGTATTAACAACATTTACCGGCCTGAATGTCCGAGAAATTGTAATAGAAATGTCTTAAAATAATTGTCCATTTCATAATGTGTGACATCATTTTTTTTACATTTGGATACGCACCGAGCAGGTATGAATGTACGTGAGGAAATCATGAAAAATTGTGGTTTAAAAACAGTAAAATCGACCTTGCTAACCGAACGCTCATCTGTGGCTAAATCTGTAAAAGCACGTCAGGCTATATGACGGTGCCGTATAGGATACAGGTTTGATTCCTGTCGGAGGACTCATATATTCTATGAAAATTTCTCGGACTGGTAAATGTTGTTAATACTGTTTATTATAAACAGAGCATTTACGTAAATATTTGTATCGATAAAAAAGAGTGTATAATCATAGAAATGTCTTAAAATATTTGTATGTATGCCTAGACACATATAAACGTAATGATTTTTTTTCTTTTCTGAGGGTGTATGTCAATATTTTTTTTTACTTATTTAAACAATTTCACCGTTTTTCAACATCTAGAAAAGGGTAACGTCTTTTCCTGGCAGAATAAAGATGCAAAAAAAATGAAAGAATTCAATTAAAAAAAATTAAAATAAGACAATATATAAGAAATTGGCCGTCACCAACTGTTCAATATACATTAGGCTACGATTTATTTGAAAAAACTATCTGGATTCCGCTCTCTCTTTAAAGAACATCGATCAATTTGAAAAATAAAGAGTTAGAGGGAAAGAGAAAGGAAATTCAGGTTTAGGACGACGTAGACGGTCGAGGTAAATATGTCAGGAGAATTTAGAGGGTTGACAGACCTGCCAAAAAATCAAGAGCATAACTACCTAATGGTTGTAAGAAGTCAAAAACTTAAGTTTATCAGGAATCCAAATTCGTTTATATAACAGCCGTGATAGACATTGATACAAAACATCTCAATGCGCATGCGTCAATGCTGACTTGAATTCAGAAAGCTTTTCATAACTTTACGAAGAAAAGATTTTCGATAGAGATTTATCGACCTTTTTAAATATTTTTTTTTTAAAGTTATGTATTTTACGTCTTCTTTTTAGCATTTTTTTCTTTCGTTGAAACTTAATGGAAGTTCAAAGTGCTTAAAATAAAGCCGTAGCAGTTCGTATGAGATAATCTATTTGACACAAATTGATCTTTGCTAATATTTCTTGACTGAAATGTCACAGAATTTTAAGAGCGTAGCTTAGGTTTTTTTTTCAACGCTTCTAGAATATTGTCACCTTGCCTCACCATCATTTATGTACTCAACATCTTCGTGTACTGTTAACATGTATACAACTAATAGCATTTTTATTTCTAAATTTTACACAAAATAAGAAAGAAGTTTTAATTTTAAATTTAACGTTTGATGTTTCAATAACCGGATGAAACATGAGAAAACTGATGAGTTGCAAGGAATTGCATCTGAGTTGAACTTACTCTAACTGCAATAGAATATCACCATAGTCCAATATTTAATAGCCCTTACTATCTGTAGCCTGAAGTTGAGAATTAGATAGAAAACACATTCAAAAACCCTCAATAACAGAATTATTTACTGCACAATGCGAAACGCAGAGCGTACAATGTCCATAGAAGAAATCCATCAATAATAGTAATTCCGACAAACATACTCTTACCTTACAACTCCATAAGAGCCACCTTAAAATAGTTATCCAACCATGACATAAAATTCGTTATTACCATTTCAGATACAGATACATCATTTACTTGTAGATACCTATTGCAAAATAAAATTCTTACATTAGTCGTGATAAAGTTGATCAGGAAACCAAAAGCATCGCTTTTACACACACACACACACACACACACACACACACACACACACACACATATATATATATATATATATATATATATATATATATATATATATATATATATATATATATATATATATATGCATGTGTGCGTGTATGGGTGTGTAATAAATATTACTTTTCTTCAAGCTCCAAAATACGGCAGTTTAAAGTGTTTAAGTACTTTTAATATGCACACACTTATATATGCATACGTGAGTGTCAAACAATTCAAGAATGGCATTTATTAATTTGATGTGTATACATTATGCTGATGTAAGTTGATACGTATATTATAGCACACAAGATTTTATGCAAGAGATTTACGCAACAGAATCTATTAAAAAGACAAATCTATAATTTAACAAAATTCTCTTCAAAGGTTATTTCAGATGCAGATATTTTGAATATGTTTATTTTTGATATCACACAATGGAACCAAATGGTGGTTACTGTGTTGACATTAATAATAATAATAATAATAATAATAATAATAATAATAATAATAATAATAATAATAATAATAATAAAATCTTAAAAATATGTCGCATGATTACATAAAAAATTCAAGTTGTATTTGGAGCGTTGGCTTTGATTGGAAAAAAAATGTTCTAATAGACTCATTGAAGGGATCCCTGATAATCCATGCTTTAAAGAATTAGAAAAAAATGTTCTAACATATAACATATCACTCATTACGAAGAACCTTATCTATGTAAAATATGTGTACTTTTAGGTTGTTTGATTTTTAGATATATTTCCAGAAATGCTCAGTGGGAAATGTCATGATGCCATTTCTGATCTTAGGTCTCTGGTTGAAACCCGGAAAGAAATGAGTATTCAACGGAATTGAAAGGGCATAGAATATTAATAATGATAAATTAATAATAATAATAATAATAATAATAATAATAATAATAATAATAATCAATTAAAAAGTATATTGACGAAACTAAATTAGACAAAGCGTTATATATGAATAAAGTGTCGCTGCTGACACTTGAGTTTGAACATAGATCGCCAGTAAGCAAACACAGGCGGTCCGTTATTGATTTAACTAGACCACGTGTTAGATGTAGACGTCTCTTCTACTCCAATAGCTTCATGTCTCGCACCTCTCGCCTGTGGAACTCCCTTCCGTATTCCTGTTTCCCTGACAAATATAATCTCCAACTATTTAAGTGTAACGTCAATCGACATCTCCAGTTACCTTGATCTATCCACTTCCCTTCTCCACATCTTTTCCCCTTTCATTCCTATCTGCTCTCGCTCCAAATCTTCTGTAATCCATTATCTTTCTCCACATCCTCTCCTTTACCACTCCTATCTGCTCTTCCTCCAAACCTTCTGCAACCCCTTGCGTGCTAGTTGCTTCCAGCCT
This sequence comes from Acanthosepion esculentum, assembly GCA_964036315.1. Taxonomy (NCBI): domain Eukaryota; kingdom Metazoa; phylum Mollusca; class Cephalopoda; order Sepiida; family Sepiidae; genus Acanthosepion; species Acanthosepion esculentum. The sequence goes on along the minus strand of OZ038508.1, from coordinate 45,384,821 downwards.
TGCTTGGGGTGAAAAGCTTAACAAAAAAAAAAACAAGTAGCTGACGACTAACAATCGCTATATTCTAGTCTATCCTCTATACTATTCGGATCTTTATTTCTACTGTATCATCTATTTTTAAACGGACTCCTATTTTCTACTTTACTATTTTTCTATACGGATTACTATTTGAGCGAGTATTATTGAGCAAGTACGATTAGTGCGAGTGTTATTCGAAGGCGTCTAACACCAGCATTGTTCAACGACGTATTATAGTTGTATTTGAGATTACAAAGTCTCTAGTGCAACGATCATTTCAAAAGTGACAATGAGTATTCGTTGACATTAAAAAAGTTGCAACGAGTGTACCTTGACATCAAAAAACAATTTAAGAAACATAGTGAAAAATAACCGACCGAGAGATGGTGAAATTAAATAAATAAACGGATATGAAACCAGAATAAATGAATCAACAGAACAGGAAAGGGAAACAGAAGTGGATAATGAAAAGTACTCACATCACACAAACCACAGATCATTATGGAGAAACTGAGATAGATACCAATCACTGTGAAGATAATGCTGAAAGATTAGAAGAGTTGGAAAGGCGTCATCTTAGTCGCTCCCAAGCATGCAAAAAGAAAAACGAGTCTAAAACACATTGAACAGAATTATTTTACGGAAAACAAAATCGTATACAAAAACCAAGGAATAAATCATGGGGCATTTACGTCAGAGAAAAAATATTGAAATGGAGGAACGAGAGCAACTCACAAAATTACAAAATAACAAACCGTAATCTAAAAACTATTAAACATTACAATGTAGCACTCAAAATTATTTATGGATGACGTAGACACACATTCTTCTCAAAGAAGTAATATATGCATCAACAATAGCAACAACTAAAAAATTAAGCATCAAAATAAAAAAGAAGATCCACATTGGAAGTGAAAAATAGAGAAAGAAATTGAACAACTTGTTGGAGTTTGGGGGTACCTTGGGATACTAATGAGCCAGCCAAAATGAGCTGACTCATTTTATAGTTCACCAATAGAAGTATTAACCAATTAGAAGGCTGAAAATATTTAATTGGACGTGTATAAAACCGGCCATGTTTTTTCCGGAACATTCACTACCAACCTCTGTTATCGAAGATTGAAGAATTACGTAACAGCTGGTGGTGGTATTGGCTATATAGTCAGTTTCAGTAGAGTGTCTGACTCATGAGTGTTAATCTTTAACGTTGTTTCATTGAACAGATTACGTACTGCGCTGGATTCTATATTCATAGACTATGGTGAACATGAAGGGAATTAGAAGTGAATTATCAGTATTGGATGAACTGCGAAGAGGAACAGATGTAAGGACTAGAAAAGCTAGAAAAGTCAGAAGGAAATTCAAAATTAGAAATGAAAATGAAGTCCTATCTGCTAAAGTGTTGTGGTGGGATCCACCTAATCTGCATAGGTGACTATCAACTATATAAATAATGGTTGGTACCGGAAGGCGAGATTCAACATTGAGTCAAGACTCAACAATGGCGACGAAGATGAGATCCATTGTTGAGTCTTGACTCAATGTTGAATCTCGCCTTCCGGTACCAACCATTATTGATATAGTTGATAGTCACCTATGCAGATTAGGTGGATCCCACCACAACATAAAGGAAACTGAAGCAAAGAATAAAACTGAAGGATCAAAGAATAAGATGATATGAAAAAAAAAACTAATATTCTACAGACAGAACAAGATCATTCAAACCGATGCGAATACATTTTAGAAAATAGGGAAACAAAAAATTGAAGTGAAATCCCCAAGAATTGAATGTGCTATACAGTTCTGGGAAAATATGCCCTAAAGAACATAACAATGAAGCAAGAGGTAGTACACAATAGGTAGTACGTATGAAAAAGGAACAAGAACAAACAATGGGTGGGAATCAGAGAAGATTATGTTGAATGTGCACTGAAAAAAAGCGCACAACCGTACATCTCCAGGAATAGATAGATTTCCTAACTTTTGGCTCTATTATCTAAATATAGCACGCAAAAACTAGCCAAAAAACTTGATGAAATGGTCAAATATCCTACTAAACATCAGCCATAGGTAACTACAAAAATTACCTTCTTTCTCGCCAAGTATAGTGACACAAATATCCCCCAAAACTACAGACCAATTCCATGCCCCCTCCCTCCCAACTACTTACAAACTTTTGACATCTCTTCTGACAAAACAGACATATTTCTTCTTAGAACAAAAAGACATACAACCTCTTGAAGAAAAAAAGGGTGCAAACGTAACTTTTACGGCTGTAAAGACCAATTACTTATTAATAGGATGATCTTGGAAAACTGCTTCAATACAAAGAAAAATATTAGTACAGCCTGGATAGATGACCCTAAGTCATTCGATAGGGTACCCCATTCCTGTATCTTAAAGACTTAAAATATATTCAAGGTATCATCCGTCTTCATCAATTTCATCAAAGTATATCGATATGGAAAACAACTTATTCACCTCAATCATATAAATGGAGTCAATAAGTCCGCTGAAATAATCAATAGAAGAGTATATCAAGGTGACTCTTTATCACCCTTACTAGTTTGTATATCGCTAATAACATTAACCAGCGAATTTAACAGGACGGAATATGGCTATATCTCAAATGAAAATAAACTATCCATTTTACAAAGTTGTATGCTAGGAATGACATTTGAAAGGTCTGATGAAAACAGTAAAATTGTTTCAGTTATGATATTGGAATGAGATTTGGTTTGGATAAATTTGCTTAGGATCACTAACAAACCCTTCCCTAATAGCTTAGTCCATGGGGTAACAATCAAAGATTTAGATCGAGTAAAAACTTATAGTATATCAGTGTAAATGAGGCTGAAGTAATTCACTATAGACAAATGAAAGACATAGTGCCAAAAGAGTACTGTGGAAGGTTCCGCCTAATATTAAGAACTGAACGGAATTATGGCCGTTAATACCATTGCCATTTCAGTGGTTCCATATAGTTTCAACATCTTTAACTGGAATCTGAATGATATGAGGCAAATGGATTCTGAGACAAGAAGGCTTATTTCTAAGCATAGCGTGCATTATCTAAATGCTGATGAAGACCGTCTATACATACCTCGTAAATAAGTTGGAAAAAGGTCTTATTCAGCTAGAATTGTCATACAAGGCAACTATTCGCTTACTATCATACATGGAAACAACAAAGGACTGGATGATACAATTATTGAAACAACAAGAAAAGAGATAGAAAAATATTCAATCATAAAAGAAGCTTGTAAATACAAATGAGATTTACATTTAGTAGATTCTGTAGAAAATCAAAACAGAACTCGAGAAGAAACTATTACTGCAAAATTTATGAAAAAGAAAGCTATGTATGAACAGCAGAAACAAGACTGGCAAGACAGACCTCTACATGGCCAATATCCAGAACGAAGCTAATCAAGCCGACGTTGACAAACTCATCGATAGTTAGCACAATCTGGATTAAATGCTGAAACGGAAGCTTTTATTCTTTCAACCAAATATCATAGATAATAATGCCAATCCAAATTAGTTTTTATGAAAAATATCAAGAAACCATACACCATCTGATATCGGAATGTTCTGTACTTGCGTCAAATGAATATAAAAATCGTCACGACAGGGTGGGGCAATATTTACACTGGACAATGTTAAAACATTTTGGAAAAGATATTAATAAACATTGATATGAAAATCACCCAGTACCGGTTATAGACTTAAAAGACATCACAATTTTATGGGATAACACAATCTCACATATAGGAAAATTGAAACAATTAGGACGGATATAATTTTCAAAAAGCGAAAAGAAAAAACTTGCCTATTAACTGATATGGCTTCCCCAGCGGATTGTAACATAGCAAACAAGAAATGTGAAAAACTATCGAAGTGTAAACACATGGAAATCAAAATAGAGAAAATGTACAAACTGAAAAGAAGAATAGTACCAATCACAGTAGGTGCGCTTGGAACGACAGAAAAAGGAGCACAACAACACATTTGTAAAAATCCTAACTTAAGTGAAATACAAAGACTTGTCTTGATAAGTACAGCCCACACACTAAGAAGAACTTTGTCCATGTAAAGCTAGTGATGTTATGGGACGTAAAAATAAAATGAAATGTAGCCATAACAACGCGCCAGTACCTGCCTTAAATCTTCCCGCAGACTTGGTAGGTAGTGTGAATATAGCAAATATCGAAATATAATAATTTATAATAATAATAATAATAATAATAAGAAGAAGAAGAAGAAGAAGAAGAAGAAGAAGAAGATAACAATAATCATAATAATAATAATAATAATAATAATAATAATAATAAGAAGAAGAAGAAGAAGAAGAAGAAGGTGAACATAATGAAAACCCTGTTGCAGAGACAGGACCTGTAGCAATTTTATCGGGGTTTACAATACACACAGATAAAGACAAGAAAAAGCGAATGTGCTTTATTATTGACATATCAGTCATTGCAGATTGTAATGCTTCTTTGAAGATCTTCAAAAACACTTTCAAAATACAAGGATCTTACACTTGAAATTTCAACAATGTGGCACATGTGGACAGCAGCAATTCCAGTTTAATCCCTCTGATTCATTGGAAAAATAAAAGAAATATAACAATTGTATTCACAAGTAGAGCTCACACATTACAAAGAGCTATATCTATGTAAAATGTGTGTGATCTTATTTTTTTGTTTGTTTTTCCTTTAAAAAAATTGTCAGTAGAAAATGTCAAGAAAGAAATCCTAGGAAATAGTAATAATAATAATAATAATAATAATAATAATAATAATAATAATAATGATAATAATAATAATAATATGAAGAAGAACAAGAACAATTAAATGTCATCAATCTGACATCGTTATTACAGACCGCAAACAAACAAAAAATCCTCCTTATTGATATGTCAGTCCTTTCAGACTGCAATGTATCTTTGAAGATCTTCAAAAGGCTATACAACGACCGTGAAATTGAAATCTCAAAATTGTGGCACATGGGAACATCAACAATCCCCGTTGTATTTGGAGCCCTCGGATTAGTTAGAAATTAATCCATTAGTCTTATTGAAGGGATTCCTAGAAGCCAATGCCTTAAAGAAATACATGAAATTATTCTCATGAGTACAGCCCCTAGCATACGATGTAAAATATGTTTTTTGTTTGTTTTCTTTTTAAATTGCTCAGTGAAAAATTCATAATGTCGTTTATGACCATAGGACTCTGTGCGGAAGACGGAACACCAGAAATCAAAGGAAGAAGAAGAAATAATAATAATAATAATCGGCCTGATCCTAGTCAGCAATGATTTTATGGCTTCTGCCCTAAATTAATTCGAAGCCTTAACATGTACATATTCTGTTTCGGTGAATTAAGGCTACAGTAAATTTCCCCTTCATTACCACAGATTTATTTTCGCATCTCTGTAAGAGTTAAGCATGTTGAAGGAGAACAATGTTTAAGAACTACGTTAACGGACTTATGTTTTTCTTGTTTTTAGGGTGTTACCTTTTATTGTGTTGATAGGGTGTAAAACAATTATTGTTTTTCAATCTAGGAGATTTAACAGCCTAATGCTTCGTTTAGCCGATCAAGTTACTGGCGTTATACTTCAGCGGTGATGTTCCTATCATGTTTGACTGAATAATAATGAAAAGCGTCTATCATATTCCAGCAAAACACGAAGAAAGGATGTACGCTGATGGAATCCTGGTTTTGGTATTTCTTTCTTATTCTGTGATAAGCATGTTTTGTTTAGTGTTCTTTTGATATGCCAAACCTATTGTCCCTTGTAAAACATTCAAGGCAAGTATGATAGTTCAGCATTCCTAGGGCTGTACATGATGGAACGTTGTGTTCGCTTCATCAGCTAAAGTTCATGAAGAACCAAAATTTTAATCTTGCAAAGTTTACTAATTAAACTGCGAAATACTTTATAAACGACACAATATCCGAGAGAAGCGATGATAAGCTAATTTTAGATGCATTTTCATAATATTCGATCTTGGTTGATTGACTCATAATTTAGAGCGATAAACCTGCTTTTCCTAAACCTTGAGAAGATAAATTAAGTCTTGATGAAATTAGCTACCATTCAATCTTCGTTCTGCTTTGTCTCTTTATTCATAGCGGTGAAAATACGTAATTACTTTTCGAAAATCCTAATATTCAGATTGAAATTTATCATATGATCCTCACATCAAGAACATCGGAAAAGATATCAGTTCATGTGACTCTCAGAGTCGACGACTACAGGTAATTATTTGTACGTATTCAATTCACTCAAAACAAGAATATAATGCCATTAATATGCAAGTGATCACCGCAATTAGAAGAGAATCTTGAGATATTTGTGAAGTGAAAGGACAATAACAGAACAGGTTTCAGAAATACTGAACATGGCGATTAACGTTGAATTTAAATTGTAAGATTTTAGGAAAACCAAGAAACTGGGAGAGCGTTCCATAGGTGAGAGTGCAAGAAAAGAAACTATTGCAACAATTTACGCTTATTTATGACCATGTCTATTGTAAAACGATGAAACCTGATTGTCAAGCTAGTGACACGCTTAAGTAGATACGGTCGAGTAACCACGTAGAAGAGCTCATTAGGGCAATTGCCATGAAAATATTTATAGATAAAAAAGCAGAAGGAAGCCACGCCACAGCCATGAGAATGTGATTGAATTAAAGATGCCACATCAGGTCCGATAACATTAGAGATTTTTGGGGGGATTTGTCGAGAATATTGAGATATACAGAGTGCGTTGTATAAATTGTCGTTTACCTTACGCAAAAATGAAAATAACACTGACATCTCATTTTAACATATATATATATATATATATATATATATAAATCAAGAGTAAACAAACATATCTTGAAATACTAAAGAGTGAATTTATTGAATAAAATGGCCATTGGCTTAACACACAGCACACAGACGACTTCTGCATGGGCTCCTTGTTTAAGTTGGTAAATGTTGTCATAATCCATGCCTTCAGTTTATCTTTGATGTTGCAAGGAGATTCGTTGGATCTCGCGCAACTGCGCCCCACACAGAGTATTAAGCAAGCGGTTTGCAGTCTGTTTGACATAGGACAGCACTAACTAAGTCATTTGATGTAGGACTTTGTCTTGAGTCTGAAGCCCTGTGGGAAAATAAACAAAGCCACAATGTCGCCATCACTAGTGATCACTCCAAACACCTTAGTAAGCAACATTAGATTAATCCAAAACCTGCCGAATCCTCTGCACTGTCCTCAGTTTGACACCCAAACACACTGAAATGTTCGTACTGGGCTTCTGGCGCGAATGCAAAGCAGTACAGCATGCTGTCTACGAATTTATGGCGGAGTGAATTGCGTCATGATGCTCTTTTTGTCACAGACGGTGTTCAACTGATACTACTATACTGTTTACTTGACAAAATCAAAAACAAACAAGGCGCATGCCGGAAATTAAAAATATAAAATGGTGACAGTTTACCGATTGCATTCTGTAAAACTAGAAAACCAGACCAGATATGGCAACAACACTGAATGTCCAGACGAATGTATCTTTATAATTATGCATGATGGATTCTGACGAGAAAAAATGCACGAATGACTGAAACAACTCCCTTAGCACCACACCTAGTAATTGAGACAATATTAGCAGACCGCATTACCGGACTTGAAGGGGTTTCTAACTGGACACCATCTGCAATTACGCGTAGGTTTTTATCGAAACTTGACCCCATATGGAGGACATTTGTTTGTTATTCACATGTCTGGTATATCGCTAACAGGACTGACTGTCGTAATGGGTTGATTAGCTTTCATATATTTGTACGCTCGAGTCACTTTTTAAAAATACATTTTCTTTTCATTACCACATACATCGCTCTTTAACTGTCAAATTTGTGAGCGTTTGGAAATCAAGATCCCTCAGAAGAGCTGCTATTACTTCGGTACATTAGGTTTTGCGGCAGACATTTTTGCTTCTTGTTTTCGATAAAGTACGCAACACCGCAGTTACTTGAAAGAAAAAGTAATAATGTTTGTTATAAATAATAAAACAATTCTCAAACATGTTGACAAGTGTTAAGCATGTTGAAGAAGAACAATGCTTAAGAACTACGTTAACGGACTTTCTTGTTTTTTAGGATGTTACCTTTTATTGTGTTGATGGGGTGTAAAACGATTATTGCTTTTCAATCTAGGAGATTTAACAGCCTAATTCTTCTTTTAGCCGATAAAGTTACTGGCGTTATACTTCAGCGGTGATTTTCCTATCATGTTTAACTGAATAATAATGAAAAGCGTCTATCATATTCCAGCAAAACACAAAGAAAGGACGTACGCTGATGGAATCCTGGCTTTGGTATTTCTTTCTTATTCTGTGATAAGCATGTTTTGTTTAGTATTCTTTTGATATGCCAAACCTATTGTCCCTTGTAAAACATTCAAGGCAAGTATGATAGTTCAGCATTCCTAGGGCTGTACATGATGGAACGTTGTGTTCGCTTCATCAGCTAAAGTTCATGAAGAACCAAAATTTTAATCTTTCAAAGTTTACTAATTAACCTGCGAAATACTTTATAAACGACACAATATCCGAGAGCTGCTATTACTTCGGTACATTAGGTTTTGCGGCAGACATTTTTGCTTATTATTTTTGATAAAGTACGCAACACCGCAGTTACTTGAAAGAAAAAGTAATAATTTTTGTTATAAATAATAAAACGATTCTCAAACATGTTGACATTTTAAAATAATATCAAACAAGTAATAAGATAAAACAATGAGTTTGTTTCTTTTAATATATAATGAATTCATTATTTGCCCTTTTATTTTTTTTTTACAAACAAAAAGAATTCAAATGATGTCAATTTTAGTAAAAAGTTAAAATAGACTTTTAATAAATACAAAAAAATATTGTCTATATTCAACAAAATATCAACGTCGAAAAATAGTAGTTATTTCCTTTAGTAACGTCTGGTGGTGTGAGATTGCAGCTTATCTAAGTAAACTTACTGAATAATTGGTTATTCTTTACTTCAAAAGATGATGCGGCTGTAGAAATGGATTGCGGCTGGGATTAAAAAATCGGGGAGTCGAGTTCGAATTCCAGTTGAGTCTGTTACATTCATTTATGCATAAGTATCTTTGGGAAAGGGATAAATCTGTTTCTTCTTCTTCAGTTCAAAGATAAACTGAAGGCAAGGATTATAGGACGTATGTATAGAAAGAAACTTGTTACCTCCAGAAAATTTTTAATACAATATTTACTCACGAAAAATGATTATTCTTACATTTAAAATACGTTTCGCCTTTAGATATCTCACAAAGGGTTGGAAAACCTTAAAAGACAAATCAATCAATCAACAATACACTATTTACATTATTCGGACTATTGTCCTCATTTTTGTCGCCATATTTATTACAACGTTTCAGCCGTTGTACGCTCCGGCCTTCTTCAGGTGGTTAGAGTGTCGAACTTAACCCTTATTTCGGTCACTGCGGTAGACTGCTCTAGTTCCATGTGTCATGTTTAATGGATGTCAGTTATCAGTTATCTCCTGTTAACTCTCCAAGTTCTCCACTGCCTTAACCGGGTATTGAACTGACACTCTTTGGGTCCTGTCACTGGATCCAACAAACGCCTTTATCCACTGTGCCTTGTGTCCTTGAGGACATCTTTGTATTAATAGTGGATAAAGGTTTTGGTTAGATCCACTGACAGGCCCAAAGCGTTTGAGTTCAATACCCGGTTAAGGCAGTGGATAACTTGGAGAGGCGAATTAACAGGAGATAACTGATAACTGACATCCATTAAACATGACATGTGGAACTAGAACAGTCTACCCCAGTGAGCGAAATAAAGGGTTCACTTCGACTTTCCAAACACCTGAAGAAGGCGGGAGGGTAAAACCGCCGAAACGTTGTAATAAATAAGGCGACAAGATGAGGACAAGAGCCCGAATAATATAAATAGTGTACATAATACCTCATCTCAGAAATATGGACAAAATCAACAACATTTATCTAATATATTGTGGTATCCATAGGCTTTAAATTTCCATTATTCAATTTTATAGTTCGGACATAATCTAGATATAATATGCTGATGTTTGAAACCAGTCGAAATGCCTTTGTGATACATCAAATTTAAAAATACAATTAAAAATTTCTTTAGACAATAATGTTACCTCAGCTTTTCGTAATTCTACGATCTTCAGCAATCTTTTTAACTAGAAATACTGACCTTTCTCGGACATTCAGGCCGGTAAATGTTATTTAATACTGTTTATTATAAACAGAGCATTTACTTAAATACTTGTATCTATAAAGAGAATATTAAACATAAAAATGTCTTTTTATTTATATAAACACACACACACACACACACACACACACACACACACACACACACACACACACACACACACACACACACACACACACATATATATATATATATATATATATACTTTATTATAGGATATTACATTCGAAAATATATAGTACCGCTACATTAATGCATTACCGTTTCGATGCACATTATAGCATCTCATCAGGCGGTGGTAATTGATGGTTATCATGAGTGCATCGTAACGTTAATCCATTGACGTAGCGGTATGATATAAGTTCGAATCTAAATTCCTATTATAAAGAATTATCCTGTATTTGTGTTTTGAGCTCTATTTTTAAATTAATGCCATGAACGTTTGAATTTATATTTGATTCGTTCTCATTGCATTTGTGTATATATATATATATATATATATATATATATATATATATATATATATATATATATGTATATATATATATATGTGTGTGTGTGTGTGTGTGTATGTGTGTGTGAGCGAGAGAGAGAGAGAGGGAAGCAGAAAATATCGAAAATGAAAAACACGGGTAAATATTCACCAACATATTATTCTCAGAAAAGAAACATTTAGTATAATGTAAATATTAGAAGTTCAGTATTGAAAGACAATTCCACATAATAAAAATATGTATATATATATATATATTCACAAAATTGTTAAATCATATCTTTTGAATTTTTCAGACGTTTTAATGTATAATACGTCATACGTCGACGATTATCGATTTAAAGTTTCCATGGGAAGTGTTTAGTAAAAGATTTTGGTAACTGAATCTGCACGCAATGCCATTCGACTGATGTTGAACATGCCTTAGTCTTTTATTCGCCTCAATTTTGGTTTTATTTCCGTTGGGGTAAAAGATAAACAATTTTCAAAACATACGATGAATTGTGCAGCCGTTTTCACAGTAAGAAAAGGAATAAAAGAAATGTAAATAGAACCGTTACCAACGAAGCCTACAACAAATATTCAACTGTGTCTCAAGGATTGAAAACAGGCTTTATTCTAATCCATAGCAGTCTTCGAAAATTCTTTTGAAGTGAAGTTTATCAATAATTATATTTCATGACATTATTATGGGATTATAAATCTAACACATTCCCGTCACTAGGGTATCGACTACGCGCCTACTCGGACTAACATATCAAAGGATTGTCTTTTTATCCTTCCTATACTGACCGTTTAAGTGCAGTCCCATGCTGTTTGCCTCAGGGTTCTTGATAAGATCCAGAGACGGATCTGCAATGTAATTGGCCCTGATCTGTCATCTCCTCTGCAGTCGCTCTCTCACAGACGCGATGTTGCCTCGCTCTGTCTTTTTTACAAATTTCTTTCACGGTAATTGCTCCAATGAGCTGCTTTCGCTGGTTCCTAGGCCTCATGAATTTAAACGTCCTACGAGGCTGGCATCCCGTTCCCACCCCTTCACTGTTGAAACTGTTAGATGTAACAATAATAATAATCAATTAAAAAGTATATTGACGAAACTAAATTAGACAAAGCGTTATATATGAATAAAGTGTCGCTACTGACACTTGAGTTTGAACATAGATCGCCAGTAAGCAAACACAGGCGATCCGTTATTGATTTAACTAGACCACGTGTTAGATGTAGACGTCTCTTCTACTCCAATAGCTTCATGTCTCGCACATCTCGACTGTGGAACTCCCTTCCTTATTCCTGTTTCCCTGACAAATACAATCTCCAACTATTTAAGTGTAACGTCAATCGATATCTACAGTTGCCTTGATCTATCCACTTCCCTTCTCCACATCCTTTCACCTGTCATTCCTATCTGCTCTCGATCCAAATCTTCTGTAACCCCCTTGCCTTGATCGATCCACTATCTTTCTCCACATCCTCTCCTTTACCACTCCTATCTGCTCTTCCTCCAAACCTTCTGTAACCCTTTGTGTGCTAGTGGCTTCCAGCCTTGCTTGGGCTGATAAGCTTTAAAAAAAAAATTAAAACTTTCATTGTTAGTGATCTTCTAGACAAAATTTCAAATAGAGAAGTTATAATGTCGATAAAATCTAAAATTTCTGAACGGAATCTATTGAATAGACCACGTGATAATTGAGTAGAGGTAATACTCTATTCAATATTCTTTTCATTGGTTAAAAATATAGCGGATTAATTAAATTCTCCTTTCTTTTATCAATATTTTCCTACCGATGGATCTTCTCTAATCCGATTGGGTAGAAAATCAATTTGGCTGAAATATTTTATAAAGTTGACCACACCTCAAATGTTTCAGTCACGTCTTAGATCCACCATATTTCATATATAAACGTTGGCCAGAGAATCTTCATTTGAGTTTTAAGAACTACAAATCTAAAATCCTGTCTAAAGCCTTTCTGCTTTAGCTATCGCTTGTTTGTATTTTCTAAAGCTGAGGATATATTTTGTAAATAAAATCTCATTCTCTAAAAACACATAGATAGTTTTATTGTCAATGCTCTAAATTTGAAAAAATGCGGCAACAAATTAGGTCGTGAATTCAAAATAAATGAAAGGGACATCACTCACTTAAACGAGGTTTCTTTTTTATTTATTTGATAATTTTTAAATGTGTCAACCGCCGGTAAGAGGAAAGTTTTCAAGGCCCAACAGCCAATCGATGTAGACGGCTAAAAAATAACAAACACTTTTTATGTGGATATGTAGGGAAGATAATGGTTACATCTAGACCTGAATAGGTAAACATAGTAGTGATCATGTAATCAACCGCGTAGCAATAGGTTCCACTAAATAGATAACCATTATGTAATATATAGGTTTTTACACCTGCTTTATGATTTTAATCTCTTGATCGCTAATAGGATAGTCATCTTTAGCTAAATTGATGGCAGACATTCGTTGATTCTCGTCAGACCTGCATTTTATGAGAATATTTCGGAAAGGAATCTATTCACTCTAGATTTGAACTGGAATAAGAATGTTGATCGTGTGAGCATTTTCCTTGAAATGGCAGCCCGATTCGATTTTCGGCCAGGGCTCTCTGTTGTATAAGTAGATAAGTAGCAGGAGCACTCGTCAAAGGAAACCAGCCATTTTCCCAGCATGATTAGCGATGGATCGTATATACGAGTTGTGCTTGCTGTATGGAGTGAGTTTCAGTCCCTGTAGACCTTCACGGTAGATGGTCACATTTAGAGAGCACCAATTCATTGTGACATATAAATAAGTAGGAAATTCTTTAAAAAAATACATACAAGTGAAATACATATAATTAAAATCAGAAAGACCCAGTTGAAATTTCTGTGGAATAATAGGTGGGAGGACGGCTTGGAAACTTTAATACACATAGAGTGTACTGACTGAATGGTTTTTAGGGGAGAACCAAAGAGTAAATGATTTTTTGCGAATTTCTTTTAATATTTCATCCCAAGCGAAGAAGGAATGCCACTAAAACGCAGGCTTTGCAGGGCGTGAAAACTGAGAATAGGGAGGATTGAGGAAGGGACAAAAGATGAACGGGATTCAAGAAGACAAAAAATGGCGACTGACATTGCATTTACATTTTTGAAGATTTTAATTATCAGGGAAACAACTAACCGGAAGGGATTTCCACAGTCGGGAAGTGCAAGGGAAGTGGCAGTTGCTTTTAGGCATTTCAACAGTAAACGGGTGGGAAGTAGATGTCAATCTAATAGCCAGATTAAATTTAAGTAATCAGCGGAATTATAGAGTGTCGTAATCGCCTATGAATTGATTTGATTCGATTAATCTCTTTACTACGGATTATCATCATTTTGCAGGATTTAAAGTCAGAAAATATTTTTAGATGGTAAGAATTTCTTTGGAGGTAATAATGATTTAGTGATACAAGTTTTATTAATTAACCTATAGCTGTGGGAGAAGACAAAATCTTTACCAAATGAAATATGTCACAATCGATAGTGATTTTACAGCTTATCAACCTTTTACAGGATATTTAGAGCCGTACATTTTTGAGGAGAAGGAAATAATCTTTTTAGAGATGATAATGATTTTTTCTGATACAAGTCTTACAAATTGTTATGGGAACTTACCCATAATAGTAATGGACTATCCCGTACACCATAAATACTGCGCCTCAAGAGGAAGCAGTAGTGTGAGACCCAGTCCTTTTTGGACGTCTCAGCTATTCGGTCGAACTCTCTGCCTCTGAGGCAGAGGGGAACTCTCTGCCTTTGGGCAGAGAGGAACTCGGACGAGGCTCCGCCGAAGGGCAGAGCCTCGTTCGAGGTGGTTGACCAACCCGATCCCGTTTATACGGGATCTACGGGCTATTTTTGGCCGAGCCTACGGGCTCGGGTACCCCACTTTAAACCCGGCCTTGTGCCACATCTGTCCCTCGTGGGGAGGACAATAAATACTCCAGTCCTTTTTGGACGTCTCAGCTATTCGGTCGAACTCTCTGCCTCTGAGGCAGAGGGGAACTCTCTGCCTTTGGGCAGAGAGGAACTCGGACGAGGCTCCGCCGAAGGGCAGAGCCTCGTTCGAGGTGGTTGACCAACCCGATCCCGTTTATACGGGATCTACGGGCTATTTTTGGCCGAGCCTACGGGCTCGGGTACCCCACTTTAAACCCGGCCTTGTGCCACATCTGTCCCTCGTGGGGAGGACACTAAATACTCCAGTCCTTTTTGGACGTCTCAGCTATTCGGTCGAACTCTCTGCCTCTGAGGCAGAGGGGAACTCTCTGCCTTTGGGCAGAGAGGAACTCGGACGAGGCTCCGCCGAAGGGCAGAGCCTCGTTCGGGGAGGTTGACCGGCCCGATCCCGTTTATACGGGATCTACGGGCTATTTTTTGGCCGAGCCTACGGGCTCGGGTACCCCACTTTAAACCCGGCCTTGTGCCACATCTGTCCCTCGTGGGGAGGACACTAAATATTCCAGTCCTTTTTGGACGTCTCAGCTATTCGGTCGAACTCTCTGCCTCTGAGGCAGAGGGGAACTCTCTGCCTTTGGGCAGAGAGGAACTCGGACGAGGCTCCGCCGAAGGGCAGAGCCTCGTTCGGGGAGGTTGACCGGCCCGATCCCGTTTATACGGGATCTATGGGCTATTTTTTGGCCGAGCCTACGGGCTCGGGTACCCCACTTTAAACCCGGCCTTGTGCCACATCTGTCCCTCGTGGGGAGGACACTAAATACTCCAGTCCTTTTTGGACGTCTCAGCTATTCGGTCGAACTCTCTGCCTCTGAGGCAGAGGGGAACTCTCTGCCTTTGGGCAGAGAGGAACTCGGACGAGGCTCCGCCGAAGGGCAGAGCCTCGTTCGGGGAGGTTGACCGGCCCGATCCCGTTTATACGGGATCTACGGGCTATTTTTTGGCCGAGCCTACGGGCTCGGGTACCCCACTTTAAACCCGGCCTTGTGCCACATCTGTCCCTCGTGGGGAGGACACTAAATACTCCAGTCCTTTTTGGACGGCTCAGCTATTCGGTCGAACTCTCTGCCTCTGAGGCAGAGGGGAACTCTCTGCCTTTGGGCAGAGAGGAACTCGGACGAGGCTCCGCCGAAGGGCAGAGCCTCGTTCGGGGAGGTTGACCGGCCCGATCCCGTTTATACGGGATCTACGGGCTATTTTTTGGCCGAGCCTACGGGCTCGGGTACCCCACTTTAAACCCGGCCTTGTGCCACATCTGTCCCTCGTGGGGAGGACACTAAATACCCCAGTCCTTTTTGGACGTCTCAGCTATTCGGTCGAACTCTCTGCCTCTGAGGCAGAGGGGAACTCTCTGCCTTTGGGCAGAGAGGAACTCGGACGAGGCTCCGCCGAAGGGCAGAGCCTCGTTCGGGGAGGTTGACCGGCCCGATCCCGTTTATACGGGATCTATGGGCTATTTTTTGGCCGAGCCTACGGGCTCGGGTACCCCACTTTAAACCCGGCCTTGTGCCACATCTGTCCCTCGTGGGGAGGACACTAAATACTCCAGTCCTTTTTGGACGGCTCAGCTATTCGGTCGAACTCTCTGCCTCTGAGGCAGAGGGGAACTCTCTGCCTTTGGGCAGAGAGGAACTCGGACGAGGCTCCGCCGAAGGGCAGAGCCTCGTTCGGGGAGGTTGACCGGCCCGATCCCGTTTATACGGGATCTACGGGCTATTTTTTGGCCGAGCCTACGGGCTCGGGTACCCCACTTTAAACCAGGCCTTGTGCCACATCTGTCCCTCGTGGGGAGGACACTAAATACCCCAGTCCTTTTTGGACGTCTCAGCTATTCGGTCGAACTCTCTGCCTCTGAGGCAGAGGGGAACTCTCTGCCTTTGGGCAGAGAGGAACTCGGACGAGGCTCCGCCGAAGGGCAGAGCCTCGTTCGGGGAGGTTGACCGGCCCGATCCCGTTTATACGGGATCTATGGGCTATTTTTTGGCCGAGCCTACGGGCTCGGGTACCCCACTTTAAACCCGGCCTTGTGCCACATCTGTCCCTCGTGGGGAGGACACTAAATACAGTGTGAGATCCAGTCCTTTTTGGACGTCTCACCTATCAGGTCGAACTCTCTGCCTCTGAGGCAGAGGGGAACTCTCTGCCTTTGGGCAGAGAGGAACTCGGACGAGGCTCCGCCGAAGGGCAGAACCTCGTTCGGGGAGGTTGACCGGCCCGATCCCGTTTATACGGGATCTATGGGCTATTTTTTGGCCGAGCCTACGGGCTCGGGTACCCCACTTTAAACCCGGCCTTGTGCCACATCTGTCCCTCGTGGGGAGGACACTAAATACTCCAGTCCTTTTTGGACGGCTCAGCTATTCGGTCGAACTCTCTGCCTCTGAGGCAGAGGGGAACTCTCTGCCTTTGGGCAGAGAGGAACTCGGACGAGGCTCCGCCGAAGGGCAGAGCCTCGTTCGGGGAGGTTGACCGGCCCGATCCCGTTTATACGGGATCTACGGGCTATTTTTTGGCCGAGCCTACGGGCTCGGGTACCCCACTTTAAACCAGGCCTTGTGCCACATCTGTCCCTCGTGGGGAGGACACTAAATACAGTGTGAGATCCAGTCCTTTTTGGACGTCTCACCTATCAGGTCGAACTCTCTGCCTCTGAGGCAGAGGGGAACTCTCTGCCTTTGTGCAGAGAGGAACTCGGACGAGGCTCCGCCGAAGGGCAGAACCTCGTTCGGGGTGGTTGACCACCCCGATCCCGTTTATACGGGTTCTACGGGCAATTTTTGCCCGAGCCTACGGGCTCGGAAAGCCCACATTAAACCGGCCTTGTGCCACATTCGACACACGTGGGCGTGTTGTTAAACATCGTGTGAGATCCAGTCCTTTTTGGACGTCTCACCTATCAGGTCGAAATCTCTTCCTCTGAGGCAGAGGGGAACTCTCTGCCTTTGGGCAGAGAGGAACTCGGACGAGGCTCCGCCGAAGGGCAGATCCTCGTTCGAGGTGGTTGACCACCCCGATCCCGTTTATACGGGTTCTACGGGCAATTTTTGCCCGAGCCTACGGGCTCGGAAAGCCCACATTAAACCGGCCTTGTGCCACATTCGACACACGTGGGCGTGTTGTTAAACGTCGTGTGAGATTCAGTCTTTTTGGACGGCTCACCTATTCGGTCGAACTCTCTGCCTCTGAGGCAGAGGGGAACTCTCTGCCTCTGGGCAGGGAGGAACCTGGACTAGGCTCCGCCGAAGGGCAGAGCCTCGTTCGGGGAGGTTGACCAACTCGATCCCATTTATACGGGTTCTACGGGCAATTTTTGCCCGAGTCCATGGGCTCGGATAGCCCACATTAAACTGGCCTTGTGCCACATTTGACACACATGGGCGTGTTAATGAACATCGTGTGAGATTCAGTCCTTTTTGGACGTCTCATCTATCCGGTCGAACTCTCTGCCTCTGAGGTAGAGAGGAAGTCTCTGCCTCTTTGCAGGGAGGAACTCGGACGAGGCTTTGCCGAAGGGCAAAGTGCCGTCCGGGGAGGTAGACAGACCCTGAACCCGTATATACGGGTTTTAATGGGCATATTTTTGCCCGAGCCTACGGGCTCGGTAAGCCCACGTTAAACCGGCCTTGTGCCACATTCGACCCGTGTGGGGGAGTAGTTAAATATCGACAGAGAGTCAGTGTGAGTCAGTCAGAGACAGAGTCGCGTCAGACGATTACTGTAAGACATTGGAATAGTGATACTGGTCGAGACAACATCGTTCTCTCTAAATAAACCTGATTGTTATTACTAACACGTCAACTTCTTTTGTACATAATCTGTTTGTAATATATCCGTGTTATTCTATACCTGTGTTCGAGTTATTCTTCATTGGTTCTACCGTGAACCGTCACCGTGGTACAAGGAACCTGGACCATAACACTAATTAATCCATAACTGGTTGGAGAATGGTATTTGGTTCTTAGATTAACAATTCCTAGCCGTTATCCATTACATAACTCTCACATTCAAATTTATAGCATCTGGTATTTCTGAGCTGTCTCGACGTTGCTTAATTTCAGTGATCGTAGAGGAACCTGAATTTCAACTTAATATGGCCGTAACCCGTCTTGATGTATTACTGTTATTCAAAAGAAACTTTGTGAAGTAATGATAGGTGATGATTTCATAGCATAGCAAAGGATTTGAAAATGTATTATCTTTTTTTTTTTAAATTGAAACGAAAGTCTTTGTATTGAGCTCAATCCAAACATCCTTAGATTCATCATTTAAGTACAAATCAAGGGAATTTATAAAATTATTATTAATGCATACTTCCGAATGAAGAGTTTTTTTATCAGTTAGCCAAAGAAGCATTTGAAAAGTTTGAACTGACACTAGACTTAATTGTTGGAGAAGGAAATGATAGTTCTGTAGATATTGATGTTTGGTTTGTTTTTATGGCTTAACTTTTTCCATAGCTTGCAAACCATAAATAACATTCAGAATCCCAATTTTATGTCGTATATTCTGATATGGGAAAACGATATATAACTTTTTAAATATCAATAAAAATTTTAGGAAAATATATGACAAAGTGGGATTTCTTTTTTGTGACGCGTTTTGTCCTTTATTACTTCACCTGAGAAAAATGATGTTTACGATTATTGAATTACACACGCTCATGAAGAAGTGACACTGACATTTTAAATATAAATACATATTTTTAAAAAAGTAAGCGTTTTCGCTAACCGACAAAAAATAAACTAAATTAAATCGGTTTCACTATATAACCGAAACACTTGTTCTTTTTAAAAATTAAAATTAAACATTTCAGCGTCCCTCCTGAAATGTTTAAATATAAATACATATTTAAAAAAAAATAAGCGTTTTGGCTAACCGATAAAAAATAAAAAAAATTAAATCGACTTGGCTATATACCCAAAACACTTGTTATTTAAAAAAAAATAAAAATAAAAAATTTCAGCGTCCCCACCACTTCAAGCAAATATATCGTCATATCAAAGTGAACATCAATTTAATCCGATGAAGTTCAAAATGTCGAAACGCATCACATGAAATTTTTTCCACTTCGTCATTTTTCGTTCGTAAACTTTACGGAATCATTTTTTACATCGTAATGATCCATGAGGTGTGTGACATGATAGGAAGAAGTACTGGGGAGCGAGAATTATGAGGATAAGGAGGATAGATAATGATTGATCCCTGGTTTTTGAAGTGAAGTCTTCAGAGTTCAAGGGGAACAAGAGACAAGTGAGGCTTCGATCAGGGATAAGAAATTACAGAGGACCATACCGCCAAGCAATTTTTATAATCTAAAAATATTTCCTAGCTTTAAATAAACTTCAAAGGTTTGATGAGCCGTAGAAAACAGATCAGTCGAATCAACACATGGCTCTCTATAATTATTTTTGCTGATACAAATTTTAATAGTTAACCCATAATTAGGGGGGAATTAAGTGGATTCATACCTTTGTCGTTGGCATTTACGCTTAACGAAACCGATTGAAATTCAAACACGGCTTTCTGATTTCCAATTCCGAGCCGTTAGACCATAGCACGTCCAAGCTGGTATTCGCAAGCGGTCATCCATCTAGACACAAAACAGGATAGTTCAGCAGGTAGGAACGGTTCCATAGATGTGTGGAACAAAATATTTATTCTCCATTTTCCATTTATGTGCATTTTTATGAGTGCCACATATATATCGCGCTATCAAAGACATAATCACGGAAACCGATCTATTTAGAGACTTTACAACTTTCTAGAGTTTAGCACTTTTTGAATTCATCACGTTCAATGTAGAAACAAATAACGCAGTGACACTAAAATTGAAAAGATAAAAAGGTAGCTTTTTTTCTGTATGAAGGTGAATGTAACCTAGTAGCGCAATTATACATAACTTGCAGGCATTTATTTACTCCTTCAATGATGAAACCCCACCAAAATATGCGCATAAAAGAATGAATTATTGAATGTTATATGCAATTTCCATCTGATGATTGGAATGGTCACCTTGAAACGCAATGACCTGAGCAAATAACTCCTGGCAAATAATGCAGATATTGTAATATCTACAAAAGCAAATACGCAAGACAAAGAAACCGAAGTTAAATGTAAAATATATATATATACATATATATATATATATATATATATATATATATATATATATATATATATATATATGTATGTATATATATATATGTATGTATATATATATATATACATACACACACACATATATATATATATGTATATATATATATATATATATATATATATATATATACATACACATATATATATACATACACACATATATATATATATATATGTATATATATATATATATATATATACATACACACACACACACATATATATATATATATATATATATATATATATATATATATATATATATATATATATATATAATTGTTTATTTAAAAATTATAACATAAATATGTTATAAAATCACTACAAAAATAGCCATTTTGTTTCAACATCTCCGGTGTCTCATATGTATATATATATATATATATATATATATATATATATATATATATATATATATATATATATATATATATATATATATGGCTATTTTTGTAGTGATTTTATAACATATTTATGTTATAATTTTTAAATAAACAATTATATATATATATATATATATATATATATATATATATATATATATGTAATTGTTTATAATTTTTAAATAAACAATTATATACATATATATATATGTAATTGTTTATTTAAAAATTATAACATAAATATGTTATAAAATCACTACAAAAATAGTCATTTTGTTTCAACATCTCCGGTGTCTTATCAAGTGATGATTTTGAATGTAGAAACCTACTGGATATAATCAAGGGTTTAACCTTTCATAAATATAAAAACTCCTTCCCAAAAAATCTTGATGTTATTGTCAAGGATATTAATGAATCCGGTGACATTTATGTTAAATCCGATATAACGGCTAACTTTTATAAGTTATCCCCTAAGGATTATAATACATTAGTTAAAAATAGTCTGACCAGAAACTACAAAAAATTGGATTCTACATTCAAAATTACCGCTTGATAAGACAGCGGTGTTGAAACAAAATGGCTATTTTTGTAGTGATTTTATAACATATTCATGTTATAATTTTTAAATAAACAATTATATCTGCTCTACACTGTATTGAGCACACTTTTAAGTATAGTAATCGTTGGTTATTTGAATTTATTCCCTATATACCAATCCTATATTTGGGTATATATATATATGCATATATATATATATATATGTATGTATGTATGTATGTATGTATGTATGTATGAAGGAAACTTCGAAAGCAGCTGGAATTTTAAGTGAAAGTCATCATGTCAGTCGCATGATTCTCAGTAAAGTAACCAAGAATTCGACGCTTAAATATCTCCCAGATTGATAAAAATCCTTACTTGTGTATCTGTAATTGGAATACTACTCCATCAAACTGTCAGAGACTGTTCTTGTTATTTCAATCCGGATAGATATGTTTGTGTGTTGACATGTGTGATGCAACGATAATGATCGTTGTACACTTAGGAGTTTCCCCTGGGTTCGTGTATATTTGTGACTCGGAGCAGCCAGCATTTAGATGCGTCTTATTATGTGACATCCTTGGTATGACGCAGAAGAAATGGCGTGCTCCAAATGTGACACCATTTTCAAAAAACAGTTGAACGAATGGTTCTACTTTATTGAGATACTTCGTTTAAAATTGAAGCTGTTACTAATGGAACAAACAAAGAGCGTCAAGTAGCGTTCTGTCTTGTAGCATCCGCCGGAAGGTCTGATTCGTGGGAGAAACAGTTCCTCTTGTCGTTTAGATTAGGAAAATCACTATTCACCGCTCTCAGACAACCAACGTCTTAGAATTAAATATTGTTGTTCAGGTTTGATCTGTTCTGCCCAAGTCAAGGTGCATTATTTGAACTCACGTCTCGTTTAATGAGCAACATCTTATATTGCTACATAAGAAGTCGTACCTCATTGTGCTGTTCATTTGAATCTCTTGTTGCTTTCCATTTCGCAAAAGAGGCTTTTGGAAATGCATCTATTTCATTACACTTCGACTCGTGGTCAATAAGCAGCGTAGCTTGTGTGGCAAAGAGTCTAGCTGAAGAAAAAACTATGAATTCTTAACCGTCGAGTAATCAACTTAAATACATATATTTTCCAAAGAATATATATTTTCCAAAGAATCATAGCCTACAATATGAAATATTATTAAAAAGACAGAAAAATGCCATTACCACAAATTAGGGTCTTTAGAGATATATCATGTTCATAGACAACATTTTTTTACAGTTGATAATAATGTGTTTCATGGCATAGCGATGGTCTTTTAAAATAATCGCAGATTTATTGTCAACTGTTTCTTCTCAGCATGCTCTGTAGAACGCTCCTTCAGAGAGTGCAGGCTAATAAAGGTGTACAATGGATAAAACCGGTTTAGTCATTGTTGCAATACGAATTATTGGATGAAAGTATATTAACATGACTGCTGGCACATAAGTTTGTGCACATAAGTGATATTTTTGCTGCGAGGAAATGTAGGAAACAATACGCCCTTAAAGTTGCTGGGTGGTGATTTGCGTTCTTGTATGATTGTTTAGGACAAAGACATTTTATGATTCATGTAAGCAGCAGGGGAAATGTGTTGGAAAAGAGGAGCTACATCAAATAATATACATACAAACTGTTATGGTCCAGGTTAGGACCAAGGAAGAACAACACGAACACAAGAGTAGAAATAACGAAGATATATTACCCGGAATAGTAATACAAGATGTGGAAGGTGTTAGTATGACTGTCAGTCTGGTTTGGAGTGAACTCCTATCGGCTCGACTCGATTCTTCCCTCTCTCTTGAGAGGCGTGTTATACATAGTGTTAGGAAGAGTTCATTCTGTAGTTATAGGTAAGGACCCATAACACAAACAGAAAAAGAAAAAAAAAACAATTGAAATTTCTAGAAAACATAATGAGAGAAGAAAATGGCTTGGAGAATTGAATACTCACGGGGCACTTTAGATGCAAGATAATCACGGGGAAACAACTAGGAAAACTGACTAATGAGGTTAAAATCATTGGTTCCCAAAGATCGTTTTATTCTCCTGGACCGCATATACCCAATGAAAGTTTGTTCGCGCTGCACTAAATTTTATGTAATAAAAAGTACATTTAAAAATGTAAAAAAATAGAGAGAGGGTTAAAGGGAAATAAACACGACTACGAATTTAGAACATTATCACTGATAGCACTCTACACAAATTTGCGAACCCATGTTACTAGATATTTACTCTGTCTCCCCATTAAGACGAGTTGTGACACAAGGTATTTTTTAAGGTGGGGACACGAGCGCGTACACCGGAGCAAGGAACAAAAATTGCACACAACCCCCGCAACCATCGGTGGACTTGCTGCGAGCACCGATGCCTCTCTTTGATGCAATGAGTGAACGTGGCCTCAGGCAGCTGTTCCGCAACCCCTATTGCGAGGTACAGTATTAGTTGGTTCGCATTTTTAGAATCTTTTAACTATAACATTATACACGTAAATTAAAAATCTTAAAGTATAAATCCCCGTTCATAAGTTTGTGTTTTATTAGAATTCTCATCATCTCTTTTTAAAACAATAAACATCATCGAGAAGTGGAGGCAGTACAAAATTATAGCGGCGTCAGTGGAAAAACCGTCTTATTGATACACCTTTTTATCTCGGGTGCGAAGGTTAAAATTTGCTGACTTTTCTTTCTTGACGCGTTTCATCCACAGAGGGACTTTATCAAAGTAAACTGTAATGATTTTGTTTAGCAACATGTGCAGTTGGTCCAAAAGTCTTGTCGCCTCCTACCTCTCTTCCAAAATGCAGGAACTCGTGCCAGCAAATCTGGAATAGACAATTATATTATACTGGGCTGACAATATTTTCGGACAACTCTGTATACATAATTAAGAAAAAATATCGTCAATATGTTTTTACAGATACATTTTAATTATATCTTATTTTTTATACACACACACGCGTGCACTCACATTCACACAATAATATATATATATATATATATATATATATATATATATATATATATATGTGTGTGTGTGTGTGTGTGTGTGTGTGTATTGTGCGTGTGTACATATATATATGTATGTGTGTGTATATATATATATATATATATATATATATATATATATATATATATATATATATATATATATATATATATATATATATATATATATGCGTGTGTGTGTGTGTATGTGCTTTCAAATTTGAGGGTAAATATTGTCCGTCTTATACACCGATACTTGTTTTCTATATGTATAAACGTTCGGATACATTAACCAGTCTGTCTTTGCTAAAGGAAAAGAAATCCCGATACACCGACGATAATAGAGTTCTGTTTTAGATTTTTTTTAAATAATAAAAAAAACAATAAGACGGATGAAATTACGAGGTGAAAATAATAAAGTTGAGTAATTGAATGACAAAATGTAATAATTATGTAACTCGTTTCAATCTTCAAAATGAGTTCTTCAGACTAAGTGATGTTTTTGGTAATGGAAAATATAAAGCAAGTTAGGTTATAAACCTCAAGGAAATCATCAAGTACTATTGAATTTTAGTATAAATTTGAAATTGCCAACTTCTTTAGGTGTATTAGTAGGTATATTTTGGGGATATGAATATCGCCTTTATTTGTAAATGTCCCACATTTTAATTGATGACCTGGAATCTCGACTTAAGTCACTTTCCATCAACATAACGTGGCGTACTTGAGACTTTTTCATAAATATTTTTAATGTAAACGTTGTTTCCATTCGTATCTCAACCTTACGAATTTAAGCGCTGGACTGGATTGGCAGCTAGGTCTCACAATTTGAGTGTTGAAATGACTAGATGTAACCGCAAGTTCTATGCTGAATTTTTTTTCTTTCACGCTGCTCTCTTGTGTATCTCTCTTCTGGCTTCATTGATCTTGGAAAATAGTGGCTTTATTGAATCGCTTGGGGTGAAACGATTAAAAGAATGGTCTGTAAACAAAAGTGAAATATTGTACAGACCTGGATGCAAATTAACATTGCAACATTAAAAAAATAATGGACTTTATGCATATTTTTACTTTTGTAGATTACTTTCTGTTTTAATTAAAACGCTGTTTTTCTTATCAGTTTTGTGGTCAGACTCGTTTAAGATAAACGATAAAAAAGAGTCGTGATATTCCATATTATATAATAATTCATAGAAATAATCATATTATATTATAATTCATAGAAATAATTCATATTATATAATAATTCATAGCAATAATCATATTATATAATAATTCATATTATATAATAACTCATATTATATAACAATTCAGATTATATAATAATTCATATTACATAATAATTCATATTATATAATAATTCATGTTATATAATAATTCATATTGCAAGGTAATTGATGTTATATGATAATTCGTATTACATAATAATTCATATTATATGATAATTCATATTATATGATAATTCATATTATATAACAATTCATATTATATAATAGTCATATTACATAATAATTCGTATTATATAATGATTCATATTATATAATAATTCATATTATATAATAATTCGTATTATATAATAATTCATATTATATAATAATTCATATTCATATTATATAACTCATATTATATATTCATATTATAAGAAGCAATTCATCGAATATTACCGAATCTTGTTTCAATTTTCATTTCGTCTCTAATAAGTCAGTCGCTCTGTTATTTGTAGATAACGTTGAGATGTGTTTCATTAGGTGTAGTCTTAGCAGAAATTGCATTTGCCGTTGAATAAGTAAAGCTGGAAGTATCGAGATGCAGACAAATATTACATAATACATCGCACCGTATCTTCTTATCAAACATTGTTAAAATGTGCCTAGCCAGCCATAATGTTTCATTCAATGTAGACTTATGACTCCTTTGTTAAGCAATACGATGGAGGTGTGTGAGGGTTTGAAGTTAAAATGAGAGAGAAAATATGGCGCCCGTTCTATTCTACGCACATCTTGGAGCAATTTCCGTTGGCATATGGCATGGTTTCCTTGGAAACGGAAAGATACGTAATGTTGCGTATTTATTTAATAATGGTTGGGTCGCTGGAAGAATAAAGATATCTGATCGGATGGAATTGACTGTGTTTCAAGTAAGCGGGGAGAAAAGAGACTGCAGAGAACTGAAGAGAGAGTGTGCCTGTGCATGATATCGGGAGAAAAGTGGGCCCAAATCGAATTATTAAAGGAAAAAATAATAGAAGAAACGTTAATGCACATTCTTAATATACAATAAAACCGTTTCTTTTCTCGTACTACTCACCTGGGGAATTCACTTCCGGTTTTTTGCTTCCTAGCAGACGTTGATCTTCAAAATTAAAATCTTTTTTTTAAGCATTTCACCCAAGCAAGGCGAGAGTGACACTAACACGCAATGAGTTAGCGAGGGTGAGAGCAAGAGTAAAGCGGAGTGTTTGAAGAAAGGATAACGACAAGGACGTGGAACAAGATCAAGGGAACAGATGTCGATTGGCATTACACTTTATTATAAATTTATATCTCGTGTATGATGCGACCCTCTTAATTTTAGCTTCCAAATTAGGTCGTCAAAATTGCATGATACCCGAGTATATACTATATATGTGTGTGGGACACACACACACACACACAAACACACAAACACACACACACACACACACACATATATATATATATATATATATATACCCTCTCTCTGTTAAATTACATAAACTTAACACTACCCGTCAAAAGTGTAAATGTTCATTTCATTTTTCGTTTCACCTTTTGGAAGTGCAGTCTGATGATCCTACGTCCTTTAAAAGGGCTATGGTGAAATAAATTATTACATGGAGTCTTAAAGTGGTCTGTTTTCTATTCCTGGTAATATTTTTTCCAACATGTATTGCTGGTAATTTTTTTCCAAAATATATTACTGGTAATATTTAAAAAAAAAACATGTATTGCTCGTAATAATGTATTACTGGTAATAATTTTTTCTTCAATCATTCATTACTGGTAATATTTTTTTACAAAAATGTATTGCTGGTACTAAAACCTATTTTTACATTTTCATAGTGTTTTGACCCCATTTTGGACTTAGCTATTTGCCCATAGCTGGGAACCTAACAAGTGCTTCCACCCCGGGTCAGGATGGACCTGGGAATATCAGCAATTAAGAGGTGGTTCCACGCTGCACAAAACCTCCTGATCAGAGGCCTTGCTGTTGGATGTAGTTTATCGTCTTACCCAGGAAGCGGATGTAGTTTATCGTCTTACCCAGGAAACGGATGTAGTTTATCGTCATACCCAGGACGGTTCATATGTTGGCAGTTGTATTTTTGTTGTAACGGTTGATATAGGAGCAAATTGCACTGCATTTCATTAGTTGAGAAGATAGGCCGAAGGCGAGTATGATGTGTCCAAGAAAATAAATTAAAGTTTAGTTATTAATATTAAAGCTACAACATTTCAGTGGACATTAGTATTTATAAACAGAACCGGTTTTATATAGGGTGATGTTTAAGATCCTGAGTTATAGGTAATCCTTAGATTAGGTGATTGGATGTGGTTGTATTAACGGATTAATTTCAGGTAATTATCCGGAGTATTAAAAAATATGGATCGGCAAGTTGTGTTTTCATAACTGATTCATCATTACTGTGGTATAACTGTCTATGTTAATTTGAGTGTTTAATTTAGATTAAATTAAGATGGCTACTTGATTTTTTTTTCAAATGTCTTATATCTAATGATACGTGTGCATTCCTATCAATAGAGTAATTGTGTTTGGATTGCAGTAGAGATGTCAGAGAAGGTTAGATATTGTATTCACTGTTTAACATTTAAAAATAATATTGAAACTATTAAGAAACACGTGCACGCATTAAATATGACACTCACACCAACCACAAACACATATATATATGTGTGTGTGTGTGTGTGTGTGTGTGTGTGTGTGTGTGTGTGTGTGTGTGTGTGTGTGTGTGTATAAAGCTAAGGCACGGTGGAGTTGCGGTTAGAGGTCCAGGAATCGGAGAGCCGAGTTCGAATTCCAGTCGAATCAATTGCATTCACTTACGTGCTAATACCCTCGGGAAAGGTATGGATCCTGTTCTGCTCAACTCCAGCTATGGGTAAATAACAGGAGAGACTGGTATAGGACAGCTCTGAATCCCAAAGCTGCGGTGGGTCGATTGAGGACCATGTGGCACGTAGTGCACGAAGTCTCTGTATTCGGCCCTTTAAAACGTGTGGATGGTCCTGCACGAGACCGTCACCGCTATAATCAAATCTCATGTGCTCTCGGTTTCCTAGGAACTGACATGCTTAACCCTCATACGTCGAATTCGACGTGAGATTCGAGTATATAAAGCGAGAGAGAAAGAGAGACAGACAGTGACAATGGACGAGGAGCATGAGTTTTCATGGGAACATCGGCGTAGTGTGTCTCAAGTGCTCTCCATTGCTCATGCAATTCGAAAAATAGGATTTCAGCACAAGAGCCGCGTGGTGTAAAACAAGTCGCTATTTGTAGAACGAAGGATTTCTTCTGAAGACATTTATGTAAGAAAATAGATAGTATTAACACTTTTCTCACGTAGATAACACACGAATAGATAAACGACTCTTTGGAAATGACGGCCATTTGGATATTAGCCATCAAGATAATGGGAATATTCCGAACGGGAATAGTCACTAGCGATAGGAAAATTAGAACGAGATCTAACTCGAAAAAGAATTCATTAATTTTATAACAGAGAGAAAGTAATAGATTTAAACAAGTAAATTTAATACTTGCGCGTTCATTGATTTAAAATAAAATATAGTTATTTTAGAATTAAAAAAATATATGTTTGAATTTATATATTTTTATTAAAATCAACGTCTTGCCGAATATGCTATGCAAGATAACCAGGAAACAATTGGTAATATTCTGCCAGATATATTTTGCGCAGTATTCCATTTTTAAAACTTCTGGAATAATAATAATAATAATAATAATAATAATAATAATAATAATATCTGCCGCTCGTACCCCGGGATACCTGTCTATTAGGGGAGCTAGCCAATCCCTGTTGAAGATGCCTGCTGTGGCACATTTGTGTTCGTTCGTCACTTACATTGCCAGCCTAAGCGAACCTTAGTTACATTTTCTGGGAGAAAGCGCATTATCTGGCGTCATCATCTGTCTAAAAAAGGACAGCACGCTCAAATTCTCCGTCACGATGACTTGTGACTTTCTGCTAGAGCAACTATCAATGGTTTCCGAATAGTTCCGTCTATATATTTCACTCACAAGTTTTGGGCCAAACCATGGAAGGATTTTCAGGCATATTCCAAATGCATCGCATGCTAGTATCACATCCCCCACACCGATAACATCTAGAAATCGCCTTCCTGACAAAATCGACCCTGGTGAGATTCGAACCCGGGT
The DNA here is from genome assembly GCA_964036315.1 of Acanthosepion esculentum. Classification (NCBI taxonomy): domain Eukaryota; kingdom Metazoa; phylum Mollusca; class Cephalopoda; order Sepiida; family Sepiidae; genus Acanthosepion; species Acanthosepion esculentum. Next base: position 45,354,509 of record OZ038508.1, on the reverse strand, counting down.
GTCAGGGTGCGAAACCGAACGTTCTAACGGTTATGTATTAGTAATATACATAAAGGTCGTATATGCATTTCTTAAATGAATAATTCTTATTAATCTATAGCTAATTTTTCGATGATATTTTTTGTACCACATTAAAATCAACAGCTGGACCTTTGCGATAAAGCCAGGTAAAACATACTCTGAAAGGAAAAAGAGATTCAAATTTCATAAAAAATGAATATTAAACAAATCTTAAATCGAATGTTTAAAAAACCTCTAACAATAAATCACAATTAGGAATTATTTCCCGAAATATATTTCATTTAAACGATGGAATATATTGGATAAAAGAAGTTCTTTTGGAAAACAGAAACAGATTTGAAGACAGTGAAAAACTGTTCACTTAATACCTGCTTCGGAAGATACAACAATCTTGAAACAACAAAATCGTTATGCATTGATTCTATCATTGAAAACACCTAAAGAATAAAGCTAGTCTTATCGGCGACATTAAGTGAAACTTTCATTTCTGCATAAAATTATATAGAGTTTCCGTACGTGATCTGTTTGGAAAATTCCGCCCCCGATGAATAACACAAGAATTGGATGCGTGGCGTTGATATACATTAACAAACCGTCAGAAGAAACCCAATTGCGCATGCGTAGACAAGCAAACTTCTGTTGGACATTTAAGTCGTCAGTCAGACGCCATTGTTTCAGCAGGTGTATTGTGTTACTGTCGTATTACTCATGACAATGTATTTTCCCATATCATGGTGACTTGGGCAAAGGAGACGGTGGGTCGTCCATTGTAAATTTCGAATTAAGGACTCTGCAATTTGGAATCTGACCACACCTAAAATTAGACGTTCAAAGTTAAGTTTGAATTTGTAAAAAGTATCAGGCGAAGGCAATGGACGCTCTGTAGAATGTTTTGAAATTTTTATGTTTCTTAATACTTGGCTCAGCTTTTGGAAATCATCTTTCATTGTTCCAATATGCTTTCAGATTTCGGTTTAATTTGCATGTTAGGTTGTTGTTTTAGCCGACATCAGTTCACTCATTATTCTTGTATTTGATGTTCAGTCATTTCTTATAGGTTTCTTTCGATGCGATCTGTGTGTGTTCTTGCAGTTCCCTTTCTGTGTCCGCCATAAATAGTATGTGATCTTTCTTGCTATCATTTCACCCCAATAAGCAAATGACACCACTAAGAAGCAAGAGGCTACTGAATGAGTAAAAAACATAAGGAAAAGAAAGCATCATTAATGAGAGACAACAATAAAAGAACGGGAACTAACAAAACAGAAAACAACGATTGACATTGTAAATACATTTCTGAAGATCAAATCGTATTGGAAAGCAAGGAGATGGAATAGAGTTCCGTTAGCGACACGTGCGAGAGAAGACAGTGTTAGAATAGAATTTACGGTTACACCTAGACAATTCAACATGAAAACAACGAGACCTCGCCGCCATCTTTTCTTAAGATTGTGGCCACAAATAATTAATCCTGTTAGGACGTCTATTTCTCTCAGAATCGCCTCACTGTCTTCTAAGTAAACGCATTCTCTTTTTACACCCTTTTCTGATTATTTACTGAATTCATTTCGTATCCCTTTGCGGGTAGTTTGTTCCCAGTCTAGCTTCTGGATTATTCGAATATTCGTCACAAGATATGCGACGTACGCTTGAGTGGTCATGTCTCTTTCGGTAGTCGGACATTTGTCCGACAGACATTTAACCGAATGGACATTTAACCGAAAATATAGTGACGTACTTACATGCATGTCACAATCTTTATAGTAATGTGCTAAAAATATTTATATTTATTTAATGCGTTAATTTATATTTTTCCTTGTTTTTAACAGTCTTTTTTTAAAAATCTATCCTGTATATATTATATTTGACTTTAACTATTACTATAGGACGATAATTATTTTGAAAGCATATTTTACTACAGGAAACATCTTAAGCTTTTACGATATGAAAGATCTTTCAATTTCACTTTAATCATCATTATCTTAAAGTGAAGAACTAACTTTTATCTAGCGGTTACATACGAATTTAAATAATTACATGCTATTTTTTACCCAAGTACATTCAAATATTTTTTAAAATGACTAATTTCAATAACCAAATATTAAAATAATAACATTTTTAAACTTTAAATTTAGATTTAGTAATTTAATCACTTGAAATTCAGTGGTCATTATTAGTCCTGTTCTACCTTATATAATTCTACTAATTAAAATACTTAAAGTATTGCTTATAATTATTTTTACTTGTAATTTTTCGGGGAAATCTCCGTCGACTAAATGTCCTTACCATGGTCCCTTTTGATTCATGACTGACAGGCATAAGATTCTACCTGCAGTAGGTTAGCGTTTGTTCCTGCGCTAGACTAGTTGCCGACGAAAGCCTGTCTGTCCTGCTATCTAACGAAAAGCCGGGAGGAGAAGAGATTAATTTGTAAGCGTATTTGCGCGTAAGTGAACGCAACATATTCGACTGGAATTCGAAACTTGCTTTTCGATATCTCTTTACTAGCTGATTTCCATTACGCCACTAAACACAAAGTTGCATACTATTTGTAAATTTTAAAGTAAACTTTGAATTGTGTTGTTGATAAACGTAAAAAAAAAACATATTGAAGGAAACGTTAATCTACGAGACTTGCATTCCTAAAATCAGATATTTCACAAATATTAACGGAAATCGTGGAGAACCTTAATCGTGATAAAAATACACAATCAAATGTATACTGCTACAGAGATGGCTGTTTATTCTAAATGCTTTCCTTTCTTTCCCACTCTTAACAAGTTCTTAAGATACCAACATACTTGATTTTAACGGGCGATGTTAAAGTCAACCGGAAATTATGAATTATAACTTCCGCTCAATTATGTAGAAAGAGCAACCCCGCTATGACACAGACGCATATTCAGTTCACGTTAAAACGTGAGTTCATTTTCAATTCGTTCATCTGAAAAGCTTTAGAAAGAAGAAAAATAATTTACATCTAGACCCACACCAAATCTCCTCTATATAAACCTTAGGAGGTTTTCTTTGTCTGTAGCATTGCATTGATCCTGGAGACCTACATATTTTAGTTTGGAATTCGAGACATTCTCGCAAGAATTGAAATTAAGAATAAGGCGGCGAGAGATCGGCGATGTGGGAGGGTGAAAGAGTAGATACAATTCGGATATGCGGAGATAAATGCTGAGTTCTCCTTCCGGAATTCCAGGTGTTGGAAGCGAAATCACTTTTATGCGTGATCAAAAAAGAAAAAAAACATGTATACACAATCATACATATGAATTCACTGATGTTTAAGGTATATATTAAAGATAAATGAATACGGTAAATAACTTTGATATACACGCCAAGACACATTGTGACATACACGCACACACACACATACATGCATACATACACACACACACACACACACACACACATATATATATATATATATATATATATATATATATATATATATATATATATATATATATATATATATAAATAGGTAACTATACTCGTGTCGATAAACCTTCGAATTCTTGATTTAACAATAGGCAATTCAATCACGAAGGGAAAAAAGGTTTTAAAAAAGAAAGAGCCAGGAACATGAAAGTCTATCGAAAATTATCGTACAGATACAGGTTCAAGGTCCAAAGAAAAAAAAAACCGGTACAAGTAAACAACTAACTAAAGAGCTCGATACAAACGTAGAGCAGACCTAGTCAAAACTAATTAGCTAGACAAACCTACCAAGCTTTCATTTAGGCAGATCGTCAGGGTCAGCCTAATGTGTATATGTATATGTATATATATATATATATATATATATATATATATATATATATATATATAAAAAGCTATGAACCTAAATAGCCAGGTCTACTTAGTGTATTGAGCACTTTACTTAGTTACTTTTGCTTTACTCATTTTGGAGGGTTTTTTTCTTTGGACGCTGATCTGGGATTCTGGATGATTGTTTTAGCCTCAATTATATCTTTTTAGTTCTTTGTTTTTATCCCTTGTTTTTCCTTTGGCATTGGTTTCTTCATTTACAAGCCAAAACACCTAAGGTTTTTCCAGACGAGTATAACTATATATATATATATATATATATATATATATATATATATATATATATATATATATATATATATATATATAATTAGAATCACAGATAGAGATAAATAAAATTAAATATAGTGACTTTTCTTTTTTTTCTATTCTGAGATCCGGAAAATTGCACCCATTCTTAGGGAGAATGGAATGTAAATCTCAGTGTCATGACAAGAATAATTAACATATCTAATTTTATCCATTAATATATCACACGGTATCCAGGACTATAATAAAGAAAGATAGCATGATATGAAATCTTCCATTTATTTTATTAAAATAGCCCCGCTAATTTTTTTACTTAAATACAATTTGTTTATATATATATATATATATATATATATATATATATATATATATATATATATATATATATATATATATGAATTATTTTAAGATATTAAAACATGTTAAAATCGCTACATAATAGCAATTATATTTCAGTGCCATAAATATGTCTCCTTGGTCAAAATCTCTGTGTGTATAATATAGTACTACTGTTTGTTTCAGCAACATAAATATGCCTCCTCGGGCGATGTTAAACTACGGTTACCTGGACATATATATATTTAAAAAAAATTTTTTTTTTCTCCTCGGTAATTCTACAATTAACTTAAACTTAATAGAGATTTGATTTAGATTTATAAATAGGTAATTTTTTACTTTTAATTTTAATTTCAAATTTCATAAATCTTTTAATATCTATGATAACCTTGGTTCGTTGTCAAATTTTTTGAATTACCATATACTTGTATTTTGATTGGTCATTCTAGATTATGTAACAGCGTTTACCCCTAGCGAAGGATCGTTAATTAATTTGAAACATTTAAAACCATTTATTCTACATTCAACATCATCACTTGATAAGACACCAGAAGTGTTGAAACAAAATGGCTATTTTTTAGTGATTTTATAACATATTTATGTTATAATATTTAAATAAATAATTATATATCTATATATATATATATATATATATATATATATATATATATATATATACTGTCTTCCACAGAGGCAATCGGATGTCTCTCCACACTGATGAGCTGTGATACAGGGAAACAGTCTGTATCACAGCTTATCAGTGTCGCTAGACATTCGATTGCCTCAAGCCAGGATCGAAACCCGACTGATTTGACATCCGTCAGAGATTTTACCCCTTAGCTATCCGATCCTGACAGAGAGTAAGTTGTATATATATATACAGACTGTTTCCCTGTATCACAGCTCATCAGTGTGGCTAGACATTCGATTGCCTCAAGCCAGGATCGAAACCCGTCTGATTTGGAATCAGTCGGAGACTTTTACCCTAAGATATCTGCTCCTGGCAGGGAGGAAGGTAAATATGCACGTATTTATTTTTGAATAAACACGTCACTGATTCGGAGTGCTCGATTCATAGAAGAACTTTGCATTATCAGCTGTAGCGATCACTGTTTATAAATTCGCGCTTTCCATCGAAAGTGCTCGACCGAGTTTTATTTTTTCGAGGGCGTATATTTTGTCATCCACAGAGAGACTGTTTCGCTGTATCACAGCACTTCAATGTGACTAGACGTCCGATTACCTCAAGCCAGTATCGAAACCCGACTGATTTGACATCCGTCAGAGATTTTACCCCTTAGCTATCCGATCCTGACAGAGAGTAAGTTGTATATATATATACAGACTGTTTCCCTGTATCACAGCTCATCAGTGTGGCTAGACATTCGATTGCCTCAAGCCAGGATCGAAACCCGTCTGATTTGGAATCAGTCGGAGACTTTTACCCTAATATATCTGCTCCTGGCAGGGAGGAAGGTAAATATGCACGTATTTATTTTTGAATAAACACGTCACTGATTCGGAGTGCTCGATTCATAGAAGAACTTTGCATTATCAGCTGTAGCGATCACTGTTTATAAATTCGCGCTTTCCATCGAAAGTGCTCGACCGAGTTTTATTTTTTCGAGGGCGTATATTTTGTCATCCACAGAGAGACTGTTTCGCTGTATCACAGCACTTCAATGTGACTAGACGTCCGATTACCTCAAGCCAGTATCGAAACCCGACTGATTTGACATCCGTCAGAGATTTTACCCCTTAGCTATCCGATCCTGACAGAGAGTAAGTTATATATATATATATATATATATATATATATATATATATATATATATATATATATATATATATATATTCATCAAATCTACAAATCAACCATTCGCCCTTGCATGGAGTATTGCTGCCATATATGGTCTGTAGCCCCTTCTAAATGCCTCAAGGTACTTGATAAAATCCAAAGACGGATATGCAATGTAATTGGCCCTGATCTGGCATCTCGTCTGTAGCCGCTCTCTCACAGACGTGCTGTTGCCTCTCACTGTCTTTTTATAAATGCTTTCACATTAACTGCTACGATGAGCTGCTTTCGCTGGTCCCCAGATTTCATGAATTTAAGCGCTCAACTAGCTGGCATATCGCTCTCACCCTTTCACTGTCGAAACTGTTAAATGTAGCCGTTTCTTCTACTCCAATAGCTTCATGATTCGCACTTCTCGCCTGTGAAACTCCCTCTCCCTTTCTTGTTTGCCTGATAGCTAAAATCTCCAACTATTCAAATATTACGTCAATCGACGTCTCCATAAGACCTGATCTATCCCCAAACCGTCTCTTCATCCTTTCCTCTATCACTCCTCTTTGTTCTCGCTCCAGTTCTGTAACCCCTTGCGTGCTAGTGGCTTCCCGCCTCGGTTGGGGTTGAATCCTTAAATATATATATATATAAATAAATAAATATATATATATATATATATATATATATATATATATATATATATATATATATATTTATATATATATATATATATATATATATATATATGTATGTGTGTGTGTGTTCACTATAATCATATTTATGTGCAGATTCTATATTTTCTATCTATTGTGTTTGGTCTAAACTATATTATATAAATAGGGACTTACTAAGCGCAGCCTATATATGGCAGACGGGCAAATATAGTCGCCAGTGAGGACTGAACTCACAATTCAATCGTAATTGATCTCGGGTGAATAACTTTCTAACCATTAAAACACATGGAGGTGCCCACTATATACATAGTGTTTTTCTAAGCATAACTTAGATGTGGCACAAAGTTGAAAATGAGGTGCAAACGCACTACTCTGTTGTAATTTATCAAGCGTGACAATCTTGCTAACATTACACCAGGCGAAGTGCCCATATAGGTAAATATAGGTAGTTATACTAGCGATTGATCTGATACAAATATATATATAAATACTCTATAGTGTAAGACCGTCCTGGGTAAGAGGTTAAAATATATCCGCGTCCAGAGTAAGTCGATAAACTACGTCCAGCAGAAAAGCCTCTCATCTGGAGTTTTTGAGGAGCGTGGAACTACCTCTTAATTCCTGGTGTTCCCATGTCCACCATGATCCAGGTTGGTAGCTATGGGCAAATAGTTAAATATTATCAATAATACATTTTTGAAAGAAAATTATTACCAGCAATACAATTTTGAAGAAAAAATATTACCAGAAACAGATTTTTGACAAATTATATATATATATATATATATATATATATATATATATATATATATATATATATATATATATATATATATTTATTATGAAAATGTGGAAAAGACAAAGCAAAATCCGAATATGTGAGTTTACTGTTTTTATTTTGTTTTTGTTTTTGTTATAAAAAATAAAAATAAAAACAGTAAACTCACATATTCGGATTTTGCTTTGTCTTTTCCACATTTTCATCATACCGTCGGATCTACATCCACACATTTGCTTACATATTATATTATATTATGTAATCTTTTTTATATGTTAGATAGTGTTATTTTAAATGTTACATTTTGCCTGGACATTTGAATTTGTTTTTTTTTCTTATTTGTGTATGCGTATATATTTATTTTTCTATCCATTTCTATATATTTGATTGTCCTTTTTCCTGACGTTGTTCATTGAAGAATACTTGTTTTTCTATTCTGCCCATATTACATTTTATCTATTTAACCATTTTTATCTATATATCTTTGCCCATATAATAATTTTAATTGTATATTTGCATTCGTTTACGAACACTTTCAAATTTGAATATTTCTTGGTGTGTGTACATGTGCGTGTCTTTATCGATGTATGTGTGTATAATCGATTGTATGTACCTTTCATTGTATGTATATGTCGTCGTTTTTTGTGTGTGTATATATATAAATATGTCTACGTGTTTGTGTATTATAATCTGATTGTGCATGTATTGTCTTTTGCAAGATTTCACCCACCGCTGCCCACATCATTACTTCAGATGTACCTAAGTTGTAACGAAGCTCAGAGCAACATTATATTTTAACGTTTATTCTAAATTAATTTTTGTCCTTTCAATAAAAACAAAATAAATAAGAAAACATGTATTTTTCCTCAGTTTCTTAAAATAATTCTAGAATTTTTTTTAACTTAATACAGATTAAATTTAAAATTTAAAATTTAAATTTTTAATTTTATAGTAAAATGATCGTGGTCAGGTTTTTTGATTTGTCATTCCAGCTTATGTAACTGCGTTTCCCCTAACGAGGGGTGTTTGATTGATTTAAACCTTTTAACACCCTTTATTCTACATTCAAAACCATCACTTGATAAGACACCAGAAGTTTTGAAACAATATGTTTATTTTTCTGGTGATTTTATGATATATTTATGCGATTATTTCCGAATGGATAATGTGTGTGTGTGTGTGTATATATATATATATATATATATATATAAATACAGGTAACTATACTCGTGTCGAAAAACCTTCGAACTCTTGATTTAACAACAGCCAAATCAATCACGAAGGAAAAGAAGGTTTTAAAAAAAGAAAGAGCCAGGAACATGAAAGTCTGTCGAAAATAATCGCACAGATACAGGTTCAAGGCCCAAAGAAAAAACCCCGATACGAGTAAACAACTAACTAAAGAGCTCAATACAAGCGTAGAGCAAACCTAGACAAACCTAATGAGCCAGACACACCTACCAAGGTTTCACTTAGGCAGATCGTCAGGGTCGACTGGCTAAAGAGGCAACAGAAAACGGCGTATATATAGAGACGACCACCTAGACAACACCACGTGACCAAGTAAGAGAAAAAAAAAAAAAAAAAAAAAAAAAAAAAAAAGCAAGAAAAGCGACAACGGGGGGGGGGTATAGATTTATTCAAATAACTAAAAGGAGAGGGGATAATTAAAAAAAAAACAAAAAAAAAAAAAAAAAAAAAAAAAAAACAAAACACAAACAATAATGATAACGCTACAATCGGGAGAGAGAAACTTATTTCAGTAACCAAGCATTTCTGTGTCTACATTTGTTAAGAATCTCGGTTTTGGAATTTAGTAGATCATCAGGTGTGTTATATAAAGCTATAGCTAATTTTTCCTCGGTGCATAGCTTACAGGACTTATGGCCCGCTTTATACTTAGTGCAGCTTTTTAATATTTCCCATTTCAGGATGGGGTCCTTGCTACCTTGTCTGATTTGCCATATATAGCTAGATAATGTAGTGCTATGTCTAGTTTTTTCATTTTTAAAACTACTCATATGATTATAATATCTTTTTTTAAAGGTATCCTGAGTGGCTCCTATATACACTTTAGGGTTTATGTCGTCTATATCCTTGTAAATTTTCGCCTGATAGACCACGCATTCTTGTTGACATTTACCCTGTAGGGGACATGCATTTTTATTCCTACAATTGCAACTGGGGAAACTAATGCGTGGATTGTCCCTAGTCTTTTTCTTATTATGTCCACTAATTAAAGTCTCTACATTAGGCATGCAGCAGTAACTAAGTTTTACATTGTTTTTGTTAAATATCTTATGCAACTTAGTTTTCTTGGGGAAATTCTGCTCTAATAGGTTAAAAAATATTTTACCAATTCTCGTTCTATACCAAATTCTGCTCTAATAGGTTAAAAAATATTTTACCAATTCTCTGTCTATATATATATATATATATATATATTATATATATATATACATATATATATATATATATATATTGAATAAAATTGGTCTGTTTTTTGGAGAGAAGGTCGCATTATCTGAGATAATTAATAGATATCGTGAGAGTGGACGTAGCAATGGACACTCCACGAGGATGAACATTTTCATACCATGTTTGCATTAGGTTTGAACTGAGTGAAATTGCCAATGGCCATACACTTTTGGGACATATGCCCACTGTCTATATCTCACTACCCCACTCCCTCTAAGTCACCATTCTGTATCTTTATTTCTACCCCCCTCTCTCTGTCTGTGTGCCTGTCTATCTATCTATATCCATCTATATATATATATATATATATATATATATATATATATATATATATATATATATATATATATATATATATAAGAAATTATTAGGAGGATTTGAGATAATCATAATTAAGTAATTCATTAGTTTTAGAAGAAACCTCAACAGAATACGGTAAGCATATTTGGGACTCATCAGCAGTGCGCATCCATTACCAGGAACTTTCTACCCAACCTAATATATTAGAACAGTTTCGGGAAAATCTATGACAGAGTGCAAATTTTGTTTTGCGTGTGACGCGTGTCGTCCTATAGGACATAATTGGACAAATGTTGTATTTACTTTGATTTTATTACACATCAGCATGAAATTTTAAGTTTTAGTTTTTAATTTCTTTTCCGGCCTTCTTCTAATGTGTATTACGCCGGGTAAACTTCAAGTAATTTCTAGGTGAACACTGTATTTAATATACGTGGATAGTTTCTTCTGGTTTTACTGCGTATATCTAGTGATGTCACGTTTAGCTATTTTGTACTGATCAGTTAACCCTCGACCGATTTCCACGAATTCCAAGTAAATACGGTCTGTCTGGGTTTTGGATTCACAATTCTCTATGTCTCGGAATTCATGAAAGATCACCTTAATCCACTAAGCTAATGGATTTAAACAAGAAGCACAACGAATTAATATTCCAATGAATAGCATAAGCAGATGGAAAGAGATTGTTCTTGGTCAGGAATTAATGCAAGATTTACTGAGACACTAGGACAATCATATCTCTATCTATAAAAGGCAGGATGTGTATGTGTATGTGTGTGTGTGTGTGTGTGTGTGTGTGTGTGTGTGTGTGTGTGTGTGTGTGTGTGTGTGTGTGTGTAACGAATGCACGGCCGCAATGGAAAGGACAAGATCGACTTTGCATTTCCCAACTCCCATCGATAGTGGAAATAATATTTCATGATTCTACAGCAGTTTTCATGTGTTTTGCGGCCATTTTCTACTGGCCAGAGTGAGAGCCTATAGCTGGCTGCCACGAATAGGCAAGAAGTTTCTATTGGCCAGCGTGAGAGCCAACAGCTGACTGACACGAATGTTAACTAGCATGCTAGCACGCAAAAAAATCGATAGCTTCATTCGTCACGAGTGGGAAAAATTTAAATCTGCATGGCACTTTACTCCAATTGGCACATTCGCTTGCTTAAACTCAGCGTTGATTCTGATTCCGCAGAACTGGGTTGGGTGTGAAAAAGGATTTGTTGTTAACATTCATTTTTCATTCGGTTTTTCCACTTACGAGTCCTTTTTTAAAGCTGATCGTTTTGTGTTCATTTTGTTTAGTTCTTTTTTCGTAACAGATTTAATGTTTAGTATAGAGCTTAGAAAAAATTCGCAGTGTGAGATAGGCAAGAAGTAAGGCATGAAGCAACATAAGCACGGCAAAGGGCACTCCTTTAAAGGCAAGGAAGGGCAAAAAGATTTTAAGTCAAGTGATTGCGATTGCTGTATGAGTCGTACGATTTTTTAATCAAGCCCGGGCAACGCCGGGCCATGCTGCTAGTACATAATATAAATGCATTGCTAATGATTTTATTGCATAAATGCGTGGGAAATCATTTGGAAAGTATTCGAAAATCAATGATAGATTATTTTAATTATAGGTAAATTATAATGTTTACTGAAGAAATACATAATCAGCGATGAAAAACGTACTTTAAAAAATATTTTCAGTCTTTTAGTCTGAACCTTTGTCTGTCATTCTATATGTTTTGTCTATATGTTTTTCAGTGTAACACCGAATGGGATTCCCTGGTATTGGCAATCTACAAAAGTCAAGAAGGTCGGTTTACGATCATTTCTAAAACCTTCAAATAAATTTTTATCTGAATTTCTGGGACAAGGAGTTATTATTTACACTATGTATTCAGGCTATTGTCCTCATCATTGTTGGCCTAGCATAAAAGTAAAAACAGTTTGGGTGCCGCTAATAACAAAAATAAAAAATGATATTAAATCCTCAACCACAGCAACAGTAATCGAAAACACGGGCAGCAGCAGCAAAATACAGCAACCAGCAGCAGAAGTGTCAGTAGCAGCCTAATCAGTAGTGAAGGTTAAGTTTAAAAAACAAGTTCACTCCAACAATTGTCTAGTGGTTAAAAAGGTGGGTTTTTGAATTTGGTGTCATTTTGCTTGTGAGTTCAATCCCTGGATCGAGCAATGGAAACGGGCAAGCAAAAACATAAAAAGTAGACATTACCTACCTAGACATGATCGGTGGAAGGATAACAGTCTACGCCATGGATTAAATAAAGTGTTCTTTTTAGACTTATCCAGATCGATATGTATCTGAGGAAAGCCGGATAACACAACGGCCGAAATGCTGTGATAAAAACAACGAAGATGAAGAAAATATGAATTTCTTCCACCTCTTTCTTAAATGAATATTACCAATGAATCTTTAGTCAAAAGTGAAATAATATATCGCCTCGTTTTTTTTATAATACTGATGTGGGGATATTTTTTCATAATGGCATCATTAAATGCATGATTTTTTCCAATGAAAACCATAAAAAGATGTTAATATTTAAAAATAACAATATATATTATACGGAAAATAGGTGAACTCTTAGGAAATAGGAAAATATAATTAGAAACAAACTGTGTTCTGTGATATCTACCCTTCTGTATGAAAGAGAGGCATGGACAGTTCGATCACACATGATCAAGAGACTTGAGGTAACAGGGATGTGACTCTCCCACTAAATGTTACAAAAACATAGACAGAATACGTGAGCAATCTGGAAGTCTTCAAGGAAAAGAGAGACTACAATATAACCTATAATTACAAGCAGAACGAGACAGTTGAAATTTATGGAACTCATAATGAAACAGTCAACATTCACATGGATGAAACGCATTGGAAAAAAACAATATGACCTTCTTAACGAATTTACTTTCTCTGAGAATAGTTTAACTTTAATATAAACTGGGATTCTACCTTAGAAATACATTTAAAACCAACCCGAAAGCGATATTCAGTGACCTCGCAAAATATAAGAAATGAAAGAAATGTATGACCGGTATATCGTAATATTCCATATTGCACTGAACGCAGAACAATCTGCTCGCAGATAAAAAGAAACTTGAATCGACAGAAATGTGATTTTACCGACATACCTGAAATAAAACATGGACAGAACGTGTAAATAATGTGGATTTCTTAAGTAAAATATAAGATGCAAGTAATGATATATTTACAATCAAAAAGAGACAAATGAAATTTCTGGGGTTATAATGATAAAAAGAGCAACAGGACATTTTAATACTCGCAGGTGATAATAATGACTGGAGAAGCAAAGAGAAATAACGAGTAATCTAAAACAAACTTAGAGAAATAACAAGAGAATATTAGTCGGGCTAGCCGTTCCTATCTCCAGTGAATTAGATCCTTACTCTGTGCATTGCTAGCAGATATTATTTACCCTGCTAATCTTATTAAATGTGGATATTTGGATGTTATTTTCCACAAAAGGTTTCTGAATCTGTAGGTAAATAGTATCTTTCTGTGATTTCCCCGGAGAAATACCGCGATATTATTGTCTAGCATATGATCATTTGTTCCGGCACCTTGCCTGTCAGGCAAATGTCCCTATATATCTCTCGCTATGGCGTCAGGGTTTTGGAACCGTCTTTCCTGGAAATGAGTCTTTGCTAATTTCAATCAGCACTGAGTAGGCAATATCGTTACCTTAGGTCAGAAAAAGATTAACTTGGTTAACATTTCAGGATCGTCATTTTACGCTGTTTCCATCGGTCAAGGAATGCAAACTCACAGGGGGATTTCTTTCTACATTTTTCCGACCAGTACGACTTAGCATTGAACCAGCTAGCCACTACCGTCGTCATCGGCATATACGGATGCGTGTCATAGTCACTAACTAAGAAGGAAAGACATGGGATTGATGCTTTCGAGATGTGGTCATAGCACAGAGTTTTAGTGTGCCACGGATACCAAGAGCAACTAATACGTCGGTGCTAGATACCATCAGAACAATTACGTATTGAGAGAACAGATGGTACTAAGAAAGTTCCGTTATATTGGGCAGATTAATTGACGAGGCGGCTTCGATGAGGACATTCTCCTTGACAAGCGGCACTAGGGTCGACCACTCATATCTTGGTTTGAGGATATTGAGTGATGGGCTGGAATGACGGTGGAATAAATCTACGCTTAAAAAAAAAAAAATTACTTATCTATTTTTAAATGGTTTATTATGAGTTATTTTACTGGTGTATATAAAAGTCCTATCGAATCTAACTGTTAAATACAAGTTTATTTTCATTAAATTAGTTTTACATCAAAATAAAGCATATACATTTATTATTTCTATAATACAGTTACTAAACTTATCTATTAGTAAGAAATAAAATAAACTTCTTTTGTTCATTGAATAGTTGTGGGGTCCACCAAAACAAATTAAGAGTAAAAATTATCCATGGGTAAAAAATCTTCGAGAACCACTCCTGTGAAGATAGCATCACACATAAAGATATGGAGAGTGTGGTGACCACAGAGGCGCTAAATACGCTATATAAATCTATGTTCAAACATAGACAACTGAATATATTACAGCTCCATCTTCATTTCATAGAACTTTTTATTTGTCCACGAATGCATCTCAGAATCTAATTTGGAGAGTCTTATTTTTTACATTTCCAAAAAAGTGATATGTTCTTAATTATATCAAATAAAGTTGGTTGTCGTGCCATATTTTGTATGTTGATTGCATCCTTCTTGTTTACCTGGTTTGCCTTTGTCAGGGACCGCTCGTGTGTGACTCCGGTGTCATTGTTGTGTCATTGGCCGCTGATGATATATCATGGTATGATGGCTATGTTCCAGAGGCTGCCCCATTTGTCGAAATTCTTCTATGTGCTCTATTACTTGAGGACATGTGTAATTCTGCGCACCATTTGCATAATATCGTTACATAGGCTATTCAGTGAGTTCTTCCGTCTCACTTGCCTTCAACGTGTCTTTTGAGTCTCAAATTATCTAAGCAAAATTTCAACTACCTCTTGTTGATTCCAAGCACATGCGTCCTTTTTCATTCCATTTTCTTTAAAACATTGTCGATACTCATATTTGTAATCCACGTTGTTCTAAGCACCTTTTATTAGAACCACATTTCTGATGCCTCATGTATAATCTTCGTATGTTCGGAGAATTTTCATTATATAGCAGGACCGATATTATAGAACAGTTAATCACTATTTTCTTTGTTTCTGACGAAATATTCCCGTTGTTAAAATTTGCTTAACATTAGAAGTCTTTATTTGCAATTTTAAATACGCCTTTGGGGTTATGCGTCACATTTTTCGTCATCTCTTAAAACACTTCCCAGATATTTAAATTATTCTAATTGCTTGATGTCGGTGTCTACAATGCGTAGCATGCATATCAGACTGTTCCTTTTGCTGACTACCATGAGTTCTATATTCTTACAATTGATGGTTAGTTCTCTTTTCTGATTTAGATTTACATTATTCTGTAGGAGTTGATGTAGTTAATCTTCTGTGTCTGCTCTCAATACTGTGTCGTCTGCATATCAAATTTTGTGAAGCTTCTTGTCGCCATTAATAAATAATGATAGGATCTCTAGTTATCTCAGAAACGCCTCACTGTAAAGATTGAAAAAAGTCCTGTGAGAAGATACATCCTTGTCTTACGCCCCTTTCTATTTTTCGTGTGAATGTATTTACTGAATTCATTTTCTATCCATATGCGGATGGTTTGCTTCGTGTATAAGTCTTGACTGTTCTAATATCGTTCCAGAATATATCACGCTTAACTAGCAGTTTAAAGCGTTCTTTGTGTTTTATCAAACGTTTATGACTTATGAATAAAAACGTAGATAAGCTTACTTTTGCATTTGCATTATCTTCCCGATCTAATAAATATCACAGTTTTTGAAAAATACCCGTCATTTTAAAAAAAATTTTCCGACGATGGATGCTATCGTATAAGCTACTAGAGGAATGGGATATATTTTATGAAATCTTCAGCTCTAGGTACATTACAAAATAAAGCTAAAGAGCAATTATCAGCAAGAAATATCAGATTCGTCTGGAAAATGTCTGGAAATAGTAAATGAACTGCTGACAACAAATTTGACTAGCGACTCCATTTTTTTTCTGGCTGGCAATATTCTCCGAAGTAAAGATGAACGAAAACATGTTCAGACGTTTAATGGAATAAACAAATTCACTAAGTCTTTTACAAGAGACTAAAAAATAACTTAGGTGTGGATTAAAAATAAAAAATTGCCCGTGAAGTGAAACAAATAAATTACACTCAGTTGTTTTATGGGACCAGATGTATTTCGTTCAATAAAATGTAAGCTACAGAACATGTATTTTTTTCCTTATTTATACATATGTGAATGTTGAATTTGTTTAGAGGCATATTAACCTATATGGTTTATTTAATGCCGAAATAAAATATATTGAATACAATTCTTATGGCTTCAAATGAATATATTTTATACATAATTTTATACTTTGAGTAAAGATATGTTTTTTTAGATATATAATTTGTAGATCTTAAAAAGTATTTTTGGTAATTTTATTATAAAAATATGTATATGTTAGTATTGCGTTAATTGCCATTTTGCAATAAAAAGTTATTGTTGATAATTTCCTTGTACAAATGTACTGATTTTTTGTTTGAGAGATCAATATTTACCTATAGATTGGACACTAACAAGTCAGATATATAAATGTATTTCCTACTGGATTTACTTTTATGTGAACGTTTGTTGGGATTTGTTAAAGATTACATGCATTTATTTTCCAGGATCGTCAGAGTTATAATAACTTTCTCTGGCCTTGGGGGTGGTTAAATGTTATTTTTTGTTACTCCCACAAACGAAACGTGGCTACCCTTTCACTTCTTGTTATGGTCCAGGTTAGGACCAAGGAAGAACAACACGGACACAAGAGTAGAAATAACGAAGATATATTAGCCGGAATAGTAATACAAGATGTGGAATGTGTTAGTATGACTGTCAGTCTGGTTTGGAGTGAACTACTATCGGCTCGACTCGCTTCGTCTCTCTCTCTTCGTCTCTCTCTCTCTCTCTCTCGCTCTTGAGAGGCGTAGTATACATAGTGTTAGGAAGAGTTAATTCCGTAGTTATAGGTAAGGACCCATAACACTTCTCTATTGCGATTTTCGATAAAATTTAAAGTTCCACCATTTCAGACTATCGCAGATAAACTCGTCGCGCTTCTAACCCGTTTCGGCTCATCGTGATTCGCTTTCTATAGATTTAGTGAGGCGGAAGTTCCACTCAGACTGCTTCTCTCCCAGAACTGTTACATTGTATAACGAACAAGTAGAGTGATGCACCCCCGGTCTCGACAATATTACCATCTTCCTGTCTAGTTTCAAACGTTATCTATCATATATATCCTCATAATAGAGACCTGTTGTCCTCTTCTTGTGCGCCCTTAATAAATCCTCATTTACTAAACTCTAACTTGTTCCTTGTATTAGGAGAACAATGGTAAAAGCAATTGGATAAATCACTTATCGACCGGATTGTTTAAAGACAGGGAACGTGTTCGTATATAGCAAACCCAGCTCTCTCTCTCTCTCTCTCTCTCTCTCTCTCTCTCTCTATATATATATATATATATATATATATATATATATATATACACACACATATATATATATAGCTATCTTTCTCTATCTCTGTCTGTCTCTTTCTTTCTCTCTCTCTCTCTCCGTATATATATATATATATATATATTTAGACCTAGAGAGCCTACCACGGTTTCACCTAAACGGATCATCAGGGAAGAGCCGGCCTTCCCTGACGATCCGTTTAGGTGAAACCGTGGTAGGTTTGTCTGGCTGTCTAAATCTGCTCTACTCACTGTATTGAGCGCTTTATTTAGTATTTTTGCGTATTCGTAACGGTTTTTTTTTCTTTAGGCCTTGGACTTGCATGGTGGATGATTATTGTTGGCTAACGTACATGTTCTTAGTTCTTTCTTTTTTCATAACTTTTTTCCCAAATCAAGACACCGAAGGTTTTCCGATCGAGTATAGCGTTTTATACTTATAAGACTTCTACTACTACTAATATATATATATATATATATATATATATATATATATATATATATATATATATATATATATATATATATATATATATATATATATATGCGGAGAGAGAGGGGGATAGACAGCGATAATGAAAGTGAGCCACACAGTATATATATATATATATATATATATATATATATATATATATATATTAAGTACTAGGTTATAGTACGGACAATATTTATTTCGATATCATTTTCAAATAAAAAGTCTCATTAGAAAATATGAGAAAATTTTTGCAGGACGATGTTGTATTTAACATTCAACACAACATGTTTAAAAGAAATGTTGCTGTCAAATTACAGATATATATATATATATATATATATATATATATATATATATATTATACAAAGAAAGAGAGAGAGTGGGAGAGAGAGAGAGCCAACGCTTCAAAAAGTTTGAATTTAGCTCCAGAAAGTAATATTTACGCATGGCCAATTGTTTGTTGCATACCCAAGAGTAAGAAATTCTAAGAATTTATTCTTCTTTGTTAAAAAGTAAAAAAAAAAATAACAAACATATTTTTACCATGTTGTCCAATAAAATTAAATAAAATTTTTAAAAAATTATTAAACAGCGAAGTAGGTTTTTTTCAAAAAAAAAATATTTTTCCAAACAAATCAGCTAATTCAAATTTCATCGATTGGTTTGCGAAACGTTAAATTAGTAAATCTTGACAAAAATATTAGCAATACTAAATAATGTGAGGGTTTCAAAAAGTTCAAGTATTCAAAAATTGGAAAAACGCAATGCAAAATTAAACAACATATCCCGTCGGTTCATATTAATCAAACTTGTCTGGACGAATATTTCCTGGGTAAATATAGCTTATTCATATATCTATAGATGGCCTAAAGATAGCGTCCGAGCATGAAATAGATTGTCAGAAACTGATTTTGACCGCACTTTCTATGTACATATTCTCTATCCCTGTTATTGAGCACTTTTACCCATAAGTATAGCATTCATTAAAGGTATATTTTTATCATATATATACATGTTTGTTTGTGCGCGTGTGACCTTGTCTATGTGTATGTGCGTGTGCGCGGGCGCGCGCACGCGTGTTTGTGTGTGTGTGCGTGTGTGCGTACGCGCATGCGTGCGTGTGTGTGTGTGTGTGTGTGTGTGTGTGTGTGTGTGTGTGTGTGTGTGTGTGTGAAAATGCTAGTACCGTGTTCAATGTCAATGAAAAAAAATTAACAAGTAAATATAAATCTTGGTTATTTGGAGATATAAAAGCAGGTGATGTGGACATAATGCGCGGAAAGCTTACCCGGAAGGTCCTACTTTCAATTTCTGGATTTTTATTAACGATGTGCCTAGAAACCTCCTCTGATCATTATTAAACATCTATGCAGATGGTGCCACTTTTTATGGACGCACTTCCAAACATCTCGATGATCGAAGCCTTGCAGCCGATCTCTCCTCTGACCTGTTTCTAATATCTCAATGGGGAAATAACTTGCATATAACTTTCAATAGGTGAAAAAAAAAACACTTTCGTTTAGTTTCATCACCACCGTACCGAACTCCCCTGAATTTTCTCCAGTCACGATTAACACATCCATTCACAATGAAGATTTCTCTGTGGAAGATCTATTGGTTTTCAAAATCATAACAGAACTCAATTTGAATTCATATACACACATCCTTACCGAAGTTGTTGAAAAAATCCTCAGTTACCTCTACAGCTTCTGGAAATATCTGCTTCATGCAATATGTTTATAAGATTCATATCATCCCCCACTAAAAAAAAAGAAAAAAGAAAAAAAAGATTATTGCTTCCAAATCTGGGCTGTTCAATCTCAATCTCCACTTTCCAGCCTTGATGGTGGTCAAAATCGGTCCCCCAGTTTTATGGGGACGACTAATTTTCCAAAAGACGCAATCTTGCAAGCCTGTCAATAATCTATCGCTATTTCCAATGTCAAATGCCAAGACAAGCACCATTTTATTGTTGTCTCAAAAGCTCAGACGTTTACAGCTTAAGTCACGCAATGCCATATCCACCAAATTCATTCAATGTAATTTTTTTCCGTGTGAGAAATATATCAAAATCCTACCCAGAGTATTTTATTTCCTAAATATTGAACAGTTTCCCGCGTGGGTACTTCTCTCAAAAACTTAATCTGTACTTCTTCAAGACAAGGGTCAGGTTATTCATCTTCGCCTCGTTATCATGATCTTCCTTTCCTACCATTTTTCACTTTAACTTTCATATCACACACTTCGTATGGAAGTACCATTTTGACAGTAACGTTCTACAGGGATTGGCATTCAAGCCTTGTGTTGAAGGAAATTTACTGTAAACAAATGTTAAATTATGCGTTTACTGAAAAATAAATAACATCAGTCAACTTCGAAAGAAGAATATTTATAGAAAAAACTTTCTACATTTAAAAGTAAATGGATTCCATCCAGGTTTTCTTAACATTTTCGTTCGTTTGAACACTTTTTATACTCCGAAACATATACACATATATACATACATAATGTTATTGTAATAATTGTTTTTGGGCCCCTTGTTTTTAATATCATAATTTCTCGTCTGTTAGGTCTGGGGGACTTGTTTTCTAAATTTTCTGAATGACGTTCTTAGTTGCATTACGTTTTTCCCTTGATTTGGGGTGGGTTTGCGCATTTTTTCAGTTTCTTCATAACAACGTAACGCAATTTTAAATTCAGTGAAAGTTAGTTTTTTTGATCTTTTTGAGTTATGACTATCGTGAATGGTTTAAATGTCGGTGGTAATCCCTTTAAAACCATGGCTATTAACAGGCCATTTTTAAGGCATTTGTGACATTCTCAGCTCGTATAATATAATCTGTTACGGATTCATTTTCTCGTCTCCTTAACGCGGTTAGTTCAGTATATAAAGCAATAATTTTAGGCTTACCTTTTGACAAGTAATGTTCACGCATTATTCGTAGGGCTCGACGTCCGTTATCCTTGGCTTCTCTCATTATTAAAGACAAACTCCTGTCATCCAGGCATTGTATTAATTCGGCGAACACGGTCGCATTTCTTTCCATAAAATCAACGTCTTCTCTCTGGTCATCTTGTCAAAGAATGATGTCATGAAGTTTTTGTATTCTCTGGCAGCCTAAGAATTTCGTTTCCCATAATTCATACCTCGATTCGTCCCCTTCAAAATACAGTCGTAACCTGGGCTCATAACCAATGTTATACATGTTCACCGCAGTCTTTGAAAATAGAATCCAATGCAGTACGTAATGTGTCCAATGATGTAAGCCCTTTGAAGATGTAATTTTCATGCCACTGATCTTTTAACATTCGAATTATTACAGTGGCTTAATATTTTATGCAAAGTCGCTAAATCGTGTGTGGCTGTTTTTACAGATTTAATACTTTTCAAATAATACGTCCATTTTGTTGTATATTAAATTCAGTTCCGTCTAGGTATGTTAACTGTGAATTGTCTCGGTGAATATTAACTTTAACACCACTTTTAACAGCAGACTGAACCGAGAAAATATTTTGTTTAAATTTAGGGATATATAAAGCCCTTTTTAATAAACATTTACAAATATTTCCTTTAGTATCTCGTAAATAAATACAGACATCGCCTCTTTTTAAAACTAAATTATTAGCTCTAGTTCCGTCAGCCAACTCTATAAAATCGGAAGCAGGTTCGAAGTTGGGGTCAAAATTAATAAATTTTGTTTCATCTGTAATTAAATGATTTGTGCCCCCCCCCGTATTGACTAGGTAAGAATTATAATTATTGAGTATTGTATACAACCGAAACGAAAAGGCGTATGTTCGCTCATTCGAAAAAGCTTTTACATTTTTACAAAAATCCCTCCTTGTAAAAAAATGACATTTCGCACGGACATGCCCGACTTCACCACAACTAAAGCAGACGATATTTGATTTTCTATTATTATTGTCCTATAGTCCTGGGTAAGACGTAAAACTGCATCCATTAGTTATTGTTCTATAGTCCTGGGTAAGACGTAAAACTGCCAGTATCCAAAAACATCCTAACATATATATACATGCATACATGCATAAACGCACACACACACACACACACATACACACAAACGCACACAAACACACACACACACACACACACATATATATATATATATATATATATATATGAGCGGCCATAACGTTTGCCTTCAGTTCATCTTTGATGTTATCATGGATTTTGTTGGTCTCTCGCACAACTGCGCCTTACACAAAAGAATCAAGGATATTGCAGTGTGAGTATTTAGGTGAACATATGTAAGGGCTGCTGCGTTTTGCAGAAAGTGTCTGAAAGCCGTGACTGGGTTTTCCTGTTTGTGAGACATGGTGCAGTTGTCTTCTAGCCACCGCCATTTTGAGCCAGAGCAGCACTATCTCTTCAAAGCACTTGATGTAGACCTTTATGTTGAAGCCCTGTAGGGAGAACAACGGAGGCATTACATGGCACCCCAGTAGTGATCACACAAATATTTCGTAATCAGCATGTATTCTTACTCTATCCTGGACATTGAGTGCTACCTGGATTCTATCCTCTTGGGAATTATATATATATATATATATATATATATATATATATATATATATATATATATATATATATATATATATATATACCACTAATATTATCAATATATATATATATACCACTAATATTATCAATATATATATATATATATATATATATATATATATATATATATATATATACCACTAATATTATCAATATATATATATATATATATATATATATATATATATATATATATATATATATATATATATTAAATTAAATTTGTCTGTTTGTATGAGAGAAGATGTCATTATCGGAGATAATTAATAGATATTGAGAGAGTGGACATAGTAACAGACACTCCATGAGGATTAACATTTTCATACTATGTTCGCATTAGGTTTGGACTGAGAAACATGTTTAAGAGTGAAACAGCCAATCGCCATACACTTTTGAAACATATGTCCACTGTCTATATCTCACTACCCGTCTCCCTCTAAGTCACCATACTGTATCTCTCATTCTCTCTCCCCTATCTATCTATCTATCTATCTATCTATCTACCTTTGTCTGTCTGTCTATATGTATGTCTCTCTCTCTCTCTGTGAAGTTTAGATGAATTTGAACAGAGCGCTAAGCCTAAAATTATTTTGCTGACGGTTATTGGTAGTATAATTTACCCACAATCCTATTGCCCAATGTATACTTCTACATAGTGATTCAGGAAAGATATTGGAATTTGCTTGTCCTTCTTTTGTTTTGTATTCTATTTTTTTATTTTATGGTAATGGAAATTAATTTTTAGAATATGATTGATGAAAACATCGCTTTTTTGAGAGAAGGAGTATAATTTGACCAACATTTTCTTTTCTTTTTTTTTATATCGAATGAATTTCAACCAGGAAGGATCGGCCGTTGAATCTAGTGTGGAAGAAATTTAAACATATTTTTCCATTGTTTTAATTAATTTTCTCCACGATCTGTATAATATCATTATCAATTCATCTGTGTTTTAAAGTCTTCTCTATAATTTTTCTCCATTATTTTTTTTTAAATTTCAGTTTAAACAAGAGATCGTTTTATTTTCCTAATTTTGTTTCTTTCTGTCTCATTTTGTTTAAGAAATAATTAATGCTTTCTGTTTTTGTTGTTCTAAAGAAAATATAAATAAAATACATTAAAAAGAAACACGATTTATTTTATGAAAAGTGAAAGCGCAGTTGAAATGCCCGGTTAATGTGTTTCAAGCCCTGTTGAGATACATAGCGTGACTAAAAACAAAGACGAACCTAAATCTTTAGTAACAAGCATGTACTAAGACAACATGTCGCAGGTAATTAACAATATTAACGCAAAAAAAGAAATAGTTGTCCTTGTTCGTAATATCTTTACTCAAAGTCATAGCTATTAGTTTAAAGAAACGAATTTAATGACTTCTGTCTGGTAGTGGCACCAGACAGTAAGAGAATGTTTCGTGTTGCTATCTCCAGT
The DNA here is from genome assembly GCA_964036315.1 of Acanthosepion esculentum. Classification (NCBI taxonomy): domain Eukaryota; kingdom Metazoa; phylum Mollusca; class Cephalopoda; order Sepiida; family Sepiidae; genus Acanthosepion; species Acanthosepion esculentum. The sequence continues at coordinate 45,329,900 of OZ038508.1, read as the reverse complement.
TTTTTTTCTCTTTTAAAACGCGATGATTAATTAGTGCAAAACTGCTTAATTGAAATATATGCATACTTATTTTTATTTCTTATTATCTTCAAAAACAGAAATGGTGGTTATAATATCTTCGTATCCTTGGGCACTATAGTTTGCATATTAATAAACGTGTGTGAATGCATAAAAAGAAAAAACACCTCACACAACTGGTACATGTTCGTGTGTCTGTGTGTTCGCTTGCGTTCGTTCTTGTGTTTGCAGACAGACGGGAATTCTTTCCACTTATTCCTCTTCTAATTTGTGCCGTGTCCCTTCAAGACGTTGCGGATGATGGCTCTTCACAATTTCCCATCCTTTGCCAGATAACAGATATTAATGGCCAAAATAAAACGTACGTAGGATGTGCTGAAAATACAATCAAACGTAGATGCTACGATCATAAGTAGTCATTTAAGCTAGTACGTATTTTGATTATGTGTGGAATTTAAAATAAAACGACAGTGATCCGATTGTAAGCTGGAAATTAAAAAGAAAAAGTCTAACAACCGCAACAATAAATTTCGGCATTTGGCCATCACCCCTAAGCCCTGCTCGCCTATCAATTCACTCAAGCTCTCCAGGTAGGTTATTCGCTGTTTTTCCCTCCTCCTTTTGTCGTCATCTATACTGGGAGTGCCACTTATTCCAAACTCGCTTTCTTTTGAGCCCTATGAATTTCAACTCTTATTTTCTGATTCTAATTATAAGCGTCCTTTTTGTTTTAATTGTGTCTAGAAATTCGTCGTTGCCCACATGTTCGGTCCATGTTATTCTCACGATCTGTTCATGTTATTAATCTATCTCATTCTACTATCCCTATATGCTAGTGGCTTGCTGGCTGGCCGCCGATGGCAATGCTAGCGGTCCTCTGGTGGCAAATGCCGCCCGGCAAAATGTGGGCGTCTAGGAGTCCGCCAGTGATAACATTGCCAAGACGAACACTGAAGCGAAAACCTACATCACCCAAGTTCTGAGCAGAGTAACTGTCATACAAATGTCAGACAGAGATCAACTCCCCAAAATGCATATGACAAAGTCCAGTAAGCACATTGTGCAAATATACAGCGTTGCACTGTTAACGGATCAACCACTTGGAATCATCAGAAATATAATATCATATTCTCAAGAGATTTAGCAGCTACTGGGATGTTAGGACGAAGACAATGAAAAGATAAAATAAGAGACAAAAAGAGCCAAATTGGAAGACAATGCGAGAAATAAAGGAAATCAGATGTGAGATATCAATACTAGATAAGATTGCAAGAAACACAAATGTCTCAATACGTAGATGCAGCAAGATCAAGCGGAAATATAAAATTAAATCACCAAATGAAATTCCAGTAATCAAGGAAATACTAAATCAGAAACTGTAGTAAAAGGCAGAGAACAAGACTATACAGAAAACGTTGTAGCTTCTGTCACCAAAATAAAATATTGCAAACGGACATTAAGAAATTTTACAGGGTAATTTTAAAAGAAGTTATACATGTCAAAAACGTAGCTATTGAAAAAGCGCAAACATTTTGGAAGAATATTTGGATATAGAGTCAGATAGAATCAGATACAGAAACGGTAAACCGCTCCACGTTCATATTCAGCCCGTAAAAACAAACTTATGTAGATAAGCCCCGTACCCATTAGTTGGTTCGTAGTGCTGTGTTAAAAGCTGAAACCGAAAGTTTCATTCTTGCTACACAGGACCAATACTTGCTAAATAGAAATTACCAAGCACATATACTGAAAAACTAGGTTAAACCAAAATGCAGATTCTGTAATAAATATCGAGAAACAATTGACCATCTTGTATCAGGTTGCACTGTATTGACGCCCAATGAATATAAAACGCGATGTGACAGAGTGGGCCAATATCTGCATTGGAAAAGCTGCAATTTTTACGGAAACGAAACTGCAAGAAATTTGTGTGAACACCACGCAGACCCGGTTACAGAGATAGTCCCTATACCATTTTTATGGGATTTTATAATACACGGTACAGAACAATGAAATCTAATCGCCTAGATATTGTGATTAGAGACCCTGCAGACTGTAATGCATTTTTGCAGATCTTCAAAAATATATCAAAATACAAGCAGCTTGAAATCGAAATTTCAAAAATGTGGCACATGTGGATATCAACAATTCCAGTTGTAGCTGGAACCCTGGGATTGGTTGGAAAAGATTCCATTCGATTTTCTGAAGGGATTCTGTGTATCCCATATCTTAAAGAAATACAAAATAAATTGTTCCATACCTTTCGAAGAGATTTATCTATATAAAATATGTGCTAATTTTTATTTTATTTATTTAATTTTTTCAAAAAATGTGGAAAATTTTATGAAGCCATTTCTGACCTTAGGTTTTTGGCCAGGACCCTGAAATGGATGAGTATACACCAGCAATAAAAGGAAATAAATTGGTAATAATAATAATAATAATAATAATAATAATAATAATAATAATAATAATAATAATAATAATAATAATAATAATGACGATGAAGATAACTACTACAACACCTATTGAAAATGTTATACATAAAATTATATAATTTTATATATACCAATGAGAACAGATTTCTTAATAAAATGAACAATTTCTTTTTGGGGTAATAGTTATTATATCTGAAATAGAGTGAATATACCTAACGAAGATCGACTCAGACATTAGCCCTTCCCTTCGAAGCAGCGAGAAACTCTGACACGATCTCTTGTAAATGATCTGACAAAAAAAAATCAAATATGTTTAAGAGCAATGATTGAACGTTTTTTGCCCACAGAATGGATATACGGTTGCATACTTCCAAATGTAGACGAAGAGAGATAGCTTGAAATACTTAGTTTTTCGAATGTTGAGAGGAAATTATTTGGAGGTACGCGTGCTGGTTAGAGGCCGATAATATAATTGTCCATAAATTTTACGTGGCGAGTAATTCAACGCTGGACGCGAGGAACAGAAACGAAACCTATTATGTGACTTCAGACACTTTTCTCTTATTTAGTTAATTTTTCTCCTCATTCATATCAAAACGAATTTCTCGTAGACGCAATAATTTCTTTTCTTCTTCATCTCGACTGACGATGTTAACTCTCTGAAAGCAAGCTTTTTACTGGTTCAATGAAAATTTCCCATAGACTCGAGAATCTCTTTCCATCTTCTACATTAGTCCTCGGAATTTGACGGGGGTTGGTGAAGGAAGTTAGTTCGCACTCACGACAGACCAGACAGGAACTGTTCGCAGAATCGTAAACAGGTGCGGGACTCTGTTAAACAAGAACCAGTAACATGGATGTAAAAACAATCTGACTAGTTTAAAATGACCCAGATGTCCTTGTATTGCATACTAAGAGACAATTTGCACTTATCGACAAAGTGCGATTCCTAAAGAACTTGCTGTTAATATCAACAAGGCTTAAATTACTTAGTCCAATTTCAGGGACTGGTTGATGAAGATTGAATTTGTTAATTAGCTGAGTATTAGTGACAAAACTCATTTTGTTTTGAATGCATTTTAGTTCTTTCCTCAGTTGTGAAATTTTCAAAGTAATTTCCCTGTTAACTGAAGTTCTGAAAAAAAAATAGCTAAATGAATACTGGGTCATCGTTTATAAAGATGTTGCATAAAATATAACAGAGAAGCTGGTCTTTTTCTTTCTTCATATATTGAGTTGACAGATTACATTTTCAATTCCTTAGTGAGGTCGAACCCCGAGAACAGAAACTGAAAGGAAAGTGATATTTGTATGAAGAAAAAGAGAGCCTGTGATTTCTGGGATATTATGAAGAAAGAAAGTTTGGGGCATTTAACACGCACAGAATATGCTGAATGTAAGAGAAACGTATTTTTCTTGTTTGAGGGAATGTTATCGAGACAAGAAATACTGAGATAAAAGGAAGAAAGTAGAGAAGAGCCACCATTTCCTATGTCCTTCAAGGAAATGGCTAACAAAAATGGGAGATGTTATTTTCGTAAATACGTTTTAATTATTTCAATCTAAATTCTTTTTTAAACAAGGCTTTTTTCTATTTCTTTTGTTTTTCCTTGCATTTTCGAACGGCTGTGTCGGTTAATCCAGCCTCTGATCAGTCTGACCTTCGATGACACGGAGCTTCGATGATTCGGACTTTTGATCATTCCGGCATTCACGTGTATAGAATTTATTTATTTTATTTCATTATTCTTTTTTTAGATTAAAGACTCGTACCCCACATCGAAAAAAAAAAAGTTTCGGACTTTCTTTACCTTTTTGAAAGCTGAAGTCTAACCTTCCTTTTCGAAACAGTGGCTCGAATATATTATTTATATCTATACATAACCGACTGATCGCATGCTTAGAATATGATATGTGTGCAGAAGTTTTAACCACTATATACTTCACATGTGATCTCTGTCGATTATTTTAACTTTTTCCTGGCAACGTTTGTTCATCTGACTTTAGCCTTCACGCACGATTGGCTATTTCTCGTTTTAAACGCTCTCCATGGATTACACTATCCCAGTGCCCCTCGGGTCATATTTTTAAGCGTCTGCCGGTCGCGACCCTTTGTAACATGCCACATTTGCATCAAATGCTCTCCACGCAGTTCTTAAATATATGTGCTTCCGGCAGTGCACGCTATTTACGGAGCCGTCTCACAAATGTAAAACGTACGAATAAGCCCTGTGTAGGAAGAAAGGGTGATGGGAAATTTTCACAGAAGTTCAAGACACCAACGAAAATGTTGATTGTTGCTTGAAATCCCAATGCGTCATGTTGTCAGCACTATTTGGATTATAACGTACATCGATGTGTATGTAAGTATGCAATGGAAATTATTAAGTGTATGCATTTATAATAAAAATTGCCTTCGATTGCATATATTTGTATAGTGGGTTCTATTTGTTTAAATTATGCCTTGAGTAAGTTTTAAAATATGTATAACATTTTATGTTACTTAACCCGTCCCAGCTAGGAAAATAAACTATATCCGTCAGCAAGGATTCTGGTCGGGAGATTTTGAGTTGAGTGGAACACGACTTTTAATAACTGATGTTCCCAGGTCAAACCTAGTCCTGGTTTGTCTAATCTGAAGGGTACCAACTATGGGTAAATATTTAACGCCCAAACTGGGGTAAAAAAAGTATGAATGTATACAAATTGTCATAGTAAAAATAGCGACAATACATTTGGGGGGGGGGGAATTACATTTTTGAAGAAAAATATTAGCAACAAATTGTTTTTGTAAGTGAAATTCATAATACTCAAAATAAAATTAAATTTTAGCATTAAATGATACATACGGATTTGATATGCCGTTAAACAAACAGACCCGAACCATTTTAGTCATTTACGACTTCAAGGCGAGCGCGTCGCCATATTCCTTACAAGTGGAAAACATTTGCTTCCTTTGTTATGGTAGAACGTGGATTGTTGGTGAACCGGAGGTTATCAGTGATTGGGCAAAAACTTGCCAAGTCACAGCGTGAATTTAAAAGTGATGAAAGTTATAGCTGGTGGATGGTAAACAAGTCGATACCCGATTACTATCGGCTGGTTCACTATGGAGATGGGGTATGATATTGAAAGTCCCAATTGCCCTAATGATCCTCGGCTAAAAAACATTACTGATGATGTGCTGTCGAAGCATCAGACACACACACACACACACACACACACACACACACACACACACACACACACACACACACACACACATATATATATATATATATATATATATATATATCGGCCTGACGATTACGTCTAGCATAAAACAGCCTGTCGCCTCTGTGTGTTGATTCAATGTTCACTTTCATATTTATATTTACATACGCTCTATCTCTGCTATTGAGCACTTTATCCCATAAATATAGCACAACTTAAAACTATATATATATATATATATATATATATATATATATATAGAGAGAGAGAGAGAGAGAGAGAGACAGACAGAGACAGAGAGAGATAGATAGATAGATAGATAGATAATAAAATTATTAGTAATCCGTATCGTATTTCTAAGAGGATATAGATCCGTTGAGAGTTCTATGTCAAAAGACAGAGCCGAAATTATTATATAATGACAAACAAACACTTACAAAAACTGTAGGTGATATTTATTTCATTGAAGTCGATAAAAAAGGCTTCAAATCTTCAGACCTATAAACCTAATGAAAATAAAAAAAAATATTCTAGGTTTAAAAATTAAGAATAGTGATTTGATATTGAGGAGAGTGAGGAAAAGAAAGATACTAAGTTATCATTGTGTAAAAAGAGGGGAAAGGAAAGCGTGTGCCGTGTCAGTTGTATTAACTGAAATTAGGACACTTGATGGCCTAATTTAACATCCAGATTGTGGAAATAAATCGTTACATAAAATGGTAATTGAGAATACATTTGAAAATGATTTTAAGTATAAAATCGAAATTCTGTCTGGATCTTTTTCGCTTAATATTTTGAAACGTATGTATTCATCTGAAAAAAATGTTATAATTTATATTAAAAATAGTAGTTTGTTGAGAACGTTCAAAAAATTTTTCAAAATATTTGGCACCTACCTAAACATTTCACTTAAAACGTAAGTAAGATCTATCCAAAATACCCCCTCCACACACACACACACACACACACACACAAACACACACACACACACACATATGTATATATATATAATTATATACATATATGTGGGGGGTTGTTGGGTTTGGATTTGGGGGGCAATTTTGAATATATATATATATATATATATATATATATATATATATATATATATATATATATATATGTTTTTGAATTTGCGTCAGTCGGAACTTCTACCAGTAAGCCGTCGGCGCACGGCAGGGATGAAGGTGAATGTTAGCGTGTTTATTTTTAGATTTAGATAAACACACAGTGACTGACAGTTACTGAATTCTGCCGAAGAGTCGTGCAATATTAGCTTAAATAATCACTGTTTACAAACTCACACCTCAAACCAAAGAGCTCATATATATATATATATATATATATATATATATGTATATATATATATATATATATATATATATATATATGTGTGTGTGTGTGTGTGTGTGTGTGTGTGTTATTAGGTATGCGACACTAAATTTCTCCTGAATGTTTTAATATTTTACGAGAACAGTATCAGGCATTACTTTTTAAGTCATTAGTATAGGATTTAATTATAAATGCCTTATATCATTTCTTAAGAAAGGGCGCAGTATTTAAAAGAAAAGAAAATAATACAAATCAAAATATATTTTCTCTCGAATTAATCTTTATTCTTTTTCTTCGTTTAATATGACATGTCTTTCTGGATGTGTACGATCATATCTCTTCAAAATATCCTGGAATTTAACTCATTATTTAAGTCTTGTACATTTACAAAACTTGTTTTCCTTTTCAGTCTTTGTCCCGCCATCTATTTGCATCTCGCCTTGTTTTATAGCCTTCTCATGGAGGTCAACGGCGCCAATTCAGTTATAATATTGCCTATCTTCTCGCACGTCGGGATGTGCTTATCAGCAGAGCCAATTCGATAAAATTGTTGCATCTTTCTCTCGTCTCCTCCGGGCCAAGAGTATGTTGAATTGGGACTCAGAAATGAACGAATATTAACACGGAGAATTTTAATTATTTTACTAATGCCGACATGTACTCACTATCCTCACTGGGTAGGCGTTTCACACACGAAAATCTACATTGGTTGACGTATAAGAAGCAAGTTTCTGAAACATTTCACCTATCGTTCATTCTCACGCTAGCTTCGCCAATCAAAATCGACTTCATTGTTGTATAGCTGGTCACTCGTATTCGAGGATACCAATCTACTAGCGTGGCTACCCAATTCCCGTTACAGGCGCTTGCTCAGGCGCATTTGTGTTCATCCAACACCCACAGAGCCCACCTGTGGTTTATACTGCAACTGTGTTGAGCAGACCTTGGTTATAGTTTCTAGGAAAGATCGTGTTATCTAGCGTGATCAACAATTTCAACAAGGCCAACACACTCAAGCCTTCGGCAACGATGACTTATGACGTCTTGCTAGCACAGCTATCGACGGCCCCCAAGTTTTACGCCTACCCAATTTCACTCACAAGGCTTGGGTCAATCCGTGGTATGGTTTTCAGGCACTTTGGAAAGTCTCCTTCCTGAAAATCGACCATGGTGAGATTCGAACCCGGGTCATGGTCAGAATATGAACCACTCGGCCTATCTCTTCCTTATTATGCCTTACCTTTGACCCGATGGTCAACATGAGGATTTTGGAGCAGAGATACACTTCTTGTAAATGATAATAGTCTGCTAAACTTTTATTTAACAGCCTCACATAATTTAATCATTGTGCCCTTCAGTTTTTCTTAAATTAAACTCGCCCTTTTGTATATTCTTTTCTCTAATCCTTATCTCCTCCTTATGTCCTAAACAATTTACTATTCTCTGTGATTTAGCTTTTGTTTTCTTGTAATTCAGATCCCATTTTCTCATATTTTAAAATATCCTCACCATGTTATTTTCAGCGTTTGTATTTAGATGCAAAATTTTGTCGCTTTAGATATTATTCTTAAATATGTAACTAAGTAAATTAAAACATCACAATGTTTTTTTTAAGAGACGTTAAGTAATATAAATGTACCGTGTAATGAAATATATTCAAATTTATAAAATTTTATGAAAATAATGAATTTCAACTCAGCTAAAATCTATTTCCAATTGTTAGATTCCGTTTTATTTTTGGTTCTAAAGTTACTTGATTCTCACATTCTCTCCCCATGTTATTTTCAGTATCCTTCTGTAGGACGTAATTCGACCAAAATTTATGAAGATGCTGTAGCTGCTGAACGTAAAAATGTGCATTTATTGTTCCATTTCGTTTTAAGGATATTATATAAGAATAACACTCCGATGAGCACGCAACACGCAACATTACCTTTTATCCAAAGTGTTCAGATTTCGGTATGATTTTCGAGATCTGTTATTGTTAAACTACTTCATTTTGTATTGAACATTGTTGGATGTAAGCCATATTTTATCATCTATTATGGTACATTTAACGAAGCGTTAGTTACGATACCATTACAATTGGCGCTCCTAAACGGAAATTAATTATGACTCAACATAGTAATATGAGTAATATGCCTTCATTTGTTTAATCAAACCCCGCTTGTAAAAAAAAAGTGCCAGTGGTATAGTGACACATCATTTACGAGGAGTTGCTAAAATCGCAACATATATGTTGATTGCATATAAAATCCATCAAAAGGAAACATTAGATGATTACATTCATTGAAATAATATTTCGTAGCCTCATCTTCAAATCAAAAATTTACATCATTGTATAAAATATGCGTTACAAGTTCTTTTCGGATGTAAATTGCATTCGTCTATATTTCTGAGATGAGGTATTTTAAATATTTACACTATTTACATTATTCGGGCTGTAGTCCTCATAAATTACATATCAACCATTCGCCCTAGCATGGAACCCTGCTGCCTTATATGGTTCTGTGCTCCCGCTGTTCATCTTGAGATCCTCGACAATATCCAGAGACGGATATGCACCGTGATTGGTCTTCATTTGGCACCCCGTCTACAGTCACTCAGACGTGCTGTGGCTTCCCTCTGTTTTTTCTACAAGTGCTTTCATGGAGACTGCTTCGACGAGCTACTTTCACTGGTTCCCAAACTGCATGAATTTAAGCGTGCTACTACGTTAGCATCTCGGTGACACACTTTTAGAGCCGAAACTGCTAAATGTAGTCATCTAT